>CM019165.1:13322115-13551672 GCA_009733165.1 Naja naja
CCTACGTAGCTTTTCTCTGGTAATATCACACCTACTAACTAGAGCATACAAACATTTGCTAGACCAATACTTGAATACAGCCCATCAGTCTGGAACCCACATTACGATCTGATATTAACACAGTTGAGAAAGTCCAGAAATATTTCAGAAGAAGAGTTCTCCACTCCTCTACTCATTGCAGAATACCTTATGCCACCAGACTTGAAATTCTAGACCTAGAAACCGAGAACTACGCGCTTCGTCTGATCTAAGTATAGTATATAAAATTATACATTGCAATGTTCTACCTGTCAATGAATACTTCAGCTTCAACCATAATAATACAAGAGCACACAATAGATACAAACTCAAGGTAAACCGCACCAAACTTGATTGCAGGGAATACGACTTCAGCAACAGAATGGTCAATGTCTGGAACACTCTACATGACTCTGTGGTTTCTTCCCCAAACCACAAAAACTTTAACCTTAGACTGTCTATTATTGACCTCACCTGTTTCCTAAGAGGTCTGTAGGGGGTGTGCATAAGCGTACCAACGTGCCTACTGTCCCTGTTTCTTTTATTTTTCTTATATGTATCCATTTCATGTATTCATAACTATGTTTATACTAATACCTGTTATCTTATAATCGCTTGACAAATAAATACACATACACCACCTAAAAGTAGTCAATATTGGCTACTATTCCTCAATTCCTATTCCACAGCCTTGTATCCTGTCCTTCAAGATGGCTTCCTGGCTAAGGAAGGAAGCTATCCTAGATCCAGGAGGTGAGAGAAAGAAAACACATCTTCGTCAGCCTTTTAAAATCTGATTTAAGCAATGGGCCAACTTTGTGTCTCTTCTTACCTCACTTTCTAAATCTGGAAATGATTGAGGCTGTACAGCACTCCCAAAATAAATCTATCTTCTGATACACTTGCTAAACACACCGCCTCACACCCCTCGATGTGCTTCACGGAGACCTTTAGGTGAGAGATATCTCATTCCCCCAAAGGATGGGTGTGGAGGCTTGAAGCAGTCTCCCACTCTTGACCCACAAGGGCTGGTTTCTTTGGGAACCAAATACTATGTAAATATATAATATGTAACAATATGTAAATCGTTAATAACAGAAAGAAAGAAGAGTGCGCAGGAGTCATCCAATCCTGGGTTGCATTCAAAGACAGCCTTGTATCTTACAGCTGCAGGATCCGTCGAGCCAACGGATTACATAACATATTTCACACCAGGTTTTTGATTCCAGGGATTTACCAGCAAATTCAGCAGAAAATAAGCTGTTTCTTTTAATAGTGGTTGTTTTAGGTTCTGAGATGGGCGAGCAGTTTAGGATAGTTAAATTATAGCAGCAGATATTTTCCTGCTGTCAGCAAGATCTCGGACTAAAATGGAATATATTCTTTGTTTGATTTATGCCCTTCTTCCCTCTATGAAGTCAGTGGGGTAGGGAGGGGCAGAAATAAGGTTCCGTTCTCCATTTTTTCTCCAAGAACAATCCCACCACCATGGTGGCAGCTCCTAATAAGTCATGACTGGCCCATAATGCCATTCCCGTCATCGTCTTGAATGGAAATATCCAGTTTTTTTCCAGTGGATTCTGAGCTGACGGTTGAGAATTTATCAACAATCAAGTTCCACCTCTATTGGTCAGCCATGGCTGGGGAGGAAGCATTTTCTCTTCTGCTCCACTCCTTGTCATCCAATCCTCTTCTTGTCTGGGTTGTTCTAGTGCGGGGAATTCCAACTTTTGCAATTTTATGACTTGTGGACTTCAACTCCCAGAATTCCATGCTGGCTGAGGGATTCTGGAATTTAGGGATTAAATAGAGGGATTAGTAGAGGGATACAATCAAGGTCAAGGTACTAATACCACTCTGTAAAGCCTTAGTAAGACCACACCTAGAGTACTGCATCCAGGTTTGGTTACCACACTATAAAAAAGATGTCGAGGCTATAGAAAAAGTGCAGAAAAGGGTAACCAAGAGGATTAGGGGATTGGAGGCTAAAACATAGGATGAATGGTTGCTGGAATCGGGCATGGCTGAAGAGAAGGACCAGGGGAGACATAAGAGCAGTCATCCAGTATTTGAGGGGCTGCTACAGAGAGGAGGGGGTCAGGCTATTCTCCAAAGCCCCAAAGGCCAGAAAAGGAACAATGGATGGAAACTGAACGAGAGATTCAACCTAGAAATAAGGAGAAATCTTCTGACGGTGAGAACAATCAACTGATGGAAGCTGCCTTCAGAAATTGTGCAAGCGTCATCACTGGAGGCTTTCAAGAAGAGACTGGACTGCCATCTGTCAGAAATGGTGTGGGGTCTCCTGCTTGGGTTGGGGGTTGGACTAAATGACCTCCAAGGTCCCTTTCAACTCTGTTATTCTATATTCAATGGGACAGCTTGCCTTCAGAAGTTGTGGGAGCTTCATCCCTGGAGGCTTTCAAGAAGAGACTGGACTGCCATCTGTCAGAAATGGGGTAGGGTCTCCTGCTTGGGTGGGGGGTTGGACTAGATGACCTACAAGTCCCTTCCAAATCCTTTAATCTGTTAATCCTGCTTTTTTTGCCCTGTGTATCCTCTATGCTCTCTGCAATTTACCTGACGATGTTCCTGCTGTGCTGATTTATCTGACTATGTTCTTGTTTGCCTAGCTTGTTTACTGTAAATATATTTATTTATATAACCACAAGTTCGTGTCATCGTCTCTGACCCCATTTGGACACCAGCTGTGCAATTCCCTGACACAGATCAGTCCATAAACTTTTCTTTAATCCTCAGAAAGCATAACCACATTAGGCTGAATTAGTTTAAATATACTCTAAGTTGTATGCATACAAGTTATTTAGGTCTAGGCTTAAAATGTGATGCACCATTCGAGTTACTGAGGTTCTGCATTTTTCTTGTACTCTCAGATTGGATTTTAATCAGTCATTTTATTTATTTTTGCTATTGTGTTTAATAATTTATACCATACTTAGCTGCATGAACAAATACTGTCACTGCTGCTACTAGGTGATGTTTTCCATCAGTTGGGACACCAAGTTGCTACAGCTCATGAGATATTATGTGGACATGCTGCCAATGATAGGTGGTATAGCTATTCCTTAAAACACAGGTGCAAATATCAGGAGGAGTCTTCAAGAAACAAGTTGATGGGTATGACTGTAATCAAAACCTTGTGCTGTGTCACAAAGGTCACACATAGCACACAATAACAATTGTGCATTCCCAGGCTCCATCTTGACACTCCCCCCACATACACACACCCATGTCCTGTGCACTTCCCAGGGAACTTGGAAGGTGGATCTAGTAAGGATTCTTCAAGTTTGCTCAAGAGTCCCTTGTGGAATAGCAATAGTGCTTAGATTTATACACTGCTTCACAGTGCTTTACAGCCCTCTCTAAGTGGTTTATGGAATCAGCCTATTGCCCCAAACAATCTGGCTCCACATTTGACTGACCTCAGAAGGATGGAAGGCTGACTCACCCCTGAGCCAGAATTGAACTGCTGGCAGTCAGCAGAATTAGCCTGCAATACTGCATTCTAACTACTTCACAGGAAAGAAGGGAGGGAGGGAGGGCAATAGCAATAGACTTATATACTGCTTCACAGTGCTTTACAGCCCTCTCTAAGCGGTTGGATGAAAGGCTGAGTCAACCTTGAGCAGTCAGAATCGAACTGCGGGCAGTCAGCAGAGTTAGCAATACTGCAATACTGCATTCTGACCACTGTACCACCACAGAAGATTGACTTATTCTCTAGGACACCTGAGGGCAGGACAAGAAATAATGGCTGGAAGTTTGTCAAAGAGAGATGCAACCTAGAAGGAGAAATCTTCTGACGGTAAGAGCAATTAATCAATGGAATAGCTTGCCTCCTGGGATTGTGGGTGCGCCTTCTCTGGAGGTTTTCAAAAATAGACTGGACAACCATTTGACTGGGTTGGTATAAGGACTCCTGCCTTGGGCAGTTGATTGGACTAGAAGATGTCCGAGCTCCTTTCCAGCCCTATGATTCTATGGGAGACCATTCTTGGGTGGGGGGAGAGGAATAACAGATTTTTTTAACAGATTAACAGAGTTGGAATGGACCTTGTAGGTTATCTAGTACAACCCCACACCCGAGCATACCCTACACTATTTTTGACAGATGGCAATCCAGTCTCTTCTTGAAAGCTTCCAGGGATGAAGCTCCCATAACTTCTGAAGGCAACTTCTTTTCTTTTTTTATAAAAAAATTATTATTTTCCAAAGACAAACAAAACAAACAAACATAAAAACATAAACCAATAACAATTTCAGTGTGTCGGTTGCACCCTCTCAGTGCCATCTCCTCACCATCAATACTCTCTATTACAGAAAAAAAAACTATACAATGCAAACAAGAAGTAACAGAAAGAAAAGAAGAAAGATACAACCACCTATTTTCTATTTGGAGAGATCTCAAAAAAAAACCCTTATGCATTTTAATTCATACATTACCTAAATTATCTCCTCTATTAACCAATATCATTATTATTAACTCTCTACAGTATTATAATCTCTATATTATATTTTCATTCGACAATTTATCTCCATTATATTCATATATTACCAAGCTTTTTTATCTAACCATTGATAAAACATACTCCATATCTTGTAAAACTGTTTTTCTTCTTGATCTCTAATTTCAAATGTTAATCTACTCATTTCAGCACAATCCAAAATTTTCTTAATCACTTCCTCCTGCACAGGTATCTTGTCATTTCTCCAATTTTTAGCAAATACAATTCTAGCAGCTGTTAATACATTAACAATCAAATATTTCAACTCTTTGCTGAATGTCTCTGGTACAATTCCCAATAGGAATATCTCAGGTTTCAAGTCTATATGTTGTTGTATCATTTTTCCAACCAATGTGGATTTTAGTCCAATATCTTTTGCATCATCGCAAGTCCACCATAATATGGTAATAGTACCTGGTACCTGGTGACATTTCCACACTTGTCCGATTTATCCTTAAACATTCTTGCAATCCTTCTTGGGGATAGTGCCACCTGTAAAACATCTTATACAAATTTTCTTTATATGCAGTTGACATTGTCATTTTATAATTCTGATCCATAATGTTTGCCATCTCTCTAAATCTATCCCATAACCGAAATTTTTTCCCCAGGCAATCATTGTTTCTTTAACCTGTTCCTCTTCCATTCTAACTTCTAATAAGTATCCATAAAGTTTTTTAATTACTTTTTCATTCATACCCATCAAAATTTTATCCAATTCAGTTTGCTTGTTATAAATACCTTCAGCCCTAATATCCTCCTCATATCTAGATTGTATTTGCAAATAAGAAAACCAGTTCATTTTTATTCCTTGTTCTTGTAGTGTTTGCATCGATTTGAGTTCACCCTTTTCATTTAAAATCTCTCCATATCTAATTGTTTGTTCCTTTTTATATATTATTGGATATGAAAAAGCTTCAATAGTAGATACCCATAGTGGAATTCGTATATAATGTTGTTTCCTAATTTTTTCCCAGTTTAAAAACAAGGCTTCTCGAATATAATGCCTTCTAAATATCCTTGCTTTTTAGTTCCCTTATACCATAAGAAAGCATGCCATCCTAATAATAAATCATGACCTTCTAGAGTTAGCAACCTATTATTTCTCAATGTTATCCATTCCTTCACCCACATCAAACTTGCTGCTTGATAAATACAATTCCCATTGGGTTCTGAAAGGCAACTTCTGTTCCATCGGTTTGATTGTTCTCACTGTCAGAAAATTCCTCCTTATTTCCAGGTTGAATCTCTCCTTGTTCAGTTTCCATCCATTATTCCTGTCTGGCCTTCAGGTGCTTTGGTAAATAGCTTGACCCCCCTTCTCCTCTCTGTAGCAGTCTCTCAAATATTGGAAGACTGCTATCCTGTCTCCCCTGGTCCTTCTCTTCACTAGACTAACCATGCCCAGTTCCCACAACCATTCATCAGATGTTTGGAAGAAGGAAGCCACATCACTTAAGCTTATGTATGGGTTCACAGTGCTTTACAGCTCTCTCTCTCTAAGTGGAGTCAACATATTGCCCGCAACAAGTTGTGTCCTCATTTTACCCGCTCAGAAGGATGGAAGGCTTGTCAACCTTGAGCCTGGTGAGGTTTGAACTGTCAAATTGCTGCAGGCGGCAGCCAGCAGAAGTAGCCTGCAGTACTGCACTCTAACCATTGAAGAGGCCAAAAAGGGCCACAGGATGCAATGGAAGAGGGACTGTTGCTACTACTGACCCTTCAGCAAAAGCAGGTGGCTCATGATGGCCAGGGGTAGAGCCCATCTGCTCCTTGCTGGAAGGGCTTAACCCAATGCCCAGTCCAACCTTGGCCGGGGTCCCTTAATTAATAGGCCAAGTGGGCCTTGGGCGTGAAAAGCGCAGCAGGCAAAGTGCAGCTGAATGAACCATTTGTATCTCTTTTGGCTCTTAGCAGCGAGGAAGGCACGAGGAGGGCTGCCATGGAATGTAATTAGCAGCCCATTCAGCCAACGATGACATCTCACAGAAGGGCCAGCTCGGTCAGAGAGGCAGTTAACGTGGCGTGGCAAGCTGAGTGCAGGCTTGGGTCAGCTAAGGGTTGATGCCATCCCTTGCATTATGGACAACAACAAACATCTCCTGCTATTTCCATTTCTGCAACTTTCCCTTGAAATAAAAGGGATTTTTAAAGTATTTTGGGGGGTATCTGTTTACTCAAACCACTTTTTATCCTTTCCCAAATATATGTTTTTTGAATCTTTTTTCAGCCAGAGCAGCAGATGCAACAGCGTGGGTGTTTTTTTTTTTTTATTGTCATCTATGTCATGACTAATACATTGAATAAATGGGTGTGGTTTATTCCTCTTCTGCTTGTCCAATCGATGGAAATAAGTTGCTTTTGTGGAAAAATTTCCCCGACTGCCCTCCACAATCTTCTCTCTGGTGGGTCACCTAAGTGACAAATGGAATGGAATGGAATGGAATGGAATGGAATGGAATAGAGTATGTAGAGTAGAGTAGAGTAGAGTAGAGTAAGTAGAGTAGAGTAGAGTAGAGTGAATAGAATAGAATAGAACAGAGATTAGAATAGAATAGATAGAGATAGAATTAGAATAGAATGACTAGATAGAATAGAATAGGAAAGAGAATGGAATGGAATGGAATGAATAGAATAGAATAGAATAGAATAGAATAGAATAGAATATGAATAGAATAGAATAGAATAGAATAGAATAGCAGAGTTGGAAAGGACCTTGGAGGTCTTCTAATCCAACCCCCGCTTAGGTAGGAACGCTATATCATTTCAGATAAATAGTTATCCAATCCCTTCTTAAAAACTTCCAGTGCTGGAGCATTTACAACATCTGAAGGCAAGCCTTTCCACTGGTTCATTGTCCTCACTGTTAGGAAATTCCTCCTTAATTCCAGGTTGCTTCTCTCCTTGAATAGTTTCCACCCGTTGTTTTTGTCCTGCCTTCAGGATCTTTGGAGAATTAGTTGGCCCCCTCTTCTTTGTGGCAGCCCCTGAGATATTGGAACACTGCTATCATGTCACCACTATGTTCAGGTCTATCCCTCCACCCAATCAGGACCCAATTTGTCTCCACTTCTTTATTTGAGAACCTGCAAAACCTGGTCAATACGCAAGGGCTGGACTGACCTCCGGGGTTTTTTAAAATTATTTTAATTGGGTTTTAAACATTGGGCTTGTTTGATTAATTTTTTCTTTTAATATTTATTGTTTGTACTACTGTGTTTTAATTGTGAGCAGCGAGTCCTCGCGAGAGGGGGCGGCATACATCCAATAAATAAATAAATAAATAAATAAATAAATAAATAAATAAATAAATAAATAAATAAATAAGGAACATACCTGGGAAGGGTTTTCCTGGACAAGACCCTGAGTGCAGGATTAAGCAATCCTGTTGACCCAACCTTTTTGGCACCAGGAATCAGTTTTGTGGAAGACAATTTTTCCATGGACTTTGGGGGGGAAGGGATGTGCTTCAAAAATTCCAGCAACCGGTTCGCTGTCCGGTTGCTTGGTGGGCGTGGCCATAGGGGGGCATGGCCTACTGGAACTTCCAGTTTCCAGCTTTTGGTGGGCCTCCAGAGCCCAGGGGAGGCCGTTTTCTCCCTCCCAAGGGTCCAGGGCATGACACAAAAATAACAAAGTCATAAAAATAGAACAAATTCCCTTTAATGCCTCCAACTTGGCCCCAATGTCCAGTTATCCTCGGCTGGATAACAAACTCTTCAAAAAACAGTCTACGAAGGGCAGAAATGCAGTCCGAACCCATAGTAAAGATAATTAGAAATTTAAAAACCAACACAAACCACACTGAAGTAATTAACACAGCAGGCCAGGATGATATATTGCAGACTTTCAAAGGATAATGCAGCACGCACAGTTGGGAGGACGCCAAAACCCAGATAATGCTCAACCAAGATAATGCAGCTTTGCGTCCAGCAAGAAGCCACACGGCTTCCAGCAAGAAGCCCCACTTATATCCTGTTCTCCCAGCTGCAACCAATGAAAGGGATCAGGGCCTCTTCTCTCTCGCAAGCCCTGTTGCTCCCTTCTCTGTTCCTCCCTGTGTGCCCTAGGATGAAGAGGGGGTGGCCCTGGGTCTTCCTCTGAATGCCCAGCAGGACTGTGCCCTTCCCTCATTTCCTCCACAGCCAAGGGTCCAGAGGCTTCCCCAGGCCTCTGGGAGGGTGAACACAGCCTCCCCTGGCCTCTGGAAGCCCACCGGAAGCTGGAAACAGGCCCATTTCATGATAGGGCCACTGCACCACCACGGCTCTTATAGACACTTCTTAGGTCTCAAGTCTGCTCTCCCTCTGCTTATAGTTGCTCCTAGCTTACCTTCCTAGACAAGCACTCTGGCTAATTACTCCCCTGATTCCTGGCTGTTATCAGTGGCAACAGGGCTATAAAGCATAACTAATTTGGAATTGCCTGGCTTGTCTTGTTTTGCATTGCCAGGCCCAGGATAGCTGCTTAGAGATCAATGTCATCACATCTGGAAGGTCCCAGTTTGAGGAAGACTCATCTACTTAAGGAGTAGCTGGTCTCCAAGCTCCCGGGTTGAGGTGCCTTCTGGAATTTACAGGTAGAGCTCTTCCTTCAACTGGAATTACCAGGGCCTGAGGATGTGATTCCTCTGTATAAAGCAGGTGTTGTAGCCCAAAAGGACTGTCTCTCCAGCAACAGTTCATATCTTAGTCAGAAATTTGTGTCGCTCCAACCTTATTGGCATCCGTTCTATCAAGAGTTCCCAATCGGAGGATGGCTTGGCACCAACCACACAGTGTGGGATGGGAACTCAACAGCCAGGCAAGGGGTAATTAGCCAAATAACAGATTAGTTCTAGATAAATAGATCTTTGAAAGTAGCTCTAATTGGCCTCAACAGCTCTGTTAATTGGCCTGCAGTCTTCATTAGCTGTACTCATAGCAGTAGCACTGCTTTGATTAACTTCAACTGATCTTGGGTCATGAAAATGGCATTTTTGAGACCTCATCTGTGTGACAGTTCAGGCCACGTAGTAGCAATCCTTCCCTGTCCTTTTATTGACCCCAGGAAAGGGGCTTCTATCCTGACAAGTCTGAGCAGAAAGGGGACAGCCCAGAATGAGGGGAGCAGCTAAACCAGCACATCTAATGCCTGGAGCTTCAGATGAACACTCTAGTCCAGTCAAAAGCTGGACATGAAAAACCCAACCCCATTTCCAATTTCTCAGCTAATCTTCCCACCTCAAAACCTCTTTGGGATAAAAGCATTTCTATCAAAGATTCTAACAAACTCAATATATTATTTTGGAAAGTGTGGTTAGCCCATGAAATCCTTCTCCATAGTTGGCATGCCCTTGTTGGAGTCTGATTCTGAGGGAGAGATTGAACAGTTGACAGGGAGTGGGAGTGGGGCTCTGGTGGCTGTGGAAGAAATGAGGGAAGGGCACAGTCCTGCTGGGCATTCAGAGCCACCCCCTCTTCATCCTAGGGCACGCAGGGAGGAATGGAGAAGGGAGCAACATGGCTTGCGAGAGAGAAGAAGGCCCTGATCCCTTTCATTGGTTGCAGCTGGGAGAACAGGATATAAGTGGGGCATTTACACACAGCTTCTTGTTGGAAGCAAAGCTGCATTATCTTGGTTGAGCCTTATCTGGGTTTTGGCATCCTCCCAACTGTGCGTGCTGCATTATCCTTTGAAAGTCTGCAATTTATCATCCTCGCCTGCTGTGTTAATTACTTCACTGTGGTTTGTGTTGGTTTTTTTAATTTCTAATTATCTTTACTTTGGGTTCGGACTGCATTTCTGCCCTTCGTAGACTGTTTTTAAGAGTTTGTTATCCAGCCGAGGATAACTGGACATTGGGGCCAAGTTGGAGGCATTAAAGGGAATTTATTCTATTTTTGTGACTTCATTATTTTTGTGTCATGCCCTGGGTCATCACACTAGTTGATATCTAGAATGTCCTGTATTGGTCTTCTAGGCCAGATGCATTCACCCTCTGGGCCCACGGCATCTCCTAAGCCACCTTCTATGGTCCCTAGAAGTCTCTTGGTGCATGATTGCTATATATGGAGATGTTCTTATACCATCCCAGTCAAATGGTTGTCTGGTTTATTTTTGAAAACCTCCAATGATGAAGCACCTACAACTTCAGGAGGCAAACCATTCCACTGATTAACTGTTCTCACTGATAGGAAATTACTCCTTAGAGATCTGCCTCTGATGAGCTTCCACCCATTGCTTCTTATCCTGCCCTCAAGGGCTTTGGAGAATAAGTCAATCCTCTGTGAAAACCACTCAAGCAATGGTGGGATTCAAAATGTTTACTATCGGTTCTGTGGGCGTGGCTTGGTAGGCGTGGCAGGGGGAGGATACTGCAAAATCCCCATTCCCTCCCCACCCCACTAATCTGCTTTCGAGCTCCGTTCTCCTGTGCAGGGCAACCAAAGGAGACCCAGCTGATCAGCTGGGACTCAATGGGAGGCAGAGAAGAGATGGGGTTGGAGGTGGGATTTGCCGGTTCTCCGAACTACTCAACATTTCTGCTACCGGTTCTCCAGAACTGGTCAGAACCTGCTGAATAGCACCTCTGCACTCAAGTACTGGAAAACAGATGTCCTATCATTCTAGTCCTTCTTTTTGTTAGACTACCTAGTAGACATGCCTAGATATATGAGCCACGGTGCCCTCAGGACACCGCAGATTCCACTTTTAGGAACTATATTATATTTGGATTTATATGCCGCCCCATCTCCGGGGAGGACTCAGGCGGGTCACACAGAGATATATATACAAAATACATAAAAAACATCATCCAAAGTCTTATCCAATTCAAATATATTATAAAATGCTAAAATGCCCCATTTAAAATCCCCAATCCCTCCAGGCCGGCCTGCAAAAACAGCCAGGTCTTTAGATCGTGGTGGAAGGAACGTAGGTCAGGGGCCAACCGCAGCCCCAGGAGCAGCTGGTTCCAGAGGGTGGGTGCCCCCACAGAGAAGGCCCTCCCTCGGGGGGCCACCAACTGACATTGTCTGGCGGACGGCACCCCCAGGAGGGTCTGCCTGTGGGAGCGTACTGGGTGATTGGACCTCAATGCTGGTAGGAGGTGCTCCTGCAAGTACCCCGGACCCAAGCCATGAAGGGCTTTATAGGTTAACACCAGCACCTTGAATCTTATACGGAGGGCAATATGAGCTGCGGTGGCCAAGTGGTTAGAGTGCAGTACTGCAGGCTACTTCTGCTGATTGCTGGCTGCCTGAAATTTGGCAATTCAAATCTCACCAAGCTCAAGGTTGACTCAGCCTTCCATCCTTTCAAGGTAGGTAAAACAAGGATACAGATTGTTGGGGGAAAGAGACTGTAAACCACTTAGAGAGGGCTGTAAAGCACTATGAAGCAGTATATAAGACTAGGTGCTATTCTTTCCTGAATACCCAAGTTGGGACAGGCCTGACATCCTGCTTTTGAGAAAGCCTCTGAGCAGTAGAGCAAAGCCATGCAACATTTGGGCCAAGAAACCACAACATGCAGACATTTCCATTACAGGAAGTCCTTGACTTATGACCACAACTGAGCCCAAAATTTCTGTTGTTAGTGAGACATTGGTCAAGTGAGTTTTGTCCCATTTTATGACCTTCCTTGCCACAGTTGTTAACTGAATCATTGCAACTGTTAAGCTTGTAACACGATCATAAAGTGAATCCAAATTTCCCACTGGCTTTGTTTGTCAGAAGGTCACAAAAGGGGATCATATGACCCCAGGACACAGCAATGGTCATAAGTATATTGCCAAGCACCTGAATTTTGATCACATGATCAGGGGATGTGTTGTGGTTGGCCGGCAGCAGGTGTGGACGGCTGAGGTCTCGGAGACCGAGGACTCAGATGAGGGGCCTGCGTGTGAGACGAGGGATGGGGCCAGGACTATCGGGGAGTGGAGTGCTGCCTTCAGAGATTGTGGAGGCTGGCAGCAGTGATGCAGAGGTCCCCGAGGAGCCTGTGCCCAGTGCGCGTGCATGCAGGGCTGCTCGAAGGAAAGAGCAGCTGCAGCAGCACGGGCGACTCAGGAGTAAGGCTGCAAGGTAATGGCCCCTCCCTGAGGAGATAAAAGCCAGCTGAGAAACCGCAGTGGATGTTCGGACTATCTTGGTTGGTATTTGGAGACTCTTGGTGTTTGAAATATTTCTTGGCAACTTTATCTAGTGTTCTTGGCAGCCGTGCACAACCTTGGCAAGGCTCGTTCTTAGACAATCAGAGACAATTAGTTTGAAACAGTCTTTTAACCATGAAGGAATGGAATTTGCAGAGAAGCATTAAAAGGTTTTGCTTTTATCTCTGTTTGGTGTTTGTTTCCTTGGAACAAGGTTTGGGTCAGAATAGGATGCTGCCAAGGTTGTAACCATGAAAAATGGTCATGTCACTTTTTTCAATGCCGTTGTAAGTTTGAATGGTCACTAAATGAACTGCTGTGAGTCAAGGACTACCTGTAATTGTAACTGGGGGGAGGGCTATAGGAGGCTTGTAGAAAAATGGCAGTTCCTGGAGAGGGTGGGTGGGTGGGTGGAGAGAGGCTTGGGGAAAGCTACAGCAGGTCCTTTCACAGGCTTCCAATATGGCAAAGGACCAAGTCAGAAGCAATCTTTGTAAATTTGTTCCCCTCTATGTGTATTTGTGGACAGATTAGCAGTGATTGGATTTTTCTGTTTAAATTTTCCAAGCTGATGGTTGTTCTTAGCAGAGCAAGGAAACGGCCAAAGAGGAATCAGAAGTACAAATTTGCTCACTGGCTTTAAATGCATAATCTCAAGATTAATGGGTTATCCTTCCTCCCTCCCATCCAGCCACCTGCTCTCTCATGCACATGCTACAAATACACACATACCACACACAAGCCATGTCCCTTATAATTCAGGCCAATAAACTCAGGCAGGATTATTCAATTCATACCTATACCTATACCTGTCAGCGTTCCAGAAAACCCCCCACTCCAAACAAATAACTCTGAGACAGACATCCTCTCCAAAGCTCTTTTTATTAGAGTAGTAAACTGGCACATCTGGGAAATCCCAAATCTGAAAGTTCCGGGTTTCCTTGCAATAAGTAAAAAAATTACAAATCCACCCCTTGCACCCATCATCGCATCACATGCCCCAATCACCATCCGTCCCAATGAGATGTCCTCTCATCCAGGTGCAGAAATGATATGACCTTGACTTAGAAGAAGAATGCTATTATGTCTAACCACGTAGGCTCTGAGAAATTCCTCCCTCCCATTTTCCCTGGCTCAAGAATGTGGCAGTCTGGAAGCGTCTGGTGCTAATATGGCTTCCACAGCTGACAATACCAACTTATGCCACTTCTGTAACCACCTAAGTTTTGGTAAAATATACTCTTGGCAAAACGAATGGCCAGGAGTCTTTCTTTGCTAGACGACAGAGGGGGACAGTTGACATTAAGCTGAATCTGTGGTTTTTCTCATGCAAACAACACAACAGAAAGTTCCGTCTTCCCCCTCAGTTATCTGCAAATGTTCAATCAGGTGCTTGTATATTGTTCAGGAAACAGGTTCTCAGTTCCCAGCTCTACAAATCAATAATTAACCTTGGCTAGCTGGATCGTAAGGGACGTGGTGGCTCAGTGGCTAAGATGCTGAGTTTGTCAATCAGAAAGGTTGGCAGTTTGGCGGTTCAAATCCCTAGTGCCATGTAACAGAGTGAGCTCCTGTTACTTGTCCCAGCTTCTGCCAACCTAGCAGTTCAAAAGCACATAAAAATGCAAGTAGGGCTTCCAGTTTTGGGCTTCCCTGAAGACCCACTGCTCACCGCAATTGTCCGTGGCTTTGGTCCACGCTTCTTTGACTGAGAGCCCTGATCGACTAGATCTGGGGCAGAAGCCACCTCGTAGGGGTGGTGGAGGAAGGGGAGACCATCAGCCGGGTAGAGGGGGTCACAAACCCCCACCCTGGCTTGGCAAAGCTCCCTCCCGAAGTCATCTGAAGCAGTGGTCTAAAATGGCCACCCTGAAGGGGAAGAGTAAGCTGGAATAAGATTGTGCAGGAGAGAGAAAGGAGTGGACAGCAGGAGAAACAGGACATTATAATTAAATGAAAGGTACCCCAGGATTAATTTTTAAGAATTTTTTTAAAAAAGAACTTTAAGCAGCAAAGAGAAAGGAGAGGAAAAAAGGGTGTGAATTATTTTTTGACAGTGGTGGGGCTTTGAATCAGAAAAGGTAGAAGCTGGAAGAAGAAATCAATTAACTAATTTGGATTAATTCGATTTGATTTTTTTGGGAAACTGTGGTTTAAAAGCCCCAAACAGAGGGGGAAAGGGGTGAAGATTTGTTATGATAAAGAGTGCCATCGAACAGTTAAAGTTAATTTGTTTTGTTACTAAAAGATTCTGCTTCTAAAAAATCTTAAGGTATATTGATACAATATAACAAGATCTTTGGAAAAATTGAAACTTTGAAACAAAGAGAAAAGCAGGAAGATTCTGCCCTGGGATTAATTGTTGAGTTTGGCTGGACTTGGATTTGGACTAGTTATGAACTTAAAATTTGAGAGGAATAAAACAAAAGCTGACTGTTGGAAACTAACCTCATAGACACTGTTCAGGATTAAATTACTAGACAAAAACATGTAGAATGATGATATCTCTTCTGGAATTAAAAATGGAACTCAGAAACATGAAAGAAATATTACAAGAACGAGGTGAATTGCTGGGTTATACTTTAAAATTCTTGGAAAACAAGATCTTAGAATATGAACAACAAAGATAATAAAGACAAAGGATGGAAGATGAGGTGGAGCTGACTACAGAAGAGGCCATTTTTACTATCATCGGGAACAAAGAACTCTGAAAAGAAGGAGGACAAGAGTGGGAAATAAAAATATGAGACGTAAGAATTTAAATAAAAAAGGGCGTATTTGCAAAATTAAAAAAAGTAAACAGAAACAGCAGAAAATTGAAGGGTGGAAGGAGCTATAAATAGGGAGGGCGATAAAAACTGGAGTGGCAGAATAAAGGGGAGAATGAAAGGGAAAAGAAGGGATAAGAAGCAGGATTTGGAAACAAAGAAATATTGGAATTGTAAAAAAATGAAAAGGAATTGGTTGTTTAGAATGCCTAAAGACAATGGTTAATTAATATTTTAAAAGGGGATTCTGCAAGGTGAGGAGGGTAGTTTAAATATACTTAAAGTTATGAATATTGAAATTGTAAATAATTTTTATGAATTTAAGAAGGGGAAAAATCATGCAGAATCTGATTTATATTTGCTATGTAGTTTTAAAAGGATTATTAATTTCAATTTTCTAGGTAATAAAGGTTAAATATTCATTGAGATTAAAAGGGGAGATAATTAGTGAATATGTAAATTTTAGAGGTAGCACACTTAAAATTGGTAATTTAAGGGGGAAACTAATTATAGAATGATTGTATTACATTAGATTTTATGAATGGATGTAATAAGAATATGTGATAAAATATGCAAATATGACAGTTAAAAGTATTAAAGTATAACAGCTGTGAAGATATGTGAAATATAGGTGAATTAAATAAAGAGGCAAACATTTGGAATAATATAATAAAGTAGAAAATGTATAAAAATATTGTTAGGATAAGAAGTTGAATATAAAAATTGAATATGTAATTATGGTCATATTTGTATGTAAAGATGAACCTGTAATCATGCTGTTCACTAAAAAGAGACGTTTTTAAAATGTGGAAAACTGAAATAAAACTTGTTTAAAAAAAGCAAGTAGAAAAATAGGCACCACTTTGGTGGGAAGGTAACAGCGTTCTGTTTGCCTTCAGCGTTGAGTCATGCCGGCCACATGACCATGGAGATGTCTTCGGACAGCATTTGCTCTTCGGCTTTGTATTGGAGATGAGCACCAGCCCCTAGAGCTGGAAATGACTAGCATGTATTTGTGAGGGGATCCTTTTACCTTTTTAGCTGGAACTTCTCACAAGGTTAAGCAGGGCTTCCATGCCAACCCCTGTCTTCTTCCTTATAGTCCAATTTTTCCTTCACCCCCTCCATTAATGTCAGACTGTCAGCTCATGAAGTTTGGATAAGTGAGATGCAGCCATGACAATACCTATAGCTATACCTGTATATGAAATCCAGTGTGGTCCAGTGGTGAAGATGATGGACTGGGAGCAGAGAGACCCAGGTTCAAGCTTCCCCTCAGCTGTAAAGCTCTTCAGAGGCATTGGGCCAATCCCCGTGTCCCAGGCCTAGTGATAAACGTATCCACAAACCAGCTAGAGTGGTGGTTAAAGGGCTGGATGGCGGTGGGGACTAAGTTCCAACTCTCTCTTAGGCCTGAAAGTTACCTGGGTGACTTAGGCTGAGTTCCTCTTACATCAGTAGCCTGGGAAGTCAAAAGGCATCTATTTCCTAATCTGTACCACTTGAACATCATTGTCATTGAAAAATCATTGTCAGTCAAGTGCAGAAGGCAGCGTTACTTGGAACAGCTTATGGATGGATAGATAGATAAGTAGGCAGGCAGGCAGGCAGATAGACAGACAGACAGACATAGAGGGAGAGAGAGACAGAGACAGTCAGACAGAGAGAGAGAGAGTGAGTTCTGAGAATTATTGCTTAATCTCAAGTAATGCTAGGTCTTTCTCCCCCCCCAAAAATAAATACTAACCTAAAATATATCAAAACTGCAAAACCTCTTGTCATTTCAATGACCTTATGAGATCTCCCATCATAATTTAGAAATCTTGCATCTGATCCACAAAACTTTGTGCCACACCATAAAACTTTATTTTAATGTACAGTAATTGGGTGAGATGTCAGGCCAGGATGGGGTAAGGAAAATTCTGAAATTCAGGTGTGTTGAGTTCCTGATCCCTGCCATGACAGGGATGAATTTAGCCAGGTGTTTCTTTGTCACCCCAGGAATATTTTGTATCCCCAAATGGCTGGGGGGTTGCACTAGATGACCTACAAGGTCCCTTCCAACTGTGTTAATCTCTCTGCTGTATCATTCAGTTTTGCTGTGCCAGCTCTGGAGACATGATTGTTTCAATACAACCAGCCATGAACAAGCCCCCAAGAACCCACCCCGTGACATACAACTAAGGCAGAATATCAGCAGATAGCCAGAATTTGCAAAGACGAAGTCAGGATAGCAAAGGCTCAGAACGAACAAAGACTTGCAACAAAAGTCAAAGATAATAAAAAAAGTTTCTTCCAATATATAAATAACAAGAAAAAAATCAAGGAAACCATCAGTCCACTAAAGAGAGAAGATGGCAAGGAAGTAACAGGCAACAGAGAGAAAGCAGAATTGCTTAGCTCATTCTTTGCATCCGTCTTCACACACACAAAAAAACTATAGCTCAACCCACCAAAAACATAACTGTAAAAGACAGACCAGAAATAAAAGTTAAAATAAGCAAAAAAAACAGTAAGAGAACACCTGTCTGATCTTGATGAAAACAAATCACTGTCATCTCAGAACCACTGCACCATATCTTTCAAAAATCCTGGAGCACCAGGGAACCACCAGAGGACTGGAAAAGAGCTGATGTGGCTCCCATCTTCAAAAAAGGGAAAAAAACAGACCCAGGAGACTATAGACCAATCAGCCTAACATCAATACCTGGGAAGATACTGGAAAAGATAATAAAAAAACAGATCTGCCAACATCTAGAAACAAGTAAAGTAATAACTAGCAGTCAGCATGGGTTTGATAAGAACAGATCATGCCAAACCAATCTTATTTCATTCTTCAACACAGTGACTAAATTAGTAGACCAGCAAAATACTGTGCACATAATATATTTCAGCAAGGCATTCAACAAAGTAGACCACAACTTACTTCTTAGTAAGCTAGAAAAAGTGGAATAGATAGCACCACCATTAGATGGACTTGCAACTGGCTGGCAAACCATACTCATGAGTAGTCCTTAATGGGTCTAAGTCTACATGCAGTGGGGTGCCACAAGGTTCTGTCTTAGGCCCAGTACTCTTCAATATCTTCATTAACAACTTAGATGAAGGGATAGAAGGGGAACTTATCAAATTTGCAGATGATACTAAACTGGCAGGAATAGCTAACACCCAAGAAGATAGGCTTAAGATCCAGATGGATCTTGACAGACTAGAACACTGGGCCGTATCTAACAAAATGAAATTCAATGTAGAGAAAAGTCCTACATTTAGGCAAGAAAAACCAAAAGTACACATATAGACCAGGTGAAACCAGGCTCAATAGCAGTAACTGTGAGAGGGATCTTGGAGTCTTAGTGGACAACCAGCTAAATATGAGCCAGCAGTGTGCAGCAGCAGCCAAAAAAGCCAATGCAATCCTAAGTTGTATTAACAGAGGGATACAATCAAGATGGTATCAAGGGAGGTACTAATACCACTCTATAAAGCCTTAGTAAGACCACACCTAGAATACTGCATCCAGTTTTGTTCACCACATTATAAAAAAGATGTTGAGACTCTAGAAAAAGTACAGAGAAGAGCAACCAGGATGATTAGGGGACTGGAGGCTAAAACATACAATGAACGGTTGCAGGAACTGGGCTTGGCTAGTCTAGTAAAGAGAAGGACCCAGGGAGTCATGATAGCAGTCTTCCAATATTTGAGGGGCTGCCACAGGGAGGAAGGGGTCAAGCTATTTTCTAAAGCGCCTGTAGGCCAGACAAGGAATAATGGATGGAAACTGAACAAGGAGAGATTTAACCTGGAAATAAGGAGAAACTTTCTGACAGTGAGAACAATCAACCAATGGAACAAAAGTTTGTTTGTTTGTTTGTTTGTTTGTTTGTTTGTTTGTTTGTTTATTTATTTATTTATTTATTTATTTATTTATTTATTAATGAGACTTGTATGCCGCCCCATCTCCGAAGACTCGGGACAGCTCACAACTAAAACAACAAGAACAATAAATAGTTAAAAAAGAATTAAACTAAAAAGTTGCCCTCCGAAGTTGTGGGAGCACCATCACTTGAGACTTTCAAGAAGAGATTGGACTGCCATTTGTCAGAAATGGTGTAGGGTCTCCCGCTTGGGTGGTGGGTTGGACTAGATGACCTACAAGGTCCCTTCCAACTCTGATTATCTGTTATCTGTTATCTGCTTCTAAGGCTGCTTCTTTCTTCAGGAAGGTGCAATTTTGCAACACCTTCCAGGAATAATTGGTGACATCTCTGTCCCCCGAGCAGATCGATACTGAAATTGTTCTCTCTGGAATAGAATTGGGATCATTTTGGCAAATAGGATAGCAGAAGAGAGGATTAGCTCATAGTGCGAAATGTCAGAACAATTTGTCATGGGCTGCCAAAGGAAAGCAAGCATTTGGCTAGCCAACTCAGGCCATCCCAGGCTAGTCCCCCACCGCAGAAAAGGGTTGCAAAGGAGAAGGGAAGGGAAGGCCAAAAGGTTGAGGGTTTGGGCAGTTTCCTCACCCAATAGGCTGGGTAACACAACAACTATGGTAGTATGGACATTGAGCTCTGATAGGTATGCTTCAGTGTTCCCATAGGATGATGGATGATCAATCAATCAACAAATCAATCAGAATAGAGCTGGAAGGGACCTTGGAGGTCTTCTAGTCCAACCCCCTGCTCAAGCACCAGACCCTCTACCATTTCAGACAAATGGTTGTCCAGTCTTTTCTTCAAACCTCCAGTGATGAAGCACCTACAACCTCTGAAGGCAAACTGTTCCACTGGTTAATTTCTGGATCTGCTTCAGTTTCCTTCTCTCTATTAATCCTAGCTACCTTGTGTATCAGGGAGGCCATCTAGACTCTCAGTAGAGGAGTAAGCAGAGAATCCCCATTGGTAATCCCCCCCTCCCAAAAGAAAATAATAAATTTCCTGTTAGCAAAAGGGAATGGTTGGACTCAGGCTTTGGACAAGGCCTGTGGTTTCATGAGCACCTCGTGGCATTACATAATTTGGCCTAATGGACTCTTGTGAGCAGTCAAACACTAAAATTGTTCTCTTACTTTGCTGAAGGATGCTATGTTTCTTTGTTTTTCTTTTTTCCTCCCTTTTTGGTCAGTCCAGGAATCTCTGAGTCTCCCAGTGGTAAAAAACAGATAATGACTCTGCTTTGAGAGCTGGGAGGGAAAGCCCTATTTTCATTCTTGCTGCATCCTAGGTGAAAATTGGCCCCAATTCCATGTGCTCCGTGGATTCAGTCCACAAATACCATTCTGACTCAGGGGGGTGGGATGCAGATGGTTCAGACCGGTTTGGGCCCCACCTACCTGCTCCTGCCCTAGTAATGTGCTCAGTGAACTGGTTGTTAAATGGGTTGAATCCCACCACTGTTCTGATTTAAACTGCAGTTCAAACATCTGATGAAATATCCCCTCCCCACCCCATCCTTGGTTTTTAGCACCACCTTTCCGGATGAAACGCTTTTGAAGAATCCAGAGCCTGCATGCTCTTTTGTGTCATCTTGATTGAACCAAAGTATTATCCCATGGTGGACTTTGGGTTTCTTCAACAAAGCTACAATTGTCTTTTACGTCCTCTGATTATGGCAATTATCATGACTGTGCAACCATTTGGATCTGGTGGGGAGGAAAATGATTTGGAGCATGAACAGCCCCTTATAAAATTGATTACTATTTCCTAGGGGACCTGCTGCAGTTGTGGAGGGTAGCCAGGCACACCCAAGAAAAGATGCAGCTGCTTTAAAGAGCTGCAAATGCCTGCTCAATTCAGGATAAATTTGGTCCCAGAGATAGTTTGGTCTTCAAATCTAAAATGCTGCACATCTCTATTGGAGATTAGCATTTTCCTGGAAGCATACCAATTCCCTATTTTAATGCCATTTTAATTAAACACATTTATATGGATTGAAGTAAGGCATCCAACTACTGGGTGGAAACTGCAGGGAAGCAGACCCGGGTTATATGTTCTAAATGATGGTTGGAGCTGTCAGCCTGTAAGAATAGTCTGCCTCTCCAAGTGGCATCTTCCCCTTTACTACATGTCTCCAAACAAAGGTGGATTGTCATCTCTCTGACCGGTTTTAGCAGATTGTACACCCAGCTGGTGGTTGGACTAGGTGTCATGCCCCCATCCGAGTCTGAATCTGTGGGGGAAGATGAGCTGGAACAAGAGCTGACAGTGATTGAGAGGTAAGCTCTGTTGGCTTTGGAGGAAACTGGGGAAGGGCAGAGTCAGTCTAGGCAGAGCTTTTCAGGATTAGAAAGCCTTGCAGACAGAGAGGAGCAGGAGAAACAGAGCTCAGGCCATGAGCAAGGACTACCCTATCCTGATCCAGGAGCATGGAAAAAAGAGAGAAGATGAGACCAACACAGACTGAACTGGCTATGAGGGAGGAGAGTACCCCACCCCCCTTCATATGGCAACACCTGGGGACTGAGATGTAAGGAAGTGCTGGTGGGAGGGGGGTTTGTTGGGAACAAGCATTGAGTCTGTGGAGCCTTGGGTGCACTTGCCGATACCTGGAGATTACTGTGCTCTGTCTTGTGGGGCTTGCCCGGTTTGCCTGCTTTGCTGAACTTATTGCTCTGGTTACTGCTTGGCTAACCTGGCTTACTGGACTGCTGGACCTGGTTAATGTTTGGGCTAACCAGGTTTACTGGGCTACTCACAGCCAGAAGCTGCTGAAGGTGCATGTGAGAGCTTTGCTCCAGGACTCGTGGTAAATGTGGGGACGTTTGTGGGCACAATTGGAGCAATAAAAGGGAGTTAGACCTGTTCTCTGGCTGTGTTGCTTTCGTGCCATGCCCTGGGTCATCACACTAGATGATCTTTGAGCAGAGATGGGCTGCCCATACTTTAACAACCGGTTAACCAAAAATGTGAGCGTGAGAAAATGTGGTGACCAAAACTGGATGCAGTATTCCAGGGGCGGCCTTACTAAGGTTTTATAAAGCAGTACTAATACTTCACATGATTTTGATTCTATGCCTGTCAGGATTCCGGCAGTTACCCCAATTAAATCATGAGTCTTGAGCCACACTCCCAAAACTTCAAAGGATTTACTGGAAGTCAACATGTCAGCATGACCTGGGCATAGCTGACTCTGAGTCATGTAATTCACTGTCACCTGTGAACCTGCTTTTCCCCCCACCCCTCTGGGTGTATCATAATTCATATTCTCCAATGAAACATGTCCATAGCCAGGAGTCATCAATCATGCTCTCCAATTAGATTTTTTCATGGCAGAAGCTTCAGTTATCTAGTCAGTCTCTGAAGAAAATATGAATGGAATGTACTTTCGATTCCACACTGCTGCCTGCTCTTTGAAACTCCCTCACTTCTTTCTGTTGACAACTATAACACATGTATAGAAAATGTTTTTTGAGTTGACATTGCCTCTGTTTATACAGCCAAGGAGGATTGCATTAGCTCTTTTGGCTGCTGCTCCACAATGCTGGCTCATATTTAAGTGATCATCCGCTAGGACTCCAAGATCCCTCTTACAGTTACTGTTTTGAAGGCAGGTTTTGCCTAATCTGTACTCATACCTTTGATTTTTTCTGCCCAGAAACACAATCTTAGAGCAAAGAAGTGGCAAACCACCTCCATATGGCATGGAAATTTTTATTTTTGCATTTTTTTGAGCCCAAACCAGCCCACAAAGCCCCATCTCCTACCCATCCATAAAGGTTAAAAAAGGAAAAATCACAAAAGCCATTTGTGTCTTAAGGATGCTGCCTTGAGGGTCATCAGGAACAGAAACAACTTAACCAGCAGATGCGACATTCAGCACATTAACCTCCTTCCTGAAGAATAAAGAGCTCTGCCTTTCATGAACAGGTTTTCTTCCCTCTCCTGAAAGGACTTTAATGTGCTGAGGAAAAAAAAGAATCATTAGCGAACTTCAAGGATTCTGCTTTCTTGTTGGCTTGTACGGCATTATTGTTCCCCTCCCGTGTTCGCCTCGTGGAAGAACTGTCTCCAGCCCATTATTTAAATGCAGGGATTGTAATCACCATTCAAGCAGTGGCACAAAGAAGGGATTTTGGCGCTTCTGCCTGACCTCAGAAGGATGGAAGGCTGAGTCAACCTTCAGCTGGTGGGACTTGAACTGCCAAACTGCTGGCAATCAGCAGTCGGCAGAAATAGCCAGAAATAGAGTGCAATACTGCACTCTAACCACTGCGCCACCATGCAATCCTCCTATTTTAAAAGTTTCGAGGGGAGTGGGGAGCTAATCTTGACTGACTGATTGATTGATTATGTGCCATCCGATCTTAGAGGCTTAATCTTATATCCAGGTAAGTAAATAAAGTATAAAAATCAACCACAGTCTCATTCAAATTTATGACTCAGTTGAAAGAGTCCTTTGGGTACAATAAAAGTATGTGTGTGTGTAGATAATGCAACACACATGAGAACCGGTTGGGCGGGAGGTAGTTACAGCCGCCATCTTTGGGGTTTTTTTTAACCACCCTCTCCAGGACCTGCCTGAAAGTGCCCAAAACTACTTAAACCATTGACTTCCTTTCCATGTACCGAATCAATTTGGTAATTCAGGCAAATTGCTTTTGAATTATATCAGCAAAGCTTTGCAGAGCCCAGAAAGTGTGGAAAATGTAGAGGAAGCTATAATATTAATGGAATTCTATTGAATTAGATTGAAATGAAATGAAATGAAATTTTTGCCCTCGCCCAGCTTATATCGACTTTCTTTAGAGCACGGCTCCTGCACACCTCTCCTAACCAAGCATCACTCCAAAAAATAAAATAAAATTGTGCAGCCCTATCCTAAAATAAGCTCCTCAGTATCCTAGGGGACAGAATGGTGATGTGCTTTTTGGTAGTTCTGGGAGAGAGAAAAAGGGTTTTGCAGCACACATTCAGCTTTGGCTTCAGGAGAAGCAGCTCTTTTCCACTTCAAGGTCAGCAAGTAAAAGGCTTATCTCAGACTTGTGCTTTTAGTTTCAATTTTGTACAAGCAGAAGCAGACTCCCTGGGAGGACACCTTCCAAGGGGAGAAAGGGACGGGGCACATCAGCCAGGAAAGTGCTGTAGCCAGGAGGTTGATTAATGGGGAGCGAGCAAGCCCCCCTGAGACCAGTGATGTTCCAACAGCTTATAGAACCTGGCTCCCTTTCTAAATACCAACAACCACACACACACGCATACACACCATCCTAAAAGTGGTTTTTTTTCAAGAGGCAACTGGACTTTCTGCTTTTTCTTTGAAGGTGTTTTGCTTCTCGTCCAGGAAACTTCTTCAAGCTCTTCTTCAGAGCTGAAGAAGCTCCTTGGAGCTGTAGAGATTCTCAGTCATCCGGGTCATGGCTGTCCCAAAGATGCTTCTTTAAGGAGGCAACTGGACTTTCTTGTTTGTTTTTTTCTTTTGAAGACATTTCGCTTCTCATCCAAGAAGCGTCTTCTTAGCAGAGGTGGTATTCAGCAGGTTCTGGCCAGTTCTGGAGAACCAGTAGCGGAAATGTTGAGTGGTTTGGAGCAGTGGCAAAACCCACCTCTGACTGGCCCCGCCAACCCCATCTCTTCTCTGCCTCCCATCGAGTCCCAGCTGATTGGCTGGGTCTCCTTTGGTTGCCCTGCGCAGGAGAACGGAGCTGGAAAGCAGGTTAGTGGGTGGGGAGGGAATGGGGATTTTGCAGTACCTTTCCCCTGCCATGCCCACCAAGCCACGCCCACCAAGCCAAGCCATGCCCACCAGGCCACGCCCACCAAGCCAAGCCATGCCCACCAAGCCACGCCCACAGGACCAGTAGTAAAATATTTGAATCCCACCACTGGAAGGAAGAGAGGAACGAAAGGGGAAGGGAGAGAGGAAGGAAAGGAATGGAAGAGGGGAAGGAAAGGGGAAGGAAGAGAGGAACAGTAGCGGAAAAAAGAGAGGAACGAAGTGGGAAGAAAGATTGGAATGAAAGGGGAAGAAAGAGGAACAATAGGGGAAGAAAGAGAGGAAGGAAGGGGGATGGAAGAGAGGAATGAAAGGGGAAGGAAGAGAGGAACAAAGGGAAGGAAAGAGGTGGTATTCAGCCGGTTCTGACCAGCTCTGGAGAACCAGTAGCGGAAATTTTGAGTAGTTTGGAGAACCGGCCAATAGCACCTCTGACTGGCCCCGCCCACCCCATCTCTTCTCTGCCTCCCATTGAGTCTCAGCTGATCGGCTGGGTCTCTTTTGGTTGCCCTGCACAGGAGAACGGAGCTGGAAAGCAGGTTAGTGGGTTGGGAAGGGAATGGAGATTTTTACAGTATCTTTCCCTTGCCATGCGCACCAAGCCACGCCCACCAAGCCACACCCACAGAACCAGTAGTATAAAAAAATTAATCCCACCACTGCTTCTTAGCTATACAATTTGGCATGAACCCCCTTGGAATGGTGTGGGAGAAGGAATGGATGTCCAGAGGAAAAAAATGCCGGCTACAGGAACCAGGAGCACCAGAAACACAGATAAACTTCCAAGTGCCTCAGTGACCCTCTAAAAGGATGCAAATGACCAGCTGCCTGCCAGGAGTATAAATCCTTCCATTCCCCTCCATCCAGTCAGAGCTGAAGAAGCTTCTTGGATGAGAAGCGAAACGTCTTCAAAAGAAAAACCAAGGAAGTCCAGTGTCCTTTTGAAAAAAGCACCTTTTGGACAACCATCACTTGGATGACTGAGAATCTCCATAGACACACACAGAGTTCTTCCAGATCAGATAATAGAACAGAACAGAATAAAGCTGGAAGGGACCTTAGAGGTCTTCTAGTCCAGCCCCCAGCTCAAGCAGGAGACCCTATACCATTTCAGACAAGTGGCTGTCCAGTCTTTTCTTAAAAACTTCCAGTGTTGAAGCACCCAAAACTCCTGTTCTACTAGTTAATTGTTCTCACTGTTAGGAAGTTTCTCCTTAATTCCAGTTTGTTTCCTTGATTATTTTCCTTGTCCTGCCCTCTGATGCTTTGGAAAATAAGTGAAGCCCCTCTTCTTTGTGGCAGCCCCTCAAATATTAGAAGACTGCTATCCTGTCACCCCTACATCTTCTTTTTGAAAGCCTCAAAAAATTTTTTTGAAAGGAAGTTGTGTTGGATATGTTTGCCGCCTTGAGTTATTTGTAAAAATAATCTAGGCAGGATACAAATAAATACATAGATAAAAGCAGTATCAGAAAGCATTCAAAAGAATGGCAAGAAAGCAACCTCTAGAATCCCAGGATTTGGCCATATAAGCCTCAGCAACAAAACAGGATACCAAAACTTTAGATCAGGGGGTCTTCAAACTTGACAGCTTTAAGACTTGTGGACTTCAACTCCCAGAATTCCTCCTCCAGTCATGTTAGCTCAGAAATTCTGGGAGTCGGAGTCCACAAGTCTTAAACTTGCCAAGTTTGAAGACCCTTGTTCTAAGGCCATTGTGGCATGCTTCTCTGCACAAATAAAGGATAGGTGGGGTTCAAGGCACATAATATTGGAAACATTTCAAATATTGGTACACTGCTATCAAGTCACCTCTAGTCCTTCCCTTTGTTAGATTAGACCAAGGGTCTCAAACTTGACAGCTTTAAGACTTGTGGACTTCAACTCCCAGAATTCCTCCTCCAATCATGTTAGCTCAGAAATTCCGAGAGTCAAAGTCCACAAGTCTTAAACTTGCCAAGTTTGAAGACCCTTGCTTTAAATGAAGTTGAAAAACCCCTCCTGAGGCAGCCACTTGCTTCTAGGCAGTATAAAATACATTAAACCATCCTGAATAACCAGGGCCTAGATCCAGGGCCTCTGGCCAGGGCCTCCTTTTTTAAAACAGTTTTTAATTAGTTTATAATATAGAATAGAAAGAAAATACAAAAGTAAATAGTCGGGAAAATACGGAAGGGAAAGGGAAGGGGTAATTGAGGAAAGAAAAAGGGAACAAGAAAGAATAGTCATTGACTTCCAACTCCCTCTGGTGCAGTAGAGTAAGGCATTAACACCCAACCTCAACTTTCTACTTTTACATAATAGTATAAACTAGCCATTTCTAAATCAGTGAAACCCATAATCGAAGTTTCATTTTTTCTGTACCTCGAGCACAAAGTCCAGAAGCAGTTTCCAAGCAGAAATAAAAGTATTTGTATTTTTTTCCCCTTCGATCAAAACAGTCAATTTAGCCACCTCTGCTAACTCCATCAATTTTTGCAGCCATTGTGGGGAACGAGATAACCTTCCATTTCTGTCCATAAAGTCAACAAAAATGACATCAAAGTTCCATTTTTTCCCATTAAAACCCCAGAGAAAAATATCTGGCTTTCTCTTTATATTCACTTTAAGAATTTTAGGTATTGAGATATGACTCCTACTCCAATATTTCTTTGCTTTATCACACGTCCACCATAAACGGGGACAGGGCCTCCTTTGGTATGAACCCCAAGGGAGCAGTGGCTTCCTTCATGGATGACTGAGATTCGATCCAGTCCTTATTGAAAAGGGAATCTTAGCATTTTCTCCATAGCTTTGGGCTTTGGGAGAGTTCCTGGGTGACCAGTCCTTCATGGGGCACCCATCTGTAGCCGGTGGGTTAATGAACAGCCTTGTTAGACAAGCTTTCAGTTCCGCTGGGCAATTAGCCAGGCCTGCTTGATGTGATCTGTCCAATTTGCTTGGTAAACAAACACATGCCCAACCTCCCCGTCAATTAAGTCAGTTCTGAATGAAGCGATAAATTTTCACTTAGGCTGGTTATGACTGAGCTACTGTCAGCTCGTTAGAGGCACTTCAACCATCTCTGCTTTTCTTAGGGGAAAGAGGTCCTTTTGTTCTTAAGCTGCCTATCCCACCTTATTGCCTTATTGGCCCAAAAGGCTTCTAGAGGTGTGCGGTTTGTTGTATTGTTGGAGTCCCTGGGGGCCTGAACCTCCCTATCAGACAATTTCCAAGTTCTATCAATAGAAGACACTGCATATGGAGCCGAGCTGGGCATGAGGAGGAGTGCCAGAGCTCCTTAACAAATCTTGATCCAGCTGGCCCAGCTGGTAGAACCTCATAAGGGCCCCTTTCCAGGGTTATAGGAGAGGATGGCCAACCGTTTTTGAAGGTGGAAGAGGGCTTCATGCCCCAACGGCAGATAAAATGGTGGAGCTATCTTCTAGGAGAAGGGAAACTCTGATTTCAAACCTCCACTGCCTTGTAGCTGTATCTATTCTTGGAAAAGGCTTCAGGAGTCAACCTCGAGGCAAAATCCAGAGCCGGAGTTCCGGAAGCATTTCATGACTGTGTACAATCACATTCTGGTAACTCCTGTGATGCAGCTGGAACGAATCGTATCGGCTCTGCCGTTCCATTAGATTATTTCAGTGACATGGAGGTGGTGGGACCTGCTGCTTGGGTAACAGTTTATCCTCCATATTAAATTACCCAGGCCTCATGCTCTAAGGACACTCCAGCTTTGCATACAGCATGGAAACAACACAGGAAGGGGCAGTTACCAGTTTCATAGCACAATACCATGGTCTCTGGAGACTGAAGGATGCCAAGTCAATCAATAGAAGATGGAGCCAGCAGGTCCTTGCAGCCACTGCAACTGCAGGCAATTTTGGTCATCATATTACAAAAAAAAGATCGGAAAAAGATTGGAAAAAGTTCAGAGAAGAGCAAGAGGGGGTTAAATTATTCTCCAAAGCACCTGAAGGGCAGGACAAGAAACAATGGTTGGAAACTAATCAAAGAGAAGCAACCTGGAATTAAGGAGAAACTCCTAACAATGAGGACAATTACACAGTGGAACAGAAGTTGCCACCAGACATCATGGGTGCTCCATCACTGGAAGTTTTTAAGAAGAGACTAGACAGTCATTTGTATAGGTATAGGTTCCCCTGCTTGAGCAGGGGCTGGACTAGAAGACCTCCAAAGTTCCTTCCTACTCATTCTATTCTATTCTATTCTGTTCTGTTCTGTTCTGTTCTGTTCTGTTCTGTTCTGTTCTATTTTATTCTATTTCATTCCATTCCCTATTCCCTATTCTATTTCCTACTCTACTCTACTCTACTCTACTCTACTCTACTCTACTCTACTTGCTCTACCCTATTCCTGGCCCTTCCTGAGGAGAACCAAGTGGCCTTCATGATTTAAAGCAACTGATCAAGGCAAGGTTTACCTCCCTCACCCAGGTTTGTAATGTTAATTGCAAACACAAGGCTCCTGTTATGTATGTAGGTTTGAATGTTATTGGTTTATTTGAACTGTTCTTGTAAAATGTCAAATGGTATTGGTTTAAATAGTGCGGGAAGAAACCCTGCACTCCCATTGGCTGGCAACCACAGCTGCAGGCTATAAGAGGCAGCTGTAGCCCAGCCAACTGGGGTCCATTTGAGCTGTAGTCACTGAATAAACTCTTTGCTGGAACTCTTCGCGTCTGACTCTTCATGCAGACTTAACAGCTCCCACCTCTGCTGGAGAGTTATAGCCTGATTGCTGACAGTAAATGATGGGTTGGATCCCAGCTACTTCATGAGCCTGTAAATCTCATCTATTCCTTCTAGGTAAAATTTAGAGCAGATAGTTGCAAAAATAAGTTGTGCTTATTTGTAAATGCGAGTGGTGTTTTTATGAGCGTGGGCTGTGGTTTGTTATTTCACAGACAATCAAAAATGCTTGCACGCTCTGCTCACCATTACTGGGGAGAAAGGACTGAGAAGAGAGTTAAAGGCAAAAGGTTGTGTAGAAACACCAACTCCGCAGTGGCCTTTCCTCTTCAGGCTTACTGAACCCCAAATGCAAGGAATTTCTGTCGTCATTTTCAAGCCAAAAGTGATGAAGCCACTAAAGTCTTTCTCCTGCACTCTGAAAACCAGCAGAGGAGCCATTTCTTTCAAGGTGTAGGAAATGTAACATTTGGGGGAATATTAAAGGATGCAGAATATTGTATTTCCCCAAAGGAGAAATGGAGAAACACGTTCTTAAAGGCAGAAATCAGCCCCAGTTTAGTTAAACAGCCTCCAGCAGATGCCTGAAGTCTTTAGAGATGGATATTCTGTGCCCATTAAGAAAGGCTGGGCCAATCTATTCACAAAGAAAACAACTTCAGCTCAAGATGATGGGATTAAGAATTTACGCTCCCCCACCCAAATTCTAAGGACAGGACGAGACCGTTAGGACATAATAGGATTAACCCACTGCCATTAGAATAGCAAAAGACACCAGGATCACTGCATTGCACAACCCCCGGCAGCATCTCAGAACCCTATAAAAATCCATGTACTCATCCAATTTGTCAGCTGTCCCAGAACTGCATGCTGTGGTTGGTTCTGCTCATCAATAAACAGAGTCCTTCTTTCCAATCGGCCTCCATTTTATTTCTAGCGTCTTTCTCCCGCCTTGGAACCATGCATAAGAGCTTCGATCAAATAGCTTGCTGCTTTCTCCTGGAGAGGGCCTGCTTGCTGTTTTAGCCCAACAAAACACGGAATCGTGGAGTCAGGACTGACTTTAGAGGCCATCTAGTCTAACCCTTGCTGAGTGCAGGATCCCCTGGAACATCTCCAGAAGAAAGTCACATGTCAGGAGGTTTGTCATGCTCTGTTTGCCCTTCTGTGTTCTGGTTCTCCTCTGTGGTTTCCCTCCATCCTCTTCCTGATGTTCACATGTAGTCTTCCTATCTGGTTGTGAAAGGAAGAGGAAGGAGCACATTGAAGCTCTCAAAACTCAAAAGTGGCCATTTTCGTGGTTTTTAGAGGCATGGGGTTAGAAAGAGTCTGCCTGTAGGAATCAGCCCTGGTTTGAGTTCCAGATCTGAAAAGGACATGATTTTTTTTTTTAATTACATTTATATGCCGCCCTTTCCAGAGACTCAGGCTGCTTACAATTTTTGGAGCACAACCCAATGCGCTCAGCAATAGCCTTCATTCCATTGTTATATGCCTGCTTATTACTAAGCGGCATTTTTACAAGGTCAGCTAATTGCCCCCAACAATCTTGGGTCCTCAATTTACCTACCCCGAGAGGATGGAAGGCTGAGTCAACCTTGAGCCTGGTGGGATTCGAGCCTACAGTAATTGTAGACAGCTGGATCTTAAGAGCAGGCATTTAACAGCCTGAGCCACCAAAGGCTCGGTCAATTTGCCCATTGACTATAATGGGAACACATCAAAATGCCTGCCGCAGCTGCTTCGTTTGGGGTAGAATGGGATGAAAATAGCAGGGATGATAAACTCTTTAGAGAATGTTAGCCCTGCCAAGTCTTATTAAGGTAGCTGCAAGGGTTTTATTGCAACAAACATTTGAAACATTTCCCCCTGCACCTCTTTTAAGGCAGAAATGCCAGGCAAGCACAACAGCCTCCAAATTACACCACAAAGAGCCTCGGTTGTGCTGCGTGGCAAGTGGCCTCTCCCAACTTAAAAAAATGAGGTTTTGCAGGAGGAGGTTAAACGTCCTCCTTCTGCTAGCCAGAGGTTAATGAGGTGATAAGGTACCTTGAGCCAACTTGCAAAGTTAGAGAGCCCAACCCACCATTCAGCCCCTTTTGCAGTGCTCTTCCTATACAGAAAGGCATTACAGGCAGTCCTCATAGTCGTTCGTTTAATAACTGTTTGAAGTTCTACACGCGCTCTACATGGGGCTGACCCTGAAGAGCATCTGGAAGCTCCAGTGGATACAAAATGCAGTGGCCCCTGGTGTGTATGTCTCATTTCATGTGGCTTGCACCCTTCCTGGAGCTGCACTGGTTGCCGATTTGCTTCCAGGTGCGATGCAAGGTGCTGGTTGTCCCCTTTAAAGCCCTTCATGGCTCGGGACCAGGTGATCTGAGGGACCATCTCTTGCCAGTCACATCTACCCAACCCACCAGAGCAGGGAGGCAGGAATGTTGCAGGTCCCATCCCTGAGGGAGATACACCTGGGGAGACCCAGAAGAAGGTCCTTCTCTGTGGTGGCTCCCTCTCTCTGCAACATCATTCCCTCCAGAGATTAGAATGGCCTCAACTCTAATACTCTTCTGGAAGGCACTGAAGACCTGGTTCGGCCAATGGGCTGGGGGAACCCAGAGTGGGATGGAGCCCTGAAATGGCTCATGTGAGGTGCTGTGGCTCTGTGGCTCGGGGTGGGGGGCTGATTTTAGTATATTAATTTATTATATGACTTATTTTATTAGTCTTATTGTTCTTATATGGGGTATATATTCTGTAAGCTGCCTTGAGTCACCATGTGAATAGGCGACAATATTAATTCCATAAATAATTTACAATGATTAAAATAATTAAAAAGTTATTAAATCATTATTATATTACATACAACTATATTATATAATATATATAAAGTATATAAGCATAGTGTCATGCCCCTGGTGGAGACTGACTCTGGGGAGAGGAGGAACAGCCGACAGGGAGTGGAAGTGTGGCTCCAGAGGTTGTGGAGGAGGCTGGGGAAGGGCAGAGGCCGGCTGGGCAGTCAGAGGAGGACCCAGGCCCATCCCCTATCCATCCTAGGGCAGGCAGGGAGGAGAGGATAAGGGAGAGACATGGTCTCCTCAGGATGAGAGGGCCTTGATCCTCTTCATGGGCTGCAGCTGTGACAACTGAATAAGAGTTTGGACCTGCATACTGGCAAACACTGGGCCTTGGTGGTGCAGGCTGCTAAATGCCTAGCACTTAAGTTCCAGCTGCCTGCAATTACTGCAGGCTCGAATCCCACCAGGCTCAAGGTTGACTCAGCCTTCCATCCTCTCGGGGTAGGTAAATTGAGGACCCAAGATTGTTGGGGGCAATAAGCTGACTTTGTAAAAATGCCGCTTAGTAATAAGCAGGCATATACAATGGAATGAAGGCTATTGCTGAGCGCATTGGGTTGTGTCCCCAAAATTGTAAGGCACCCTGAGTCTTCGGAGAAGGGCGGCATATAAATGTAATTAAAAAAACAACAACTCTGGAAACAAAGCATGTAAATATCTCTATAGTTCCTCTCTGAGTTTGGCGTCCTTCCCAGTGTGTGTTATCTGTGGACATCCTCCAGCCCTTATCTTGCCTGGTTTGTGTTGCTGTTTTCCTTCTTCTTGTAACTGTTTGTGTGGGAGTTTTTTGTCTTCCGTCAAAGATATTCGGAGCTTGGAAGCAAACTGAAGGAATAAAAGGGGCTTCACCTGTTTTCTGTGCTTGTGTTTGTTTTGTATCCCACCCTGGGTCATCAGACATAATGTAATGTAATGTAATGTAATGTAATGTAATGTAATGTAATGTAATCTAATCTAATCTAATCTAATCTAATCTAATCTAATCTAATGGACATAAGCACACAATAGTGCCTACCGTCCCGCTCCTATTGTCCCCAATTATTAGTTCCTATTTCTTATTTTTAAACTTATGTTTATTCTTATTTCTGTTGTATTGTAAGCTTTTGACAAAATAAATAATATAATGTAATGTAATGTAATGTAATGTAATATAATATAATAATATTATAATCTAGTCTAATCTTATATAATATAATATAATATTATAATCTAATTTAATCTAATATATTATATAATTATATACAATTATTTAAAAAATTAAAATAAGTTAAAACAGCACTGAAAAAATGGGACTTGTGACTGGTCCTCCCACTTACAATTGTCACAGCGTCCCCCTAGCTGTGTGATGGAAATTTGGGCGCTTGAGAACCAGCATATATATTTTTGATGGATGCAGAATCCCAGGGTCACATGATCCCCATCTGCAACCAGAGGAGTCAATGTGGAGAAGCCAGATTTGTTTAATGACCATACAATTCACTGGACAACTGTAAGAATTTGCTTAACAACCAAGGACAAAAAAATAAATAAATCAGGTGTGACTCATTTAACAAGAGCCTTACTTAGCAATGGAACTTCTGGTGCCAACTGTGGTTATAAGTCAAGGACCACTAGTGTAATGTTTGAACAACATGTGTATTGCTTGTAATGCTAAAAAGCAGTGAATCACGGAGGCCTGGTTTTCTTCAGGGCCTTAAATTGGAATTCCATTCAGAAACCTGCCTCCATTGGGTCAGTCAATTGAATTAAACCAGAGTTGAAAGACACAGAAACACAGAGCTGGAAGGGACCTTGGAGGTCTGCTAGTCCAACCCCCTGCTCAGGCAGGAAACCATAGACCATTTCAGACAAATGGTTGTCTAATCCCTTATTTACAACTTCCAGTGTTGGAGTACTTCTTCTGGAGGCAGGTTGTCCCACAGATTAATTATTCTGTCAGGAATAATTAGTTCCAGGTTGCTTCTCTGCTTGGTTAGTTTCAACCCATTGCTTCTTGTCCTGCCTTCAGTTGGTTTGGAGCAGAGGTGGTATTCAGCCGGTTCTGACCGGTTCTAGAGAACCGATAGCGGAAAATTTGAGTAGTTTGGAGAACCAGCCAATGCCACCTCTGACTGGCCCCATCCCCATCTCTTCTCTGCCTCCCATTAATTAATTTAATTAATTACATTTTTTATATGCGCCTTCTCCAAGACTCAGGGCGCACAATTTTGGGATACAACCCAATGCGCTCAGCAATAGCCTTCATTCCATTGTATATGCCTGCTTATTACTAAGCGGCATTTTTACAAAGCTAATTGCCCCAACAATCTTGGGTCCTCAATTTACCTACCCCGAGAGGATGGAAGGCTGAGTCAACCTTGAACCTGGTGGGATTCGAGCCTGCACTAATTGCAGGCAGCTGGAACTTAAGTGCAGCCATTTAACAGCCTGAGCCACCAAGGCTCTTTGAGTCCCAGCTGATCGGCTAGGTCTCCTTTGGTTGCCCTGCACAGGAGAATGGAGCTGGAAAGCAGGTTAGTGGGGTGGGGAGGGAATGGGGATTTTGCAGTATATCCTTCCCCTGCCACGCCCACCAAGCCACGCCCACCAAGCCATGCCCACAGAACTGGTAGTAAAAAATGTTGAATCCCACCACTGGTTTGGAGAATAGGTTGACTCATTCTTTCTTGTGGCAACTCCTTAGATATTGGCACTTGGCTATCACGTCACTCCTAGTCCTTCTTTTCATTAAAAAGGACTAGGGATGACATGATAGCAGTGTTCCAATACTGCATCTAAGGTCATCTATCCCAGCCCCCCTGCATAGTGCTAACTTGACTAAAACAGTTCTGACAATGACCATCTAGCTTCTGTTTGAAAAAATTGAAGGAAAGCAGAGAATTTCAGAATTTCATGTGGCATCCCATTCAACTGGCTGACAGCTTGTATAGTCTGCACCTTCGTTCAGATGTCTAACCTCCTTACTTGTAATTTTAACCTATTGATTTTAGCCCTACCCTCCAGGACAAAAGAATAAGGGTTGCTTTCTCTCCTGTGTGACAACAGACAACACTTCGGATATTTGAAAACTGCTATTCATACCTCCACTCAATCAGATCTTCTCCAGGATTAATATACCCAGATATCCCTTAATCTTTCCAGATAAGACTTGGTTTCTATGCTGTCTTTGTAGCCTCTCTGAACATGCCCCAACTGGTAACTATCCCTTTAGAACTGTGGTGCCCAGAACTGGAATTCCAAATGGGGTCTTACCAGGGTTAGAACAGAGTGGAACAATTCCATGATTTGGACCAGTGGTGGGATTCAAAATTTTTTACTACCAGTTCTGTAGGCATGGCTTGGCTTGGTGGGTGTGGCAGGGGAAGGATACTGTAAAATCCCCCTTCCCTCCCCACCCCACTAACCTGCTTTCCAGCTCCATTCTCCTATGCAGGGCAACCAAAGAAGACCCAGCCGATCAACTGAGACTCAATGGGAGGCAGAGAATAGATAGGGGCAGGGCCAGTTAGAGGTGGGATTAGCCGGTTCTCTGAACTATTCAAAACTTCCACTACCGGTTCTCTAGAACCTGTCGGAACCTGCCAAATACCCACCTCTGATTTGGACCCTGCACTCCTGTTAATGCACTCCAAGGTAGCAATTGCCTTCTTAGTAGCTGCATCATATTGTTGGCTCAAGTTTAACTAGAAGTTGGACAAGACGCACAGGTGCTTTCACACATACTGCTTCCAAGCCAGATCTCCCCATTTGATACTAGTACTATATATTTTTCTACCTGTTCTGACCTGGCTCCCAAACACCACAAACGAAGTTAAATCAATGATTCCTTGAATTTCTTTTGCAAAAAAGTTTCTCTCTCACCGCAGGCTAACAAGTCTGTCCAGAAGGGAGATGAATAGTTGTCTCCCACACCTATTCATCTCCGCCCCCTGCCTTTTATCCCCAGAGCTAGGGTGGAGTCTCACTAGCAGCAGTGGCTCTTCCATCCCAAGAATCAGCCCATAGATTTCACTGCTCTCCTCTCCTCTGCCTTCTGTGCAACCATGTGTCAGGCACTGGACCCAGCTGTTCCTCCTCTTCCTCATCAGCCACCTCCAAACCTGGGGGCTGTTGACTCTCCATCTGAGGTCTGATGGATGGCCCAAGCTCCACCTCTGTCTCTCTCTCTGCCCGCTCCATTCCCTCTTTCCTCTCGGAGCCCTCATGTTGCCTTGACCCTGACTCCCATGCCGCTGCCTCCTCTGATTTGGCTGCAGATTAGTGGGGTGGGGAGGGAATGGGGATTTTGCAGTAACCTTCCCCTGCCATGCCCACCAAGTCATGCCCACCAAGCCATGCCACAGAACCAGTAGTAAAAAAATTTGAATCCCACCACTGCACCATGGGCCAGTCCTTGGCTGTTTCCATGGTGGCCCCACAGGCCAGATCTAAACACCAGGTCTGGCCCGCAGGCCTTGAGTTTGACACCCCTGATCTTGACTGTTTTGACCATACCCTGCAGACACCCCTGCCCAGGTCACGCTTGGATTTGGAAACTGCACCATGGCCTTCCCGGATGCGCTGGGACTGTAATTCCCCAAACCGCGCAATTCTCATTTAACCGCACAACGTTAAATGGAAAGAAGCCTGTTTTGCACAATGCACACCTTTGTATTTTGGGTTCAGCTTCTCACCTTTCGACAGGCTCTTACTGGAAAGGTTTTTTTCTCTGTCCCAAGAGGACACTTGCCAAGCCACAGTGACATCTGCTAGAGCATCGACAGAGTCTAATTTCCATGGTTCACAGCTTGTGAAGAGTGAGATTTTAACACCATTAGCAGAAACATCTTAGCACCACATGTTCGGTGGCTATGTATTGCCTGGGAGACCTAACACTTCCACTGCTAAGGCACTTTAAAATTAGCGATGGTGTGAACCTCTTGGCACTTGGGGTGGGGGTGGGGGTGAAAGCTTGTGCAAACTCCCCAGTTCCTTAAAGTGCATTCAGTGCCGAGCGGGAAACCTGCAGCCCAAAGTTGCACGTATCCCCCCGAGCCTCCTTTGTGCACCCCCACCAGAACGCCTCTGATCATGATTCCTGGAAACTGATAGCCCAGTTTGAGGTCGGGAATAGTACAAAACGATGGTGCAAATCCTAAAATAGGCACACCGCCATTCCAAAATAGAGCCATCAGCCCTGTCTGCCTCTGTCGTGGAGCTCCAGCCATGTTCATCATACATCCCCTCCCCTCGAAAAATATCAAGCACAGCCATTTGCCACCCACTTGGATTTGGGGCTCTCCCCTCCCTGCTTCACCAGATTTGCAATTTCAACAACAAATAAGATCTTTCACAAGGTAAAGGAAAGTTTCTTCTCCTCTGTGCTCCAAACCACCATGTCTGTTTACTTCCCCCTCTCAGAGTTTGTGGCAACTATGAGGCAGCAAAAGATGGCTTCAGCCAGGTTCGCTTCAGAGTTGACACACAGCTTTTCTCTGCCCCACAGAGAACAAAGAACCTTAAAGGGGTGCAAAATTATATCCCCCTGATCCAGTGGTATGATTCAGAAATTTTTACTACTGGTTCTGTGGGCGTGGCTTGGTGGCTGTGGCTTGGTGTGTGTGGTAGGGGAAGGTTACTGCAAAATCCCCATTCCCTCCCCACCCTACTAACCTGCTTTCCAGCTCCGTTCTCCTGTGCAGGGCAACAGAAGAAGGCCCAGCCAATCAGCTGAGACTCAGGAGGCAGAGAAGAGATGGGCTTGGCAGGGCCAGTCAGAGGTGGGATTTGCCGGTTCTCCGAGCTACTCAAAAGTTCCACTACCAGTTCTTCAGAACTGGTCGGAACCTGCTGAATAGCACCTCTGCCCGACATCATCATATAATTCAGGGGTATCAAACTCAAGGCCCACGGGCTGGATCCAGCCTGCGGTATAGTCAGATTTGGCCCATGGGGCTGTCCTGGAAAATGTAAAGGGCAGGCTCATGTCACTTTGGCCTGGTCTACCCAAAGCAAAAAGGAAACATGCCAGCAGTTTGGGGAATGGTGTCAGGCTCACCACACGCACCCAACTGGCCACACCCACCCAGTTAGCCAAACCTGCCCAGCTGGGGTGGGATTCTACCAGTTCGCACCTATTCTCTAGAACCGGTTGTTAACATTCTAAGCAGTTCGGAGAACCGGTTGTTAGAAGAAATTACTGGCCTAATCCTGTAAGGAAGGCAGGAAGGAAACATTCTGGTGTTGCTTACAGAAACTGCCTCTCTGTTAACCCTTATTATGTTCTTGGCAGGACTAGACTTCCTGTCTCAGGAACGTCTCTGGAGGTTTTTTCCCCTCCTTTGCTGGTGCTTTGCTCGTGTGGAGTGACCATTCAAAGTTACAATGGCACTGAAAAATGTGACCTATGACCACTTTTCACACTTACTACTGTTGCAGCATCCCCACAGTCACGAGAGGCCAGGTGAGGAGATACGTGCCTCAATGTGAGTGATATTGAGTATGCCACATCCAGCCAATAACATGACCACCAAGCCATGTCCACCCAAACACATGACCACCAAGCCATGCCCAGAACCTAAGCCATACCCACAGAACCGGTTGTTAATAAATTTGAATCCCACCCCTGCTGCCCGGCCCCCTGAGGTCAACCACAGCCCTGATTCGACCCTCAATAAAAAATTGAGTTTGACACCCCTGACATAGATCCTCCTATGGGGCAGAATTTCCCTCTGATCCAAACCTTGACTGGTCTCCCAAGATCCAGGAGGGATTCTGTGGAGCAGAGGTCCCTATGGAGTTCCAAGCATGGGGCAATGGCCATGCCCATCTACTCATCACTGCACTAACTGTCTCCAACTTGGTTTTTCTTCCTGATGTATAGGACTACAACTTCCATCATGCCCAACTATTACAGGTTTTTCCAAACTTGAACCTCTCAGGAAGAAAAGGCAGACTGACCTTATTGCTGCTTCTCAATCCTTCAGAAGCAATCAGGGGTGGGTTTCTACCTGTTTGGCCTGGTTTGGCTGAACCGGTAGCTCCAAAGATCATCTGGGAGAGAACCAGTTTGCTCCGACGATGTGCTGTTGGTCCCACCCACCCGCCTGGGCTCCCATACTGAACCTTTATTCCCTGCTTTTGAAGTGCAGCTGCTTCGCACAGCCCATCAGATTGCGTCAGCTGCTGAAGCGACAGGGAGACTGCAGGATTGGAAAGTCTCTGCGTGTGCGCAAAGTGCGTGTTTGGCAAAGTGTATGTGCATGCGCAAAGTGCTCACACTAAGCCACGCCCACCAAACCAGTGGTAAACCACTTTGAATCCCACCACTGGAAGCAATGCCATCACTCTATCCTGCTCAACCCCTTGACTCATTCCTGAGAGGTAAGTGACTTGTGTCCAGCAGCGATCAGACCAAATTATGCCTATTTGTGGGGTGACTTCATGCACACACTGAAAACTACAATGATGCACCATTGTACCAAGCAAGGAGAGTGGAAAAACGATTTAAGCGGTCAGGAACAGCTGTTGGCTTTGATTTGGGGGAAATGTGTTTGTGTCATGCTCCTGGTGGAGACTGACTCTGAGGAAGAGGAGGAACAGCCAACAGGGAGTGGGAGTGTGGCTCCAAAGGTGGTGGAGGAGACTGGGGAAGGGCAGAGGCCAGCTGAGCAATCAGAGGAGGATCCAGGCCCATCTCCTATCCATCCCAGGGCATGCAGGGAGGAGAGGATCAGGGAAAAGTGTGGTCTACTCGGGAGGAGAGGGCCATGATCCTCCTCAGGGCTTACAGCTGGGAGCTATGTATATAAGTTTGTAACTGCGCAGTCAGAATTGCTGGAGTCAAAGTTAGTGTTTCCTTTGAAGGAGGTTTATCTTTGTTGGAGTTCTTCCCAAGGACTTTCCCCGATTATCTGTTTGGAATGTATAATTACTTATCTTGCTTTGCTTCGGAACTTTCACCAAGGCAGTTTGTTCTTGTTTTCCTTTTGCCTTCCTTATTTACTTTTGGGTTATTTTGAGGGACTACGGGTCATCACAGTTTGATTTAATAAAGCCAGTAAGATGTTACCATCAGGAGCATCCCTCCTCTGCCTTGGGGTGGCGGGATGATGGCTCAGTTCTCCTACTCCATTGCATAGCCACTGAAGGTTAAAGAAAGGTTGATGCTTGAGCCATACACATGATGGGCACACAGAAAGTTTCATCTTCAATCAATCAGAATAGACCTGGAAGGGACCTTGGACCCTGCCCACTGCTCAAGCAGGGGACTCTATACCATTTCAGACAATATGGCTGTCCGGGGTCTTCTTAAAAACCTCCAGTGATGAAGTGTATGTGATTTCTGAAGGCAATGTTCTGTTCCACTGATTAATTGTCCTCATTCTCCTTAATTCCAGGTTGCTTCTTTCCTTGATTAGTTTCTCTCCATTGTTTCTTGTCCTGCCCTCTGGTGCTTTGGAGAATAAGTTGACTCCTCTCTTCTTTGTGGCAGCCCCACAAATACTGGAATGCTGCTATTATGTCCCCCCTAATCCTATGTAGCTTTTTCTCTGGTAATATCACACTCCTAACTAGGGCAGGGGTGGGCAGGTATGGCCCATTTGCGACCTGGGGACTTCAACTCCCAGAATTCCTGAGCCAGCATGGCCCCTTTACAGCATGGCTTAGGAATTCTGGGAGTTGAAGTCCCCAGGTCTCAAAGGGGCCAGAGTTGCCCACCCCTGAACTAGGGCATACAAAACATTTGCTAGACCAATACTCGAATACAGCTCATCAGTCTGGAACCCACATCACGTATTTGATATTAACACAGTTGAGAAAGTCCAGAAATATTTCACAAGAAGAGTTCTACACTCCTCTACTCGTTGCAGAATACCTTATGCCACCAGACTTGAAATTCTAGACCTAGAAAACCTAGAACTACACCACCTTCAGTCCGATCTAAGTATAGTATATAAAATCATACATTGCAATGTCCTTCCGGTCAATGAATACTTCAGCTTCAACCATAACAATACAAGAGCACACAATAGATACAAACTCAAGGTAAACCGCACCAAACTTGATTGCAGGAAATATGACTTCAGCAACAGAGTGGTCAATGTCTGGAATACTCTACCTGACTCTGTGGTTTCTTCCCCAAACCCCAAAACTTTAACCTTAGACTGTCTACTATTGACCTCACCCCTTTCCTAAGAGGTCTGTAGGGGGTGTGCATAAGTGCACCAACATGCCTACCGTCCCTGTCCTATTGTTTCTTTTATTGTTTCTTTCCAAGTCTTTAATCATCTTAGTTGCTCTTCTCTGCACTTTTTCCAAAGTCTCAACATCTTTTTTGTAATGTGGTGACCAAAACTGGCTGCAGTATTCCAGGTGTGGCCTTACTAAGCATTTATAAAGCAGTACTAATACTTCCTGTGATTTTGATTCCATGCCTCTGTTTTGACGAGCCAATCTTCTTTGCTTCATCCACTGCGGAGTTTGAGAGTTAATTATTGAGGTGGGCATCTCACTTTTCCTCCAGAAACTCAGGCCAGTGACTGTCAACCTCTGGCCTCCAGATTAATCTACGCAAGACTGGAAAGAAAACACAGGACTTTGTTCCTGTTCTATGACATTGGCTTCAAGGCTGTTACATGCACAAAGATGGAAAGAGGAGCATACACCCACAATGGAAGAATGAAGTTTGAAACTAATGGAGCCAGCTGAGATGGCTCAATTGATTACTCTGATTAGAAGCAATAATTTGAGTTAAATTTCTAGAAGCTTGGAGACCATTGTTAGCTCTCCTACAGGGAAAAAGAGAAAAATGAAGTTTGGGATTTGAGGATTAGAGCTGACTTTGATTAGAGAAATATTGTGGACTGTTAAATATATGGTTATGGGTTATTTATAGTTAATAACTTATTATGTGTTTAATTAAAGTTAAACTAAGATATCTGAGCATTGTTTTCTGGGGATGTTGAGTATTACCATTTCAAAGGTTTTTAAGTATCGATATTATTCATTTAAACTTGGAGAAAGATGACTGTACTTGTCTTTGTACTAGAAAATCCAAAGGTCACCTTTCTTATGTATTTATTTTATTTGGTCACTTTTTAGCTTTAGCCTTCTATCCTCTTCCTTCTTTTCATTTTATATTAGTTTGTAATGGATTGTAAAAATGGGTACACACGCCACACACACACACACAAATCAATGTATGAAATAATGTGAAGCCCATACAGCAAGCAGGACCAGGCAAGCAGGAATCATATCAAGCTTCTTTATTTAGATTTAATGTTAAGATGCATCATGGAATCTCTCATCCTCTTCTATACAACAATATTATAATCAAAGGTTTTTAACTATCGATATTATTCATTTAAACTTGGAGAAAGATGACTGTACTTGTCTTTGTACTGGAAAATCCAAATATCACCTTTCTTATGTATTTATTTTATTTGGTCATTTTATTTATATATAATACTACAGTCATGTCAAGAGCAGACAAGGAACTTCCCTTTGGAAAGAATTAGCCAGTTGTCACCAGTGGAGTTTACTGGGCGTTAGATTTAGAATTTTATTTCTATAAGCCACCCACGCTCACTGCAACTGAGTTGGTGGCCATATAAAGATAGATAGATGATTGAGGAAAGAGATAGATAGATAAATAGATAGATGGATGATGGATGGATGGATGGATGGGTGGGTGGGTGGGTGGGTGGATGGATGGATGATAGAATATAGATAGATGATGGATAGATAGATAGATAGATAGATAGATAGATAGATAGATAGATAGACAGACAGACAGACAGACAGACAGACAGACAGACAGACAGACAGAGGGGGGATTAAGGCAGGGTCTCTACCTTCCGTGACCCTCTTTTTCCCAAGTGTTCAAATTAAAAGACCCATTTTCGGTTTTCCAGATAAGCCAGTGTTTGAATCAACATTTTTTTTATTTTAGGAAGAAGTAGTTCACAACTACTTCCAAACCAATTGCCTACCCTCCCCTGAAATAATGTGGGAGCCTAGCACAACACAAAGGCAAACAAACAAACAAACAAACAAATATCAGATCCAATCAGAGTTTCCTGACTTTCTGCTTCAGACATAAGAAAACTGACATTTTCATGGTTAGACAAGCCTCTTGATTAGAGAGGATGTACAATTAAATGCTTGGCCTCTTTTCCTTTGAATGTCTTCTCCGGTTGGGATCAAAGGACTATGAATAAGGATTCCCAAGTGTAGAAAACAAGATTATTTGCAGAAATATTCTCCCGGTTGTACATACATTTTTTTTTCACATGAGATCACCAAAGAAATCTAAAGGAAGTGAGTTGTTTTGTTCATGGCTGGGCAGGTGAATGTTTTCATTAATTGTGCCTCTGGTGTTGTCCTGCTTTGTGTTAGTGCCATGCACTCAAAAAAAGGAGCTTGGGCACTGATGGTGCCATCGTGGCTGCCCAAAGAAGCTGGAGTCAAGCTATTCTCCAAAGCACTTGAACGCAGGACAGAAGCAACGGATGGAAACTAATCATGGAAAGAAGCAACCTAGAATTAAGGAGAAATTTCCTGACAGTGAGGACAATTAACTAGTGGAACAACTTGCCTCCAGAAGTTGTAAATGCTCCAACTGTGGAAGATTTTAAGAAGAAATTGGATAACCCTTTGTCTGACGTGGTGTAGGGTTTCCCGCCTAAGCAGGGGTTAGACTAGAAGACCTCCAAGGTCCCTCCCAACTCTGCTTTCTATTCTATTCTATTCTATTCTATTCTATTCTATTCTATTCTATTCTATTCTATCCTATCCTATCCTATCCTATCCTATCCTATTCCTATTCTATTCTATTCTTTCATTTGTAGAAAGGACAAACTCATTTCCCACTTAGTACTGTAGTGGCCAGTTGCATTATTTTAATTTCCATTGCTTGATTCATTCATTCATTTCATTCATTTATTAGATTTATATCCCGCCTCTCTTCTCCCATTGGGGAACTCGAGGCGGCGTACAACAAAGTAAAAAACAGTTTCCTATACAATATAAAAATCAAAAAGCTCATTCATATCGTCCACCCATACAAGAGGGAAAGAACAGAAGTCTCAATTCCATGCCTTCCGACAAAGCCAGGTCTTAATGGCTTTGCGGAAAGCAGGTAGATTGGGGATGGTTCTAATCTCCGCAGGGAGCATGTTCCAAAGGGACGGTGCCACCACAGAGAAGGCCCTAGCCTGTGGGCCTGCCAGCCGACATTGTTTGGCCGATGGTATCCGGAGCAAGCCTTCCCTGTGGGATCTAACCGGGCGCTGGGAGGCATAGGGTAGCAGTAAGCCATCTTGAAGATATTCGCTATAAGAGGACAGAACAAGGAGTAATGAATGGAAATCAATCAAGGAGAGAAGCAACCCAGAACTAAGAAGAAATTTCCTGACAGTTAGAACAATTAACCAGTGGAACAACTTGCCTCCAGAAGTTGTGAACTCTCCAATATTGGTAGTTTTTAAGAATAGTTTGGACAACCAAATGTCTAAAATTAGGGTTTCCTGCCAAAGCAGGAATATACAGGGTTATAATATATAGGGTTGGACTAGAAAAGCTTCAAGGTCCCTTTGTATTCTATTCTTGATCTTCTTGATTCTCCTCCAAAGCTCCTCCTACCCATTTCCACACGTTTCTTTCGAAGATTCAAGGATACACTACAGACTGTAATTAATCATATTCTCTGCAAAGCAAGTGAGAAAACCCAAGCAGCTTCTTCTCTAGAAACACTTATCTTCTCTATGTATATTTAATCATGTTATCATTAGCAGTCCCCCTCAGCTTAAAAAAGGTTGAGAAAATATGTGGTTGGCTGCCCTGATTCCTTGGATTCTGTTTTTAAGTGGTAGGTGTTGTACTATTTTGCACCGAAGGGTATCTAGATACGTCTTTGGATACAACACTTCTCCCTTCCCAAATAGTCTTCAGTGCCTCTTACAGCCATTTTCTGATGCAGTTCAGTGGTGAGCAACATTGAGGTCCTGCATGTAGTAGGAAGAGTCCGAAGCACAGGTGCAAGATAGCAGTAGTACTCCCTAGCATCCTGGTAGATTAAGATTAAACATGAGCCAACCATGTAATGCAGCTGCCAAGAAAGTCAATACAGTTTTGGGCTGTATCAAGAAGAGCTGCAGTGTTGTTCACCCTCCTGAACCTCCGCGCACAGGGGTGGGGTTCTGTCAGTTTGCACCTATTCACTTGAAACCGGTTGTTAACCTTCTAAGCAGTTTGGAGAACCGGTTGTTAGAAGAAATTTCCTTTTGTTTTTTTCCACTTTACTGGCCTAATCCTGTAAGGAGGCAGGAAAGAAACATTCTGGTGTTGTTGCTTACAGAAACTTCCTCTCCATTAACCCTTATTACATTCTTGGCAGGCCTAGACTTCCTGTCTCCGGAGCTTCTCTGGGGTTTTTTTTTCTCCTTTGCTGGTACTTTGCTTGTGTTGAGCCCAAGATTGACATATGTGTAGCCATTTCACTTGGAAACCTGACAGCTTGACTTTCTTAAAGGGGAAGGGTTGTTTTAAGCTTTTTACATTGCTGTTTGGAGGAAATACTCCCCTGTTAGAGTTAGCACTTTGAAGAAATAATTGAATAACGAAGCAGAGCTGCCAGAAAGAAGCTTTTAATGACAAGGAACCAAGATGATTAGAAAGATTGACATTCAAACATGAGTTCACATACCCTTTCTGAGTTTTGGTCTAAAACTGGTTTTTGGTGAAGTTTAATTCTGTTTGGTAACATTTAATCCTGTGTTTATTGATGGGATAATTTTCCCTATTCAGCTTTGTTTGGGAGGAAAGGGACTAATCTCTGTTCCTGAAAAGAAACTGGGTTGAGAAATCTGGGTAGTTCCTGTGTCTATTTGTTCTGGTAATTGGTTTAACAAGCAACAGCTACTGTTGTGATTTAATTATTTGTATTGTGTTTTAATTTTTTCCTGCCTCATGGTTTCTCTTTCTATCTGGGGAGAGGGGGGTCTTCCTTCACTGCTTTAGTGGTATCTGGCACTGTCCTTTTGGGGTGTACTTCCAAGAGGCAGGATGCAAGCTTGGCACTGATTTTTTTACTGCCTTTCTGAGGGGCATGTGATCTTTCCTTAAATCTGGATGATTTCCTTAGGATATCTTGTGAGGTGAGTGAGACCAGCTGGTGTCTTTAAGTAGTGCAAATGGATCTAAGGTTTGCTTCTCCTGGGTGTGCTCTTTCTGGAGAGCTTAAATGACCTCTCTGCTAAAGGGTTTCATGAGCAAGAGTTGGCTGCTGATAGTTATCATTGCATTTTAACTATTTTAATTCCTCAAGGTGCTCTGGCACCCTGCCTGATTTGTAACTCTGGCTTGCAGGTATTTTTAATCTAATGATTGGTATTTAGGGCAGCTTTTTGCAAGCAAAGAAGCTTTTTGTATTTTTGTACAGGTAATCCTTAACTTTCAACAGTTCATTTAGTGACTATTCAAAGTTACAATGGCACAGAAAAAAGTGACTTATGACCATTTTTCACACTTATGACCATTGCAGCATCTCCACTGTCATGAGAGGCCAGGTGAGGAGAAGCGCCCCTTGACGTGAGTGATGTCAAGTTGGCCATGCTCACCCAGTCACATGACCACCAAGACACACCCACCAACTCAGCCATGCCCACAGAACCAATTGTTAAAAAATTGAATCCCACCCATGTCTGTGAGGGCCCTGTACTTACCTGGCATCCAAAATGGGCTGTGTGTGGACTCCTAGGATGGGAGGGGGGTGGGCAGGGGCAGCCAGAGGTGGGATTTACCAATTCACTGAACTGGTTATTAAAAATGATAAAATTAGATATCAGTTCGCCCGAACCAGGCGAACTGGTAGCAGCCTACCCCTGGCTTAGCTGTCAGGGAAGGAGACAGTGTCTTTTGGGATCTTTTTCAGTGGGGCCAGGGGCAGACTAGCCCTTTATTCTTTAGGGCTGGCCTTTAAACAGCCTCTCAGTCCCCACCGCAAAAGATCCTTTCTTGGAGGAGCTGCCATCTTCTTGTGGCCTCAGGCAGACAGAGACAGTTGTGGTTCCCAAGTTCACCACTTGGGGCGGAATGCTGAAACGTTGCAGCATCTCAGGAAGAAAGATAGTCCCTTGCTCCTTCCGTTGGGCTCCCTTGTTGCATCTCGATGGTTCTTTGCACTGAGCTAAGTGAGGTTGGTGTGGGCGACCCCTTGGAAGAGAGATGGCCAGAAGCATTCCAGCTCCATCAGCTGGACTGAGAAGTCCGAAAATCCCCAGGACAAGAGCAGCAGCAACCCCATCTGCATTTCTTCTGCAAAAGTGGCAGCTTTGTCCATGATGGCGAAGGCAAACTTGATTCCAAAGAGACGTGACTCTTTTACACGTTAATAGTATCCAGATGGCATTTATAAGAGATATAACAATATAAAGATAAAAGGCAAATAGATAACCGGAGAGGAGAACCGAACTTAGGGGCATACCCAATTAATATGCAACGGCCAAGCAAGTCGTTCATCAGTTCAGATGAATGCAGATGAAATCATTTGCATGCACAAAGGGTGCCACAAAACCTGTGTCTTCTGCCGTAGGAGATAGAAGGCAACCATTAAGGCCACCAGAACAATGCTGAAGATGAAAGGGCTTTTCTGAAACCTGTGAATCTCATCGCTGCTTGGCAGAAGGAGCTACCTATCAACATCGGAAAGATGCCAATATTCTGCAGGCATTAAGGGGGATTGAAGAATTTGGGGCTAATGCCCGACAGAGCTAATGCACTAATCACATTATTTAACCCGCACAATACTTCCTAATCTACTTATACTAGTGCCAAATGTGAGGACAGCAAGAAAAGCTGGATGCAACTGGCTTTGGGCCATTGCAAACCAGAATTGTGCCCTGTATATTTTTCTCTCGGATTCTCTTTCAAACCGACGAAAGAAATTGCTCTCAAAGTTTCTTTCAAAGGAGAAGAAAACCTGAAAAATTTCCCAGAGTGGAATATAAGTATTCCCCTTGTACTTATATTCTGACCTAGGTTTCCCCAACAGCATGAAGTCCTCATCCCAATAAACTCCTTTTATTGAGTTTACAGTGAATTCCTCTCCAGCAAAGTCCTGCCCAACAGTCTTTCAAGGTATTTCCCAATTACTGACCTTTATCAGGCTTGGAGAGTTGCCAGGCTGATATCTTTCAGACAAGGGTCGACACCACACTGTAGCAAGACTGCAGGAACAGATCTTCACCCAAATGAACTAATTGTTTCCTGCAAAACCCTACTCCCCTTTCGCTCCTCTTTGTTCCCTATGGGAGGGACCATTCACTGTCCACCTGTGGCTTTACTCCCAAGTCAACTCTTATTCCTTAACTCTTCCCTTCTCCTGGCAGCTCTGTGCATGTGCACACTGGGAACAGGCTCCAGCTGTTCTTCTATCCCATCTCTGACTCCAAAGGCAGCTGATAACTATCAGACGGCCCTGGCCCCATCTCTGCCTCCAATGCAGAGCTCTTGTCAGAGCCTTCCCCAGACTCCAGGACTGGCCCATGTTCCTCCCCAACCTTCTCACTGTCTGAATCTGCTGCCAGCTTCACTGGCTGCTGGCAGGCCACAACAATTTAGCTAGTGATCGAGGAATGGGTTGGGTGTGAATGTCCTATCCCTGTGCACTTGTCGCTCGGCTGGCCTGTAATCCTCCTTTCATCTCTTGATTCCATTCAATCCCAAGCAAATGCTGCAGTTCTTCAGGGGAGATTTTCCATATTCCGAGATAGGATCTGCTGCCCTGCTCCATGGGCATGCTTTGCGTTCCCTTTGGGATTCAGTGTTGAAGGCTTCTCTTTTGTGTTGCTCATTGTGATGACCTGGGACAAGGCATGAAGGCAACACAGCCAGATGATAGTTCAAACTCCCCTTTATTGCTCCAACTTTCCCCCAGACGCTTCCACATTTATGGCAAGTCCTGGAGCAAAGCACTCACTCACACACACAGAGACACACAGACACACACCAGCTTCTGGCTGCGAGGAATCCAGCAAAACTCTGTTAGCACAACGGCTTTAAGGCAAGGAGTCCAGCGAGGCAAAGGAAGAAGCAATGAGTCCACGAAGCAAGGAACAAGTCAATGAGTTTACAAAGCAAGGAATAAAGCAAGCAGTCCTGCAGACTCCAAATGTCTGTTCTGGCACACCCAACTCTACCAATTCAGCATTTGTTCCCAACAAATGCCCCTCCCCAGAGCGTCTCCTTAAGTCTCAGTCCCCAGGTGTGCCTTGTGAAGAGGGGCGGGCGCTCTCCTCCCGAGTTGTTGGGTTTGCCTGTGCTGTTCCCGTCTCCTCTCTGTGCTCGAGGATCAGGAGGGGCAGTCCTTGCTTGTCGCTGAGCTCCGTTGCTCCTCATCTCCACTGGCTGCCCTCTCTTCTCCATTCTCTCGGTCATCCGGCCACCAATCCTCCCTGCTGGCAAGCCACCCCAAGCCCGAGGACACCCGGGGTGCCTCGTCCTGCTCCTCCCTGCATTCCTCCAAAGCCAACGAGGCCACCCCCTTGACCTCCATCATCCCCAGCTCCAGCTTGTCCTCCTCCATGGATTCAGGCTCTGATGGGTGTGTGTGTGTGTATGACACTCACCCTATGGAACATCTTCCCCCAGTGGTCCAGGTAGCCTGACCCTGCTGGCCTTCTGGAAGGCCTTGAATACCTGGCTCCCCCCACACACACACCTATTGGGGTCCAGGATGTTAGTGGATCTCAGCATGTATAGGTTTGTGGAAGGGGCCTGGACCAAGATTTGTCAGTTCATAATCATGTTTTAAGTCTTCTTGTCTGTCACTCACAGTTACACTGATTAAGATGGGTGGCCATGTAAATGTATTAATAAATAAATAAATTGGGGGTAACCAGGGAGGCTGTTGAGAGATGGAAAGGCTTGTCTGTCAGCTTTGGAAGGCTCCCACGCTGCCACAACTGACCCGGGGGAAATTGGGAGGGGGGAATTCATTGGAGTGGATCTAGTTACACATAATAAAATTCTTTTTCTGATTCAAGGTCAGGTCATGTTGCGCATAAGTGAGAGGAAGTCTCAAATTGGGATGGATGGTAATTGGGCCATGTGATGTGATGATGGGTGCAGGGGATGGGTTTGTAGTTTTACTTACTGTAAGTGTTATGTATGTAGGTTTGAATGTTATTGGTTTATTTGAACTGTTCTTGTAAAATGTCAAATGGTATTGGTTTAAATAGTGTGGGAAGAAACCCTACACTCCCATTGGCTGGCAACTACAGCTGCAGGCTATAAGAGGCAGCCATAGCCCAGCCAACTTGGGTCCATTCGAGCTGTAGTCACTGAATAAACTCTTCACTGGAACTCTTCGCGTCTGACTCTTCATGCAGACTTAACAGTAAGGAAGCCCAGAACTTTCAGATTTGGGATTCCCCAGTTGTGTCTGTTAACTATCCAAATAAAAGGAATCTTTGAGAAGATGTCTGTCTCGGAGTTATGAATGGAGGCTGGCTGGAACACTGACATTGTCATGGAAAACAAGCACAGCAGCACCAAAGCTGAGCAAATTCTGAAATACAACCGAACAGAATTCCAAAGACAGGCTGAAGTCCTCCAAGGGCAAGCCCAAAATCCTCTCTGCCCAGAGAAGAAAAAGAAAGAAAATGCCAGGCAAGTTTCAGTGCAACATTTGATAAGGTCACTGGCTTTAGCCAGCCACTTGGCACCAAGGCTGACCTTGCACTAAGCTCCTTCCCAAGTAATGGTTTTCTCTCCTTCCCGTCTTCTGGGTTCCTCTTACTTTTTCATCTTGTCTCCTAAGGAAGAACTTTCCAAATGCCCACCCAACCGCAAAACAACTTTGCTGGAACAGAAAATTGTCGCGCTTTCGCTGCATTACTCTCTCTCTGTCTCTCTCTCTCTCTGTAAGTTTGTTTTTGATGCTTAGAGATCGAGAGCCTGATTGCTTCTACCCCATTTATTGTGGGTGGTGCCTACATCACTTTTTAAAATGGCTATTAAATCACATGCTTTGATATGGCAAAAGCCCAAAATATTTTGGTACACAGGAAATCATGCTCTTAATTATATTAATGAATGCAGAATTAATACTTAAATTAATATTCATTTAATTTAAATTTTTAATTTTTAAGAATAAGCCATGGTGACACAGTATTGCAGCCTGACTCTGCTCATTGTCAACAGTTCAATTCTGACCAGCTCAAGTCTAACCTACCTTCCTTCCTTCCTTCCTTCCTTCCTTCCTTCCTTCCTTCCTTCCTTCCTTCCTTCCTTCCTTCCCTCCTTCCTTCCCACTGCCCACTGCCAACAGTTCATCCTGACTGGCTCTAGGTTGACTCGACCTTCCATCCTTCTGAGGTGGGTAAAATGAGGATCCAGATTGTTGGGGGCAATATACTGACTCTGTAAACTGCTTAGAGAGGGCTCTAAGCGAAATGGTACATAAGTCTAAGTGCTATTGCTATTACTGTTAGATCACATATTTTAATATGTCAAAAGCCCAAAATATCTCATTACACAGGAAATCATGCTCTTAACTATGTTAATTAATGCAGCATTAATCTTAACATTAAGATTAGTTTAATTTAAAGCAATAGAAATGTTGTCTTGGCTCCACTGACTTTTGTTCCTTGATGATCCAGGAAAGGGGATGCACCCTTAGTTTAGACGGCCTCTTCAATTTTTCATCTAAGGCTTTTATTTTTAATGTCTCTGGGGGAACAAGTGGTCCCTAAATAGGCACAGAGTACAGCGTGCCACAGTGCTATTTAGAGTGTAATGGAACTGAGCAAAGGTTGCTTGTTATGTCATAAAATCCAAGCATAGGAGGTACCCTCAAGGCCATCTATCCAATCCATGCCTGATGAAGGGATCCAGTTAAAAGCATCCCAAACAGATGGATGCCAAACCCCATCTCAATGGAGCCCAGCACCTTGGTTTGCTAAACTGTTGAAATGGTCAACTGGAATGCCTCCTCCTGTACTTTAGAGCCATTAGTATGTGTCCAGCACTGGGCTACTCCAAAAAGACAGATTACAAGGTTGGAAGGGATCTTGTAGGTCATCTAGTCCAGCCCAAGCAGGAGACCCTACACCATTTCTGACAAATGACAGTCCAGTCTCTTCTGAAAGCCTCCAGTGATGAAGCTACCACAATTTCCAAAGGCAACTTCTGTTCCATTGGTTGATTGTTCTCACTGTCAGAAAGTTTCTCCTTATTTCCAAGTTGAATCTCTCCTGATCAGTTTCCATCCATTATTCCTTGTCTGGACTTCAGGTGCTTTGGAAAATAGCTTGACCCCATCCTCTCTGTGCAGCCCCTCAAATATTTGAAGATGCTCTCATGTCTCCCCAGTCCTTCTCTTCACTAGACCAGCCATGCCCAGTTCCTGCAACTGTTCATCGTATGTTTTAGTCTCCAGTCTCCTCATCATCTTGGTTGCTCTTCTCTGCACTCTTTCTAGAGTCTCAACACCGTTTTTATAGTGTGGTGACCAAAACTGGATGCAGTATTCTAAGTGTGGTCTTACTAAGGTTTTATAGAGTGCTATTAGTACCTCATTTGAGTCAGATTCATGATTGGAAGGCTGCTATCATGTCTCCCCTGGTCCTTCTCTTCACTAGACTAGCCAGGCCCAGTTCCTACAACCATTCTTCATATGTTTTAGCCTCCAGTCCCCTCATCATCCTGGTTGCTCTTCTCTGCATTCTTTCTAGAGTCTCCACATCTTCTCTCACAGTCTGTCTTCCTCTAAATTAAACATTCCAGGTTCCTCTTCTTTATCCTCACAGGACATCTCTTGCATGTGGCCAGATCATGAGGTAGGTCTCACCAATGCAGAAGAAAGCAAAAGAGGACCACTCCTCATGAACATTGGCCATGTCCTGAACTTCAATCTCAGTTTGCTAATCATCCCATTTTCAGTATTTTCTGATCTGTGGGCAGGCAGGGGAAGAATCTGTTTTAGCCACATTAACTTTTTCCAGCAACAAAGGAGCTTCCTTTGCCCAACAGGGAATTAGATCCAAAGGCAGCACATGTCGAAAGCTTCGCTTTGATCGGCAGACTTGCCCCTTTGCTAATGAACACCATTTCATTCTTTGAGCCTCCATGTACTCGCTCCCCACTGACACTTTTAATCCTCAGCAGGCTTTCTGCACAGAATATCCTTTTTTTCCCCCAACTCTTCAATGCTTACATGGGGCAGCTATTTTTATAGGTGCAGAAAACAAAGCGTTGGCTTTTTCCCTTAGACAGGTGCTCCTGTCTTAGGTTAGAAAAACTAAGAAAAACATTTAGGCAAGAAAAACCAAAGGTACACATATAGACTAGATGAAATGAGGCTCAACAGCAGAAACTGTGAGAGGGATCTTGAAGTCTTAGTGGACAACCAGTTAAATATGAGCCAGCAGCGTGCAGCAGCAGCCAAAAAAGCTAATGCAATCCTAAGTTGCATTAACAGAGGGATGCAATCAAGATCAAGGGAGGTACCAATACCACTCTATAAAGCGTTAGTAAGACCACACCTAGAGTACTGCAGTTTTGGTCACCATACTATGAAAAAGATATTGAGACTCTAAAAAGAGTGCAGAGAAGAGCAACCAGGACAATTAGGGGACTGGAGGATGAAACATACAATGAATGGTTGCAGGAACTGGGCCTGGCTCTAGTCCAGTGAAGAGAAGGACATGGGGAGACAGGATAGCAGTCTTCCAATATTTGAGGGGCTGCCACAGAGAGGAAGGAGTCAGGCTATTTCCCAAAGCACCCGAAGGCCAGACAAGGAATAATGGATGGAAACTGAACAAGGAGAGATTCAACCTGGAAATAAGGATAAATTTCCTGACAGTGAGAACAATCAACCGAAGGAACAGAAGTTGCCCTCCGAAGTTGTGGGAGCACCATCACTTGAGACTTTCAAGAAGAGATTGGACAACCATTTGTCTGAAATGGTGTGGGGTTTTCTGTCTGAGCAGGGGGCTGGACTAGAAGACCTCCAAGGTCCCTTCCAGCCCTATTCTGATTTATTGATCCAACCTTGCAAACTTCCTGTCCTTCAAGTAACAGAAACAAGACATAAAGTATTCTGAAGTTCAATCACCAGGCATCTGGTTAACCTTGGATGACCTCAAAACCCTAGCAGAGGTCAGTCCTGGTTAATATTTGAATAGGAGACCACCAGAAACGTCAAGGCCCAAAAATGGGGAATAGAAAATTCAAGTAGGTTCACAAAAGGCCTTTCATCATCTCTGTTCCATCATTTCTCTTGAGTTTTCACCTCTTTCTTGGGACTGAAGGGAAAGAGGAAGGCAAAGGCGGCTCCAAGCATCTGGAGATGGACACAACGGTCACCTCATCCCAAACTCACTGCCGGGACAATGCAAATATCTCCACTGGTGAGAATTTCGTCCACATTCCAGCTTACTTTGAAAGAAAATGTAAATGCAAACACTTTCTTCAAAATGAGCGTGAAGCGATTGGAAAAGCGTGCATAAGAATTTTCTCCGCTGCCTTTAACATAAATAGTAATTCAGCCCTCTCCTTTGGTTAAGGGACCACAAACAAACTTCCTTCTGCTTCAACATTTAATAGGGGAAAGGGGTTGTTTGGGGGATTTTTTGAGGAGGGGGAGACTTAATTTTACTTCGTGCATCCTATCATCGAAGTACAGGAGAAGATCAATGGTCAGATCTGGTGGTCTCCCATCCAAGCTGTGATGAAGACCCCACTAGCAATCGATATTCTCTTCAGTTATCAAATAGCTGAGTTGACAACTATTTTACCCATCTTCGCTTCTGCATTCTTAATATCCAGACACACAGCTACCCAAAGAGACACACCTGAGATCCAGTGCGATGGAGCTACATCAGGAGTGGCGGGAAGACCCAGATTCTAGTCCCACTCACCCATGCAAGCTCCTTGTCAGCTTGGAAGCCATTTTTCTTTGAGGCTTCTGGGCTGCCCCATTCAGTGCCTGGAAATTTGGGAGGGGGACTTCAAGGAGCGGTGGAAAGTTAGCCACAACAACATTCCTTTCTCAGAGAGTCAAGGACATGTTAACTTGCACCTGGAGGGGAGTGACTGGGGATAGTCTCCAGCTGGAACGAAGTAACGATTGGATCATGTGATGGACTGATGGGTGCAGGGTTTGGGTTTTGGGTTTTCATTGGGCTAAGGAAAACCCGGAACTCTCAGATTCGGGTTTTCCACAGATGTGCCAATATAAATAAAATGGATCTTTGGGAAGATGATATTCTCGGAATCTTTTTCTTTGGAGGTTGTTACTTGGAATGCTGACACTCCTTGGAAAAATGGACCAGCCCCTCTCTGAGAGGGAATGGAAGACCCAGGTCCTAGTCCTAATGTCAGAGCTGCCATCCTTCACTCACATGCATGCTTCACTAAATGCCAGTCTGCCATCAGCTATGTGGGGAGGGAGCTGTGGGAAGACGAGGGGAAAGTGAAAGTGAACTTTGTGCAGTCCTGAGACATCCCAAGGTTGCAGTCCTGGGAATGGAATGCAGTGTCTATCCATTTACAGAGACAGGTACCAAAACATCTTCAAATATGACTGAACAATGGAGAGATGAGGGGGGGCGTGGTGGAACGGAGAAGGGAAAATTAACTAGGGAATCTTTCCACACAAATATTTAGATCTGGCTTTGCTCCCTTGGCTTTTAGTAAAAATAATCCTTTTGCTGCAAATGAAATAGAAAGTATTTATTTCCTAGAAGACCAGGCTGGGCCAGGTCTGGCATCTCCATTGGGCATGGATGCTGCCTTGGTGACCTTGGGACAAGGGCTCCCTCTCATCCCTAGGCTGGAAAGTCAGAAAGCATCTATCTACCAGCCTAGTAGTGGGACTCGTCTCTGAGGGGGATGAGTCTGCCTACCAAGATGAGGAGGACCAGTTGCTTTCTTGGTGTGGAGACAATAACTTGGTCCTCAACACCCATAAGACCAAGGAGCCTATAGTGGACTATAGAAGGAACAGATCAGACCTCCAGCCCTTGCTTATCAATGGAGACCGAGTGGAGCAAGTGGCCAGTTTTAAGTTTCTGGGTGTTACCCTAAAAGAGGACCTGACCTGGGTGCCCACATTGCAGCCCTGGTCAAAGGGGCTTAGTAGAGATTATACTACCTGAGGCTTCTCAGAAAACAACTGAATGAAAAACTGCTGCTGACCTTCTACTGCTGCACCAGAGAGAGTATCTTAACTGACTGCACACCTGTGTATGGTTTGCCAATTGCACAGGGGAAGATAGGACAGGGGTCCAGAGGGTTAACATCATTGCCCAGAGGATCATGGGTTGCCCTCTCCCCTCTTTGGAAGAGATTTATAGCTCCCTCTGCCTTAAGAGAGTTCAAAACATTCTCAAAGATCCATCTCATCCTGGGCACCCTTTTTTTGAACTATTACCAGACGGTACAGGATAATAAAAACAAGGACAAATAGGCTGAAAAATAGCTTCTATCTCAGGGCAGTAGCTCTGTTGAATTCTACTGCATAGTACACTGAAGATGGTATTTAATTTCATTGTATGATGTACAATGACAATAAAGTAAACTAAACTAGTCTGGACCAGACATGGTAGATTAAAGGCCTTGAAACAAAAATATATGAAGAATGGTTGCAGGATTTGGGAATGGCTGGTCTAGGGAAAAGAAGGACTAGGGGTGTCACAATAGCAGTATTCCAATATTTGAGGGGCTGCCACAAAGAAGGGGGGGTCCACTTATTTTCCAAAGCATCAGAGGGCAGGACAAGAAACAATGGTTGGAAACGCATCAAGGAAACAAACTGGAATTAAGGAGAAAGTTCCTAACAGTGAGGACGATGAACCAGTGGAACAGAAATCGTGGGTGCTCCATCACTGGAGGTTTTTAAGAAAAGACTGGACAGCCACTTGTCTGAAATGATATAGGTTCTCCTGCTTGAGCAGGGGGCTGGACTAGAAGACCTCCGAGGTTCCTTCCAACTCTATTCTGACCCAAGAAACAATGGAAACTAATCAAGGAGAGAAGCAACTTGATTCAACATTGCAAGCCAGAACCCTCAATGAAGAGGCCTTTGTTCTGCAGCAATTGATGGACAATCATCCTAATAAGAGCAGCAGTGGCGCAGTGGTTAGAGTGCAGTACTGCAGGCTCCTTCTGCTGACTGCTGGCTGCCTGAAACTTGGCAGATCGAATCTCACCAGGCTCAAGGTTGACTCAGCCTTCCATCCTTCCGAAGTGGGTAAAATGAGGACCCAGATTGTTGGGGGCAAGAGGCTGACTCTGCAAACTGCTTAGAGAGGGCTGTAAAGCACTGTGAAGTGGTATATAAGTCTAAGTGCTATTCCTATTCCTTCCTCCCTCCCTCCCTCCCTCCCCCCTCCCTTCCTTCCTTGGTGCACAGTGGTTAGAAGGCAGTACTGCGGACTACTTCTGCTGACTGCCGGCTGCCTGCAACTTGGCAGATCGATTCTCACTGGCTTCAGGCCTTCCATCCTTCCGAGGTGGGTAAAATGAGGACCCAGATTGCTGGGGGCAAAAGGCTGACTCTGTAAACTGCTTAGAGAGGGCTGGAAAGGATTGTGAAGAGGCATATAAATCTAAGTGCTAGTCCATTATTACTATTATTATTATTATTATTTATTTTTATTATGCTTTTTCATGTTTACATATCTCATTCTCATCTTTAACAACACTGTGACATCGTTGTTACTTATACAGATCCCCATACATTTATATTCATTTATATTCATTTATATACACTTTTCTTATCTCTACTATTATTATTCCTACTATTCAACCACATACCAACTAAGAGCTATTCCTATTGCTGTTTTCCTTCCTTCCTTCCTTCCTTCCTTCCTTCCTTCCTTCCTTCCTTCCTTCCTTCCTTCCTTCCTTCCATCCATCCATCCATGGTGTACAGTGGTTAAAATACAGTATTGCAGGCAAACTCTGCCCACTGCCATGAGTTCATTGCTGACCGCTTCAAAGTCGACTCAGCCTTCTGTCCTTCGAGGTGGATAAAATGAGGACCCAGATTGTTGGGGGCAAGAGGTTGACTCTGTAAAACCACTTAGAGAAGGGCCGTAAAGCATTGTGAAGCAGTATATGTCTAAGGGTTATTGCCAGTGCTGATTCACAGCATCAACAAACCCAGACAAAACCGCATCCTCGTACTATTTTTCTAAGTGTTCCCCAATCATTTTCGGCACATCCAGTTTCTTCCAACGGTACAAGAGCCAGGTAACTTGGCAACCAGGCTTCTAAAACTGCCCTTCAGACGTTCCTTTCTTTGCAAGTTAAAACCTTTTCTTTCTCGTTTTCTTTTCATCCACCCCGCCCCTCCTTTCTCTTCTCCCACCGTTCATCTCCGCTGAACAAAAATTCCCCAGACACTTTTCCTCCAATCATAGCTAGAGAGCCCCTTCACTAGCAATCTGCAGAGGGAAAGCTCCCCTTTTCAGAATTCGGTCTTTGGAGGATCAAAAACGCCTTTGGTTTTCATTCCCGGGAACATGAGAAGGATCACAATTTCCACCATAGCCCTCAGTTCAGGCTTTTAATTAGCAACTCAAACATGTGTTCATGGCTCTTTCAAAGGCTGCTGTGGGATGCTTCGTCAGTACCTCCCAGTGTCTGAACAAGACATGACAAGGGAGCATACGCACACAAGAAGAAGAAGGAGAAAAAACAGCCAAGAGAACTGCTGAGCCTTTCAAGAGAGTCCCAGGGCCTCCTTGCCTTCCATTATGCAACCGCATTCACACATGCTCCCAAGAAGCAACTCCAAAGCCAGGAATTGGAGTCATCTGTCCCCCCCTGCAACCTCCATCCCCCTTTGTCTTCCAGCTCTTCATTAGTGCCGGGCACAAAAAGCCTTCTGTCTTTTTTTTTTTTTTTCTTTTCTAAATCAGTTCTCTTTTAATTTGATGAAAGAGAATTTGCTGCAACATCATAATTTGCTGCAACGTCTTGTGCAGAAAAGAGAATTCTGATTATTATTATTTTTTCCCTGAAGGGAAGGTGTGTTTCTTGCACGCAGTGCATGCCAGCGTAGCTGAGGGATGCTCCACAGGGGTGGGCCTCAAAAATTTGGAAGCAAGTGGTTCTTTGTCTGGTTGCTGGGTAGGCGTGGCCATGGTGGGCGTGGTCTAGTCAGCCTCCTGCACCACGGGGGGGGGGCATTTTTGCCATCCTCAGGCTCCTGAGGCTTTCCTTGAGCCTCTGGGAGGGTGAAAACGGCCTCCCCGGGCCCCAGAGGGTCTCTGGAAGCTGGAAATGGGCCAATTTCCAGCCTTCCCAAACTTCCGGGAGGCCTGTTTTTCGCCCTTCCCCAAGCCTCCATGCACACCCTGCACTTACCTGCTTCCAAAACAGGCTGCGTAGGGACTCCTGGGAGGGGCGGGGAGGGGTGGGCGGGGCCAACCAGGAGTGGGATTTGGGGGTTCTCCGAACTGTACAGAATCTTAGCTAGGGGCTGTCTTGCGAACCCCCAGCACAGTGGTGGGATTCAAATATTTCTACCACCGGTTGGTTGGGCGTGGCTTGATGGGCGCGCTTTGCGTGCATGCACACTTTGCATGCACACACGCACGCCAAGCATGCACTTTGTGCAGGCGCAGAGGCATTTGCGCAGCTGCAGAGGCATTTCAACTCACCTCCTGCAAACCTGCACTCTCCCGGTTGCTTCAGCAGCTGCCGCACGGCACTCTTCTGTGCTGCGCAAAGCAGCTGCGCTTCAAATTCCGAGGATAAAGGTGAGTATGGGAGCCCAGGCAGGTGGGTGGGCCCAACAGCAGAGCAGTGGAGAGAACTGGTTCAGTCTCCACTGCTCATCGCTGTTACTGGCTTGGCAGAGCCAGGCTGAACCAGTAGAATACCACCACTGCTCCAGCAGCTCACCTCTGGATGCATCCTTTTGAGTCGGGCTTTGAGCCAGAGGTCTGCAGCGGGAGAGTTCAGGACAGGCTTCAGGAAGAAGCTCTCTTTGGGGTGGGATTTTTCAGTTTAGAAAATAAGGATGGACAAGAAAGCTGCAGAGGGATGAGAAGATCTGTGAAGGGGAATCTGCTCTCTGGCAGCCTTTCAACCTGTCCCAAGGGAAAAGATTTGGTGGGAAGAAGGAGCAGCCAGTGAGGCTGCAGAGAGATAGTAGGGGAGCAGCAGAAAACCTGCCTCCCCAGGATCTTGTAAGGGGCAAAAGAGAGCCTTATTTCACTGAGCAAGGAATAGAATAGAACAGAATACAGTGAAAGAATAGGATAGGATAGGATAGGGTAGGGTAGGGTAGGGTAGGGTAGGGGTAGAATAGAATAGAATAGAATAGAATAGGAAAGAATGAATGAAAAAATAGAATAGAATAGAATGAAAGGATAAAAGAATGAAAGAAAGAATAGAATAGAATAGAATAGAATAGAATAGGAAAGAATGAAAGAATAGAATGAAAGAATAGAATAGAATAGAATAGAATAGAATAGAATAGAATAGAATAGAATAGAATAGCAGAGGTGGTATTCAGCCGGTTCTGACCAGTTCTGGAGAACTGGTAGTGGAAATTTTGAGTAGTTCAACTTGTCAATCCCATATAAGTCCCATTAATAAATAAATAAATAAATAATCCCACCTCTGACTGGAGATTTACAGTATCCTTCCCCTGCCATGCCCACCAAGCCACACCCACAGAACTGGTAGTAAAAATATTTGAATCCCACCACTGTAGCATAGCATAGCATAGCATAGCATAGCATAGCATAGCATAGCATAGCATAGCTGTAAGGGACCTTGGAGGTCTTCTAGTCAACCCCTGCTCAAACAGGGAACCCTCTACCATTCCAGACAAATGGTTATCGAATCTTTTCTTAAAAACTTCCAGTGTTGGAGCATTTACAACTTCTGGAGGCAAGTTTTCCAACTTTTGAAGACTTTTGAAGGATCACAGACAGCTTTTGATGCAGCATGGTCAGGAATTCTGATATTTTATATTTGGCTTGTCCTTCTTTAGTACTTTGGCAGATCTATTTTCCTCCATATGAGCTTTTTAAGTGCCCATTTTCCAATAAAAGCTCTCATTTGAAAAAAAAACCTAATATCTGCTGGTTGCCTGCAATTTTCGCATGACTTCCTGGATTTTTGTTCAGAGAATCTGAAGGGAATGACACATCTAAATTAGGTGACATAAACATGAAGAGCCCCAAATCCTGACAATAAACACTTATTGGTCCCTAAAGCTGGGAGCTTCATCTTCGGATCTTAAATCTTAAGCTGAAAGTGTGAGCAGAGTGGAAGAAACTTTAAGTAGAGGCAGAAAAGGAAGAAAATGCACCTTCCCCTGTTTTATCTGTGTAACTCAGGGGAGATTCCACATATGTCAAGAGAATCTCTTTGCTTCACAAAAATAAACAACGAAGCACTAATATGCTTATCCAAGACCAGACCAGTGCATTCACACAACATTTCCTTAGGACTTGTTTTTCCATGGTTTAACATGCTGTGCAAACCCAACCCATTTAATCAAGTTGTAATTTAATCAATTTGAATAATTCAATAAAGGTGAAATATGTTATGTCCAGGAACCAGGCCTGGCTAGTCTAGTCAAGAGAAGGACCAGGGGAGACATGATAGCAGTCTTCCTATATCTGAGGGGCTGTCACAGAGAGGAGCAGGTCAAGCTATTTTCCAAGGCATTTGAAAGCCAGACAAGGAATAATGGATGGAAACTGAACAAGGAGAGATTCAACCTGGAAATAAGGAGGAATTTTCTGACAGTGAGAACAATCAACCCATGGAACAGAAGTTGCCTTTGGGGAGGTTCATCCCTGGAAGCTTTCAAGAAGTGATTGGACTGCCATCTGGCACAAATGGTGTAGGGTCTCCGGCTTGGGTGGGGGGTTGGACTAGATGATCTACAAGGTCCCTTCCAACTCTGTTAATCTGAATCTATCTAAGGATTAGCAAAGTGCTGGAGGCTAAAACATACAAAGAACAGTTGCAGGAAATGGACATGGCTAGTCTAGGGAAGAGAAGGACCAGGGGAGACATGATAGCAGTCTTCCAATATTTGAGGGCCTGCCACAGAGAGGAGGAAGGAGTCAACTGTTTTCCAAAGGACCCGAAAGCCAGACAAGGAATATTGGATGGAAACTGAATGAGGAGAGATTCAACCTGCACATAAGGAGAAATTTTCTGACAGTGAGAACAATAAATGGATGGAACAGAAGTTGCCTTCGGAAGTTGTGGGAGCTTCATCACTGGAAGCTTTCAAGAAGAGACTGGACTGCCCTCTGTCAGAAATGTTGTAGGGTCTCCTGCTTGGGTGTGGGGTTGGACTAGATTGTCAGAGTATATTCATGAACTGGAATAGAGCTTGGTAACCAGGTCAGCCAATGAATAGGCACAGCAACTAAATCAGCCAATGAAGGACTGTTTTGAAAACTGAAACCAGAATTTGTTAAGTTTGCATGAAGAGACAGACGCGGAGTGCTTCAAGCTCTTTGTTTATTAGTGACTACAGCTCAGAACGAACCCGCTTTGGCTGGGCTGCGGCTACTACTTATAGCCAGCAGCCGCAGTTGCCAGCCAATCAGAGTGCAGGGTTTTCCCGCACTTTTTAAACCAATCATTTCCAACATTTTACAAGAACAGTTCAAACTAAACCAATGACTTTAAACCTGCATACATAACAGAATTAGCCTAGGCTGGAAACTGAAACTAAAAGTACCCTTGGCGTAGGTCTATGTGAAGCTCTGCAACTCTGCAGCTATGTTGAGCTTGAGTCTGTCTATTGAGATGAAACTGCTTCTCTCCTCTTGCTTCCCTGCTGATCTATGGAAGATGAAACTAGCTTGCTTGCTTGCTGAAGACTGCAACATGTAACATGCTTCTGTTTTGAGTTTGCTCTGTTGGTAGAAATATCCTTCTGGGCTCAGGTCCAAGCGGGGAAAAAGACACTGGAAACATGGAGGCTATTTGGAAAGATGGTTTAATGGTTGATAGGACCACATGGCTTGGAGCTCCAAAGTGAAAAGGATGATCACATGATTCAAGGTCAGAAGAGAAGGTCAAGTAGGGAAGATATTTATTTATTTATTTATTTATTTAATTTATTTATTTACTTATGAGGCTTATATGCCGCCCTATCTCCTGAAGGACTCAGGGCGGCTTACAAAATACAAATACAAATATACAAATATTAAAAAAACTATTAAACCTAAGGTCTCATAAATATGCCAATTAAAACTATACTAAAACCCCTCCCCCACATCAGTCCGGGTAGGCCAGTTGGAACAGCCAAGTTTTTAGGTCATGGCAGAAGGAGCGGAGGTCAAGGGCCACCCGGAGCTCCAGGGGAAGCTGGTTCCATAGGGTAGGTGCTCCCACCGAGAAGGCCCTACCTCTGGGGACTGCCAGCCGACATTGTCGAGTCGACGGCACCCGGAGAAGGCCCTGTCGGTGGGATCGCACGGGACGCTGGGAAGCTGTTATCGGCAGCAGGGTCTCCCGCATATATCCTGGTCCAATGCCATGAAGGGCTTTATAGGTCAACGCCAGCACCTTGAATCTCACCCAGAGGGCAACCGGTAACCAATGCAGCTCACACAGGAGGGGTGTAACATGGGAGTATTGGGATCCTCCCATCACAACCCGCGCCACTGCATTCTGGACCAGTTGAAGCCTCCGAGTGGCCCTCAAGGGCAGCCCCATGTAAAGAGCATTGCAGTAGTCCAGACGGGAGACAACGAGTGCATGAGTGACTGTACGCAGGGCATCTCAGTCCAGATAGGGACGCAACTGGCGCACCAGGCGAACCTGGGCAAACGCCCCCCTGGCCACGGCTCCCACCTGCTCCTCTAAACTGAGCCGTGCATCCAGGAGGACACCCAAGTTGCGCGCCCTATCTACGGGGGGCAACAGAGATTGAATAGATGCTGAGAGTGCCTGGGTTTTATAACCTTTGTTGGGATTTGAATTGGAGCTTGTATTCTGATTGATTGTCAGACTCCCATGGGGCCATGGAGGGGCAACTCTGTAGGCTGTCCTGAGTCCCAGGCTTGGTTGAGCCTTGCTGGGTGATGATGCACTGAAAGGGCTTTGGGCAATTGCTACAGTTTTACCTGGAGATCTTTGTTATGTAAAGTATTCTGGTCCAGGCCTTAATGGCCCACCCATTAACAAAGGTGGGGGTGAGCTTTTACTTCTGAGGTGAGTTTCTGCTTCTGAGTTTCTACTCCTTTTAGGGGAAATATTCTGCCTCTTTAATATTTCCTAGGATATTTCAATTTTCTAGGAGAGGGGTGGGTGCTAACTTCCTACAGCTCCATGTTGGAGAAATCTACAACTGGTTTGTAAACTCTACTTATGTTTATAAATATGTTAAATGAAGCATCAGCCATCTAGTGTTCATTTTTCTGGTGCTGAATTATCACTGCAAAACTCTCAATATAGATGAGAGTCCCTTCCAACTCTTTTAATCTATCTATCTGTTACCATTTATTGAAGTTGTGCATACTCCATCATTGGAGGCTTTAAGAAGAGATTGGACAGCCATTGGTCTGAAATGGTGCAGGGTCTCCTGCTTGGGAAGGGGTTGGACTAGAAGACCTCCAAGGTCCCTTCCAATTCTGTAATTCTGTTATTATTATAGTGGTTAAGGCATCAGGCTAGAAGCAGGAGACCACAAATTCTAGTCGCGCCTTAGGCACAAAGCCACTTTGGGCCAGTCACTCTCCCTCAGCCCTTGGAAGAAGGAATGACAAACCAATTCTAAAATACCTGATTAAGACAAAATATCAGGGATGTGTGCAGAGCAGAATCGAAGGGATTGAATAGAACACAAACCCATCAAGTTATAGAAGTTCTCCCGGGTAAGTCTGATTGAACTAAATAGACTATTCAAGAACATCATAAAAGAAATGTCACTTACTGCTTGCAAATGACAGGTTACTCTCTATTAAAACCATCAGTGGCAAGGCCTCAAATAATGGAACTGTCACTGACTTGATGTGATGGAGGGGAGAGGGGTGTGTGTTCCTGGAACCAGGGTCTTCCTGCAAAAAGGGGGGAAAAATCCCTGACTGTGTGTCAAAAATCTCTTGGCCACAATTCAAAGAAGCCATCATTTCATCCCTAAAGCAGTTGGAATTTCACATCCTTTCCCAATGTGAATGATTTAATTCCAATATTAATCACTTTAATAGAATAAGTCAGCAGTGTGAAATGGAATTTCATTCATCAGGGTTGTGCTTGACCTTGGAGGGGGAAGGGGGCCAGGGTGTGGGCATGGCCAGGGTAGGCGTGGCCAGCTTGATATCATTCATTTCAGGGGCACCTGTGGTGGGGTCCGAGTGGGGCTTGGGTGATCCATGGTCTCCAGCAGAGGAATTTCTCCATGCTTCCTTGCCTTGTGATCAAATGCCACTTTGGCTAGTAGTTTGTTTTGCTAGCCCTCTGCCAGCAAAAAAGGAGCTTGGGTGGGGCTCCTGTGCCCGTCCCCCATGCTCTGTTTTCAGCCGGGACAACCTCCTGCAGGCCTCTGCCAGCAAAAACAGAGTGTGCAGGGGGGTGGGGCCAAGTTCTGTTTTCGCTGTCAGAGGGCTGCAGGAGGCCATCACGGCTGAAAACAGAGCCTGGGAGACGGGTGGCCTTCAAAAATTTTAGCAAAGGGTTCTCTGCCTGGTTGCTGGGTGGGCATGGCCATGGTGGGTGTGGCCGAGTTGGCCTCCTGCACCACAGCAGAGGTGTGTGTGTTTTGGCCCTCCCTGGGCTCCTGAGGCTTTCCTTGAGACTCCGGGAAGGCAAAAACAGCCTCCCGGGGCTCCGGAGGCTCTCTGGAAGCTGGAAACGTGCCCATTTCCGGCCTTCCTGAACTTCCGGGAGGCCCATTTTTCGCCCTCCCTGAGCCTCCACACGCGCCCTTCACTTACCTGTATCCAAAACGGGCCGTGTGGGGACTCCTGGGAGGGGCAGAGCGGGGTGGGCAGGGCCAGCCAGGAGTGGGATTTGGGGGTTCTGCACAGAATTGCACAGAATCTTAGCTAGGGGGCTCCCCCGAACCCCTGCAAACTCCCAGCAACCCATCCGCAGCTCCCAAAGGCTCGCAAGCTCTGTTTTCACTGGCAGAGGCACCGTGGGCCGGTCCTTTGCTGTTTCCAGGGTGGCCCCATGGGCCAGATCGAAGCATCCTGCAGGCCGGATCTGGTCTGCGGGCCTCGAGCTTGACACCCCTGGAATAGGAGTATGCAACAGATGGGAAGGATATCATTAAAGGAAAGTGATCTTTCTGAGACTCATAAAACCTGATCATTTGTTCTTTCCAAATCTCCAACCTTGGTCCATATTAGATATCTGAACTGGCCAGATGTTCAGCAGTGGAGTGGCAGTTGGGGAGATCCCTCCACCTCTGGAGACCTTCCAGTCCAAGAAAGGCTGCTTAGGCTGTTTTACAAAGACATCTTTGATTTGAAGCATTTCTCCTATGAACGTCAAAGCAGAATTTGCGGGGAAGGGAGGGAGCTGCTTAATTTACATCCCAATGCAAATGTATCTAATTTTGCATTTTAACCAATCCATTAACCAACATAGTTATTCCTCAAAATACGCACTTCAGAAAATGTGTGGTTCGTTAATTAAAAGAATATATAATAGGAAGGGGGAAAATGAACCAAAAAGTCATACGTTCATTAAAACGATGTACAGAAATGCATTCTATTTACATACACGATTCCCTTGAGCATTTGTTTGAGATGCGCAGCTATTGAAATGGAATAAATAAATATTGTTTACAATTTTGCCTATAGTTGGGAAGATAGGCATGAATAGATGCCCAGATTGTCAAGATGACACAGGAATCGTTTGAAGCATGGATAAATGGAAACCGGAATCAACACTGAAGGGTTAGTCCATTTCTAGGAGCATAAGACTATAAAAAAGATGTTGACATTCTGGAAGGAGTGCAGAGAAGAGCAACCAGGAGGATCAGGGGACTGGAGGCTAAAACAGAATGATGAATGGCTGCAGGAACTGGGCCTGGCTAGTCTAGGGAAAAGAAGGACCAGAGGAGACATGATAGCAGTCTTCCAATATTTGAGGGGCTGCCACAGAGAGGAGAGGAGGTCAAGCTATTTTCCAAGGCACCTGAAGGCTGGACAAGGAACAATGGATGGAAACTGAACTAGCAGAGATTCAACCTGGAAATAAGGAGGGATTTTCTGACACCAACAATCCACCAATGTAACAGAAGTTGCCTTCAGAAGTTGTGGGAGCTTCATCACTAAAAGCTTTCAAGAAGAGACTGGACTGCCATCTGTCAGAAATGGTTATAGTTTTCTGCTTGGGCAGGGGGTTGGACTAGATGACCTACAATGTCCCTTCCAACTCTGATTATCTGTTAATCTCACAATCTCATCGGGAGGTTGGTAAAATAGATCAGAACAGGATGGTAACAAAGTCCAGAACTGAATATTCTGTTGAGGGCTAAGCCAACAATGCAGAACCCAAGGGCAGAGGGAGGACTTAGACAGGCAAGAAAGTATGAAATTGCTTTTAATAGGAAGGATAACTCACAAAATCAGATCCTTTTGCATGAATGCAACAAGAAAACCAGAAAAGAGAATTTAAAATCCTAACACAGGAGGACCACGATAATAGCAGAAGCATCACCGAACGACAGTAGATGACAAAATTAATGGGATTCCAGCCCTGGAAGTGTTGGAAGAAATATCCATCTGGTTCTGTTCTTAGCCAGGAGAAAGACACTGGAAACATAGATTGGAAAGATGATTGCATGATGAAGCAGAACCACCAAGCACCTGTGATTCTGGGCAGCTGACCACATGGAGTTGAGAGTGGGAGGCATTTATACCTTCTCTTGGGCTTTGCACTTGAGCTTCCTGTTCCTGTGCAAGAACATGTATTCTATTAACTGTTGCGTAGAGGTCATAGCTGGCTCTATAAGTTGTCTGAGCTCCCAGGTTTGGTTGAGGTTTACTGGGGGTGGTGCAACTGAGACAATGCAATGAAGGAGCCTTGGGCAATTCCTATTATGGCTGAGGGATAGATAATCCTACCTTTGTTGGATCTTGGGTGAGGGTATTTCCTTATGAATAGAGCTAGCTATCTCTTTATCTCTGAAGTGCTGACATCTGCTGAGGGCTATTAAGAAAGGTGGGAGCTGCTTTCCAAGAGCATAAGTCTTCATTTCTCATCCAGGGAAATACAATATTCTGCCTTTTTTAAATATTTCTCAAAATGTTTCATTCTTCTAGGAGAGGGGTGGGTGCTAACTTTCTACAGAAGGCTATAATTTACTCGAAAGGAAGAGGCTCACCAGAGAGGGATTGGAGTGTTGCATCATACATAAAGAAAGCACATTCCTGCATAGACAGTCAGAGAGGAGAGGGAGAGAATCCTCCTGCAACTGTCCATGGAAGAATAAAATGAGACCCCCAATGGTGCTTTTTCTGGAGGCAACTGGATTCCTTGCTTTTTTCTTTGAGGACATTTCCCTTCTCATTCAAGAAACCGACTGAGAATCTCTACAGACTTTTAATAAGAGGAGAGAGAACCAAACGTGCCATTCTCATGACAGTTTATTATAGATCATCATCAGGACAGGCAGAAGATACCAATGAGATCTTTATGCCACAGATGACCAGCCTTTCAAAGAGGCACAAGATGATACTGTGGTGGACATCAATTGTCATGACATCTGCTGGGAGCCAACTCTGCCCACAGTAAGAGGTCCAAAAAACTGTCTTGTTCTCTCTTGTTGACAGCTTCATTTGCCAGAAGGTGGAAGAAAGAATAAGGGGTCGAAGGCTTTGGACCTAATTCTCCCCAACAGGCAAGAGTTGGTTGAAGCGGTGGAGGGTAACCATGTTATTCTTGATACAAGTAGCCCTTGACTTAAAACACTTCGTTTACTGACCGTTCAAAGTTACAACACTGACAAGTGTGACTGATGGCCATTTTTCATAATTATGAGCTTTGCAGCGTTTCCATGATCACATGATCAAAACTCAGGTGCTTGACACCTACCCTGTTTCCCCGGAAATACAACCTACCCCGAAAATAAGTCCTAGCTTGATTTTTACCTATGCACCCAATATAAGCCTTACCCCCTCCAAAAATAAGCCCTAATTAAGACCCTACCCATTCCAGAATGCACAGGTAAAAATTAAGCTAGGGTGAGGTGGGGGGTAGAGCTGCCCTACTACTTACCTTTGGATAGTTGTAGCCAGGTCTCGCACACCCCGACCCTTGCCTTGCTGGCCCATTTCTTCTGCAGGATTGGCAAGGCTTTCCTGAAGGCCTCTGTAGCTGCCTGAAGCTCTGGATCGATCCAGAGCTCTGTTATCCTCTGCAGAGGCTTTCAGGAAAAACTTGCCAGCTGCAGAAGAAGTTCCTGAAGGCCTCTGACAGTGAAAAGGAGGCCAGGGACGACATACACAAGTGAGGTTAGTCAGTGGAATGACATCCCCTGATAATAAGACCCGGTGCCTTTTTTTTGGTGGCAAAAAAAATATCAGACAGGGTCTTATTTTCAGGGAAACATGGTATTTATGACCTATTTATGACCCAGGGACATGTGATCCCCTTTTGTGCCCTTTGCACAGTCAAAGTCAACAGGGAAGTCAGGTTCACTTAACAACCAGGTTACTCACTATCAACCACAATGGTTCGCTTAACGGTGGCACGAAAATGGGGCAAAACTCGCTTGACCAATGTTTCACTTTAACAACGGCATTTTTGGGGGGGCTCACTTTGTGGTCGTAAGTTGAGAACTGTAAGTCGAAGTGCTGTGAACTTGAAGGAGAAAAAAAAATAGACTTGAATGCTACATTTGAGAAGGAAGGATTTTGAATGAGCTCAAGTTAAAAAATGATCCGAAGCCTGAAATCTTGAAGGCAGGCAGGAAATCCCGCAAAATAAAACCCTGAAGATGCAACTGCAAAGAATTTGTAGGAGAAGGAAAACAGAAGACAGCTGAAGAACCAGGGTGGATATGCACAGGGCTTTCAGGAAAGAGCCCGGGCAGTGGTGGGGTTCAAAATTTTTACTATTGGTTCTGTGGGCATGACTTGGCAGGCGTGGCATGGCTTGGCTTGGTGGGCGTGGCAGGGGAAGGCTACTGCAAAATCCCCCTTTCCCTCCCCACCCCACTAACCTGCTTCCCAGCTCCGTTCTCCTGTGCAGGGCAACCAAAGAAGACCCAGCCAATCAACTGGGACTCAATGGGAGACTGAGAATAGATGGGGTTGGCAGGGCCAGTTGAGGTGGCATTGGCCAGTTCTCCAAACCACTCAAAATTTTCCACTACCGCTTCTCCAGAACTGGTCAGAACCTGCTGAATACCACCTCTGAGCCCAGGGTAGGCATGGAAGGAGGCCTGGATAACCAGAGAAGGAGGCAGAGATGGGCTCAGAAGCACCAAAGCACAGAAGGAGCAGAGGCTTGAAAGAACCCAAGCCTCCAAATGCCCATGTTGAGGTAGGTCACAATCCAAAGGAAAGACAAACAATAGTCCCTGGAGTGGTGGAAAGGTGCAATAGGAACAGGTGATGACAAGGAAGGAGAATATCTAAGCCAGGGGTGTCAAACTCAATTTCATTGAGGGCCAAATCAGGGCTGTGTTTGACCTCAGAGAGCCATGGTGAGCATGGCAATATGGTGGGCCTGGCCAGCTGGGCACCACTCATGTCAGGGGCACCTGTGGTGGCCCAGTGCTAAGGCAGGACTACCCTGAGTTCCTCCCTCACTCTCATTATAATCTCCTTCCTTTTCTTCTTTTTCCTTCCCTCTTCATTCTCCTTTCTTCTTCCTTCCCCTCTTCCCTTGTTTTCCTTCCTTTGCTCTCTACCCATCTTCCCTTCTTTGTCTTTCCTCTTTTCTCTTTCTCCTTTCCTGTCTCTTCTTGGATGTTCAAATGCAAAAGGGGAAAACATTTCCTTCCTTCTTTCCCTCCCTCCTTCCCTCCCTTCCTTCCCCTCCTTCCTTCCCATCTTTCCTTCTTTGCTTCCTTCTTTCCCTTCTTTCATTCCCTCCTTCCTTTCATTCTTCCTGCCCTTATTTTCTTGCTTCCTTCCTTCCTTCCTTCCTTCCTTCTTTCCCTCCCTCCTTCCCTCCCTTCCTTCCACCTTCCTTCCTTTCCATCTTTCCTTCCTTGCTTCCTTCTTTCCCTTCTTTCATTCCCTCCTTCCTTTCATTCTTCCTGCCCTTATTTTCTTGCTTGCTTCCTTCCTTCTCTCCTTCCTTTCGTCCTTTCTTCCCTTATTGATTGATTGCTTCCTTCCTTCCTTCCTTCCTTCCTTCCTTCCTCCTTCCTTCTTTTCCTTCCTCCTTCCCTCCCTTTCCTTCCTCCTTCCTTCCTTCCCATCTTTTCTTGTTCTTCCTTCCTCCCTTCTTTCTTCCTCCTTCCTTCATGCCTGTATTTTTCTGCTGCTTCCCTCCATCTTCTTCCTTTTTCTCTCCTTATTCAGATTTTATTCCTTGCATTCTTCCTTCCTTCTTCCTTCCTTCCATCCTTCCTTCCTCCTTCCTTCCTTCCTCCTCTTTGGATTGCAGATCTTATACCCAGGATCAACTGCCTCCCTCTTCTCAGCTGCAAAAGAACCCCGAAAACCAGACCAGGTGCTTTTCAACTGGAGCCCACTTTGTGCACCAATAATATTACACAAAATCAACCTCTCTGCTCCTCTCCATCCTCACAGGGCACATGATGGATCATCCTCCTTCTGGGGAAAAATGAAACTCCATGTGAGTGATAGCTGCCCCCATATTCCTGCCCAGGTTGATCATCTCACAGCATCATGCTCACTTTTCAAAAGGGTTTATGTGCCCATAAGCCTTCCTGAGGGAGGAGGGTGGGCTCTCTGCAGCTGGAGAGGGGGGAGCTGTCATGACCCCATCAGCTGGCAAAGATGTGGCCAAAATGACCAAAAGAGACATAGCCCAGGAAGCTCCCTCACTCTTTCTTTCCTTCTTTCCTTCCTTCCTTCCTTCTTTGCATTTTACCTTCTTTCTTTGCTTCTTTGCTTCTTTCTTTCTTTCTTTGCTTCTTTCTTTCTTTCCTTCTTCCTTCTTTTCCTTCTTTCCTTCTTTCCTTCTTTCCTTCTTCCTTCCTTCCTTTGTTTCTTTTTTTCTTTCTTCAATAAACAAAACTAATACATACAATTGAACATTGCGGAAATGTTCATCTGTTCTCACTGTGATATTTTGGACACGTCCCTTCTCATTCCCAGGGCGAGAGAATCCCATCACATCTGTGCTGCAAAGAATGCAGCTCTCGGCATATTGCACAACTGAGTTTTGGTTCCCAGGTGTATGTGAACAGAAACCCAGTTTGGAACTAGTTTATTTGTCTCCAGCTGAAACTTACATTGGTGGGTGTTACTCAAGGAAAACTGCAATGAAGGACATTTTCTCCCAAGAGATCTTAAGCTATTTATATTTATATATATATATAATTCGACTTATATGCGCCCTCTCCAAGGACTCAAGGCGGCTTACAAAATAAAAAACCACACAACAATAAGTTAAATAAAACCAGATTAAACAAATCAAGCCGAATTAATACTAAAATCGCAACATTAAAACACTAAAAACCATCCCACCCCAGGGTCACAGCCCGGGTTGATTAAACAACCAGGTCTTCAGGTCGCGACGGAAAGTGCGGAGGTCAGGGGCCAGGCGGAGCTCCAGGGGAAGTTGATTCCAGAGGTCAGGGGCCGCAACAGAGTAGGCCCGTCGTCGGGGGACCGCCAGCCGGCACTGTCCGGCTGACGGGACCCCAAGGAGCCCCTGTCTGTGAGATCGCACAGGGCGGTTAGTGTTTGATGTCGGCAACAGTCGCTCCCTTAAATAATAGGGACCCATGTCATGAAGGACTTTGTATGTTAAAGTTAGAACCTTGAACCTCACCCGAGCGCGCAACCAATGCAGGCCGCGCAGGAGGGGGGCAACATGGGAGAACCGGGGAACTCCCATCAAATCGATCAAATCCAAGTAAAAGACGATCAAATCCAAGTAAAACTGCAGGTATCCATTAAGATTTTCCTGCTAGTAAAATATCTCCTGCCAATAATCCTTTCTACCCTTGATTTACTAAAATTGCTTCTTTCTTTCTTTTTCTTTCTTTTCTCTTTTCTCTTTTTCTCCTTTTTTTCTTTCATTCTTTCTCTCTCTCTCTTTCTGTCTGTCTCTTTTTTCTTTCTCTCTTTCTTTCTTCAAAAAACAAAACCATGCATTCAAAGCCTGTAGGAGGCATAATATTATTTTTGTCATTTAAAGTCAAAAACATTACTCTAATTAAAAGGTTGTTCCTGGTTCAAAGTGAGACTCTCCAGGTTTCCCAGAGGAAGTTGGTTCTCCACATGGCCCATGGATATAATTTTATGTGATCTCTTCCTCAGGATATTATGAGCAAAATATTGTTTTTATGTAGATAGTGTGTTTTCAAATCACCTCTCCTTCATGGGTTAGCAATGGACTGCAGCAGAGCTAATCTGGTTTGTTATTTGCTCCCAGCTCTGAGGCCAGCCAATCTAAGGAAGGGCAATGTGGACATGTGGAATGACTTCTACTAGCACAAGGGCTCCTAAAACATGAAGAGCATATTTGAACTGCTAAAAAAGGTATTGAATATTTCAATAGTAGTTTCGGATTCTTCTACACAAATGTCAAGCATTTTTCCTGCTCTTATTTCCTTTTCTCAACAGCAAAAGAATCAATCAAATCTTCTAAATAGAGAAAAGAATGTTTTATATATAACTTACTTACTTACTTACCTCCCTCTGAATCAACCTTTTTGCTCCTTCCTTCCTTCCCTCCCTTCTCAACCTTTTCTCTTCTTTCTTCCTTTCTTCCTTCATCCCTCCCTCCTTCCCTCCCATTCAAACTTTTTTCTTCTTCCTTCCTTCCTTCCTTCCTTCCTTCCTTCCTTCCTTTCTCCTCCTCCTCCCTCCTCCCTCCCTTCCTTCCCAGCACAATGAAAACCAAACTAAAACCTTAACTGCAGAACATCCGGGCCTGCTGGGGACAATGTTCTGCAAACAGTTGGGAATTTGAGGCAAATTCTTTGAGGATATGCCTGGTCCTGGGGAGGGGTCCACTGTCAAGAGTGGTGGGGTAGCCTCTTTTACCACCCCCAGCCCCTTTCATTCAGTCAGGGGGGCTTCCAAAGAGGGAGTGAGGCTGCTTTGAAATCAGGCCAGGAACACCCACCCATCGTGCCCATTTCCCATCAACTCCTTAAATGCGAGTCTGTAATTCATTCAACTCTTCATTTGTTTTACATAACGTATTTTCCATTTGTTGTTTCCAAGTTATTCTTATTATTTCCTGAATGCATTTTATTTTTAACATTTACATTCTAGAAAGCCAGAGAAGCATCTACATGGGCTGTTTTGACAGAGCAAATATTAAGTTTATGAGTATCCCATTACTTCATGGGAAGAAATTTAACAAAACATGTTTATGAGTAAGAAATGTTGCACTAATTTGTCATGCTCAGATGACATTTCAAAAATGTTATTCTTTTTTGTCTTGTTTTTACAAGAAGTCCTATTTTTGGTTTAAAAACACAGACATGAAACAGCATCATAAGGCAAAGGGCTGCCTAGAAAGAAATACCATAATCCAACATAATCATTAATTTATACTAATGTGTAGGAATTTGGCTTCCTTTCCCTTTTCCTTCTTCATTGATAGACTAATTGACCAATTAAACAAAATTTATAGCTCACCTTATCTCTAAGCTGCACCCAACCTCAGAAATTAATAAGACAGAAGACAAATCTGTTCTTCAGTGTGATCCCGTAAGACAGGGGTCCCCAAATGTGACAGCTTTAAGACTTGTGGACTTCAACTCCCAGAATTCTCCAGCCAGCTGTGACATTTTTGTGATAATAATCACAAAAAAACAGCCAGAGACACGTGAACAATATGGAAGAGCTTTATTATTAAACTTTTGCAAAAGGGAATTCTGCTCATGGCAGAAGGCATGATTCCCAGGAGGGCTGGGGTTTATATACAGGTTCAAAGATACAGTCTCTGCCCCTTTCCTGGGTTCACAATCCAAGCTATGTATCTCCCTACGCCACACCCATATTATTATTGCATAACACCTGTTTCCTTGTCCTTGGAAACTACCCTCATTCTCTTGGCTTGTCTTCCTGTTATGTCCATTTAAGCACAATGGATCATTAACAGGTTTCCATTGGGTCAGAATGACCAAGCATCTCTCACATTTATCGGTAAGCCAAGATTACAAACACCTATTCCACCCCAAAACTTGACATTTTAGTTTTAAAACATAACAAGTTACAAAACATAATGTGTTTGTTAGATACAATTATATAACTGTCCAGTAATCATTTCATAGTTCAAATATTAGATAAGTATGGCTCCCCTTCTATTCTTCATTTTCACAGGTGTATCTCACAATATATAATTTCCACATATAACACATGGATAAAAAAGGCGGGACTTGACTTTCTTAGGTTCCTCCCTGTAGGTATCTCTAATAGTTGGTGCTACAAAAAAAACCAATTAAGCAAAGAAAAAACTTGAAGAAACACCCAGAAATAACAGATCATATATTTATAGAAACACTATATTTTCTGTTTCATTTTTTTTATTCAATCAATGGCCAAACCACCCTACCAACCACTGCCCTTGGGTCTATGTAGAAGGCTATTTATATGAATTGTATTTATATTATTTTAGTTTTAATTTTACCAATTCAACATTTACTAATTCTAACATTCTGGTTAGTTTTTCAGTTCTTGAAGCAGATCTCCTAAAGGTGCTTTTTTCAAGAGACAACTGGACTTTCTGGAAATTTTTTGAAGACATTTTGCTTCTCATCCAAGAAGCTTCTTCAGTTCTGGGTCTCCTGCTTGAGCAGGGGTTAAACTAGAAGACCTCCAAGGTTCCTTCCAGTGTCCTATCCTATTCTATTCTATTCTATTCTATTCTATTCATCCCATTCCATTCCTTTCCATTCCATTCTATTCTGCTTTCTATTCTATTTCTATTCTGATATTCTATTCTATTCTATTCCATTCCATTCCACTCCACTCCATTCTATTCCATTCTTCCTCATTCTATTCTATTCTGTTCTGTTCTGTTCTGTTCTGTTCCGTTCTGTTCCATTCCGTTCCATTCCATTCTGCTTTCTATTCTATTTCTATTCTGATATTCCATTCTATTCTATTCTATTCTGCTTTCTGTTCTATTTCTATTCTGATATTCTATTCTATTCTATTCCATTCCATTCCATTCCATTCCACTCCACTCCACTCTATTCCATTCTTCCTCATTCTGTTCTATTCTATTCTGTTCTGTTCTGTTCTGTTCTGTTCTGTTCCATTCCATTCCATTCCATTCTACTCGATTCCATTCCATTCCATTCCACTCCAGTCTATTCAATTCTATTCCATTCTTCCTCATTCTATTCTATTCTATTCATTCTAATATATTTTCTTTTAGGAGCAACTTTACATTTGGAGTATAAACATGCCATTTACTTTGCCATCACCAAGTCACCTCTCCCAACTCATCACTGCCAAATCACCACCAAACAACTCCACATGGCCAACCAGCCATGGGGACAACTTGCCATAAATGGCCAGAGGGAGAGCCGGGCAAGCAGGTGAGCGAGCAGGTGGGCAGAGCAGTGGCGATGACCAGCAGCTTCCAGTTTTCACACCCCCTGCTGCTGCTGTCACCACCGCTGTTGAGCTCCGAGCCATAGAGGCTGGGCAAGCAGGTGACGGCAGGTGGGGAGCAGATGGGTGGGGTCAGCGGTGGGGAAGCAGTGGTGGCCAGGGGCATCCCATTTTCACACCCCCACCACTGCTGCAACTGCCGCCCCACTGGGTCAAGGAGGCTGGGGACGATGGGAGCACACGTGGGAGGGTGTGTAAATGGGAAGCCTCCAGCTGCTGCCACTGCTCTGTGCTCTGCCCACCCCATTCGTTCACAGAGAAAGAGAAGGAAAAAGGCAGAGAGAGAAAGAGAGAGAAAGAAAGAGAAAGAGACGGAGACAGAGAGAAAGAAAGAGAGAGAGAGAAAGACAGACAGAGAGAGAGAGAGAGAGAAAGAAATAAAAAGACAGAGAAAGAGAAAGAGAGAAAGAAAGAGAAAGATGGAGACAGAGAGAAAGAGAAAGAGAGAAAGAGGAAGAGAGGAAGAGAGACAGAGGCAGAGAGACTAAAAGAAAGAGAAAGGGAAAAGAGAGAGAGAGAGTGAGACAGAGAGAGAGAGTAATGCCACTGCGCAGGACAAATAGCTCTTTTCTTGAAGTGAAGTACTGGCCAAGTAAAGGATTTGGTCTCGCTTGCAAAAAGCACAGAACCAAGAAGGGAGGCACCCTTGTTATATATGCATATACATAGAGAGAGAAATCCTTAAACTTTTAAGACAAAGGCATATTCAAAGAGAAGGCAGTTGCAATGGACCTCCACAGGCCATTGCCTTCTTCATCGTGCATGCACACAGCATGTGCAAAGACCTGTCACAGGAATTCCGAGTGGAAAGAATCTGCTCCCTGTGTCCCTTGCGCAAGATTTTTTCCCTCTAGTGGTTTCGGACTGGCAGATTTTCATACCTTTCTGTCACCTGTAGAGTTTGCATGTCCCCATATGGTACGGTTGCTAGTCCAGAGCACTAGTTTACAGTTCATGGTTGGGAAGTATGTTTTATGTGTTCTGTTCGACACCGCCACAGATCTAAATTATGGTTCCGTGGCACACGCATAACTCTGCATCATGTTCTTTAGTCAAACACAAAGGCACTGATATAAATTGTTGAAAATCCCAGACGGTCAGCTTGGATCATCTGTGGCAGCAAGAAAGAAGCTGGGAGCCCCTTAAAATGGAGCAGATTTATTGTGGCAGAGGCTTCTAATGCTATAAATCTTTGGCTCTTTAGTGTGCCACAGAACTGTCGTATTTTTTGGTGTAAACTGGATAATGGATGGAAAAAGCATAGAAAATAATTGTTGGGATCAAGGCAAGGAACTAAAATAAGTGCAGACTTATAGTGTGTGTGGGGGAGAGTTTTCTCTACCTGTAATGGTCAAGGAATTCTTGGGAGATTGGCAGTGCCATGTGCACAGCGGCTTGGCAGCCAGTGGAGATACTGTTTCTTGCAATTGGTGCTCCTGTTGAGCTACAGAGAAAAGTCAAGTCCTACACTTAGGCAAGAAAAACCAAAGGTACACATATAGACTGGGTGAAACCAGGCTTAACAGCAGCAACTGTGAGAGGGATCTTGGAGTCTTAGTGGACAACCAGCTAAATAGGAGCCAACAGAGTGTGGCGGCAGCCAAAAAAGCCAATGCAATCCTAAGTTGCATTAACAGAGGGATACAATCAAGATCAATGGAGGTACTAATACCACTCTAATAAGCCTTAGTAAGACCACACCTAGAATCCTGCAACCAGTTTTGGTCACCACACTATAAAAAGGATGTTGAGACTCTAGAAAAAGTGCAGAGAAGAGCAACCAAGATGATGAGGAGACTGGAGGCTGAAACCTAAGATGAACGGTTGCAGGAACTGGGCATGGCTGGTCTAGGGAAGAGAAGGACCAGGGGAGACATGATAGCAGTCTTCCAATATTTGAGGGGCTGCCACAGAGGAGAGGAAGGAGTCAAACTATTTTCCAAGGTACCCAAAGGCCAGACAAGGAATAATGGATGGAAACTGACCAAGGAGAATTAAATGGAAAGGAAGATTCAGATTACTATAGGATATGGGACAAATGGTACAATTGGGTGGAACAAAATATAAAAATTCTGAAGAAGAAACGAACCTAGGAAACATAGTATATTCAGTTGGAGGTATGGAACGTATAATTATAATAATGGTTCTTTTTAATATATAGTGAATATGAAGGTTATACAGAGTAGTTAATAGTTATAATCCGAATTAAACAAACAGTAGAATGTGTTAATCAATATATGCCATTTATAATTAATCTTTGACTAAAATCTTATATTCAATTTGATATCCAAAACAAAATGAAGAAAGTGCTTCGCGCGCTATTTATGTATTTGTATCTTGTGCATTTATACGTTTGTATGTTTTTAACATTTTGTAAATAAAGTTGTTCTTAAAAGAAAAGAAAAAAAGGAAACTGACCAAGGAGAGATTCAACTTTGAAATAAGGAGAAATTTTCTGACAGGGAGAACAGTCAACCCATGGAACAGAAGTTGCCTTCAGAAGTTGTGGGAGCTTCATCACTGGAAGTTTTAAAGAAGAGACTGGACTGCCATCTGTCAGGAATGGTTATGGTTTTCTGCTTGGGCAGGGGGTTGGACTAGATGGCCTACAAGGTCCCTTCCAACTCTTGTTAATCTGTATCTGTATCTGCATGCTCATTGTTCCATTAGGGTGCTTCAGCAGGAAAAGAATGCAAACTTTAGTTTATTACCTGGATGTGGCCTTTTGAGTCCCTGTGCCTGGACTGAGTAAATGGCAATTAGGCCCAGAGCTGACTGTGTTGTATTTGTTTCTGATATGGTGAGCAGTTGAATCAATAGCCATCCATCTGATTTAAACATATCAACTTGTGTCTTCGCATGGCTAATTATCATTAGGGAGACTATCATCGCAAAGCCATTGCCATTGGTTGAAAAAAATAATCTGGATATTTCCCGTGAATGTCAGCAAACACCTGAGGCATACGAGGGTGGTAGAAATTCTGCATCGCTGAATAAGCACCTTGTTCGTCGTCATCATCTAGCCATGGTGAAAACGGAGAAATATTCTCATTTTTGACTCAGTGAGAAAAACATTGTGTATTCTGCTTACCAAAAGCTTGCTTTAATGTTGATTTATGCACTGTGTCCATGCCTGCTGTTAGATTTGCATGAAGAGTCAGACGCGGACTGCTTCAGTGAAGAGTTTATTAGTGACTACAGCTCATAACAGACCCGATTTGGCTGGGCTGCGGCTGCTACTTATAGCCAGCAGCCGCAGTTGCCAGCCAATCAGAGTGCAGGGTTTTCCCACACTTTTTAAACCAATCATTTCTGCCATAGGCTAAGTTCCACATGGTAACCAATTGAAATGGCTTTATTCGTTTTCACACCGAACCAAGTCTGAGAGGGGGTAAAAATCAACATTTTGGTTAAACCTGTTGGCTGGAAAACACCGGAGGAAAGGGCAGAGTTTTATCTATGCGAGCAAAAATAAATGCTAAATTCTCTGTCATCCAAGTCACGGCTGTCCCAAACTTGCTTTTCTTCAGGAAGCAACAGGACTTTCTTGGTTTTTCTGTGAAGATGTTTTGCTTCTCATCCAAGAAGCTTCTTCAGCTCTGACTGGATGGTGGTGGCCCTGAGGACACAGATAAACCTCCAAGTGGCCTCAACAACCCTCTAAAAGGATGCAAATGTCCAGCTGTCTGCCAGCAATATCAATCCTTCCTTTCCCCACCATCCAGTCTTCTTGGATGAGAAGCAAAATGTCTTCAAAAGAAAAATCAAGAAAGTCCAGTTGCTTCCAGAAAAAAAGTACCTTTGGGACAGTGGTGGGATTCAAATTTTTTTACTACCGGTTCTGTGGGCGTGGCTTGGTGAGCGTGGCAGGGGAAGGATATACTGTAAATTTCCCATTTCCTCCCCATTCCACTAACCTGCTTTCCAGCTCCGTTCTCCTGTGCAGGGCAACCAAAGGAGACCCAACTGATCAGCTGGGACTCAATGGGAGGCAGAGAAGAGATGGGGTTGGCGGGGCCAGTCAGAGGTGGGATTTACCAGTTCTCCGAACTACTCAAAATTTCCATTACCGGTTCTTGAGAACCGGTCAGAACCGGCTGAATTCCACCTCTGCTTTGGGACACTAATGTGCAAAAGGAACTTAGGTTCTAAAGGGAAGGCAAAAAGTTCTCTCATTAGGAAAAGGGAGAAGTGGAGCCACTGCTGGGACAAAATGATGGGCCATTGCAAGGTTCTAAATTTCTCTTGTGCATCTGTCTTTTTCCTAAAGTGAGATTCTTCTCAAATGGGCCAAATCAAAACAATTGCCACAAGTGGGGCAATCCTGGGTCAGCGGAGATAGGAAGTCCCTGGCTGTTAGGAATGAGTTTAAGAATGGTTGATCTTTATACCCAGGAGGTGTGAAGGAGCTTGTGAAAGCTACCTTGGAGCTTCTCTGCCTGATTTGTGAGCTTCAGAAAGGAGGATGAATGGGTTTGGACAATGATGGGTTGGTCAGCCTGAGGTCAACCCTGGGCAAAATTCGGCAATGAATAAGCAAGCAGTTGCTTTATGAGCATTTAGGGGGAAATGCCAGGCCTGGCGAGAGCCAACAAAGTTTCATTAATAACAAATTGTACAAACCCCCAACCCAGGGGTGGGATTCAAAAATCCTGTCAACTCATAAAACATATTGTATACACATTTTATAGTTGACAACAGAAAGAAGGGGGGAGTTTCAAAGAGCAGGCGGCAGTGTGGAATCGAAAGTACATTCCATTCATATTTTCTTCAAACACTGATTAGATGACTGAAGCTTCTGCCCCGCACAAAAAAAACATAGCTCAAGGCTCATGATTTAATTGGAGCAACTGCCAGAATCCTGACAAATCCCAGTGACCAGTTTGCTCACCAGTGGGTGTGGCCATGGTGGGCATGGCCTACCAAAACTTCTGGGAGGGCCATTTTTCACCTTCCCAAGGGTTCAGAGGCTTCCCTCAGGCCTCTGGGAGGGCTCTAGAGGCCCTCTGGAAGCCAGAAACAGGCCCATTTCCGGACTTCAAGAAGGCCCATTTTTTTCCCTCTCCCAGAGCCTTCGCGCAGACCCTGCACTTACCTCAGGGGTGGGATTCAAATTTTTAACAACCGGTTTGTGGGCGTGGCTTAGGTGATGTGTGTGGCTTGGTGATCATGTGACTGGGTGGACATGGCTTGGTGGTCATGTTATTGGCTGGGTGTGGCCAACTCAATATCACTCACATCGAGGCATGCATCTCCTCGCCTGGCCTCTCATGACTGTGGGGCTGCTGCAACAGTCATAAGTGTGAAGAATGGTCATAAGTCACTTTTTTCAGTGCCATTGTAACTTTGAATGGTCGGTCACTCCACACAAGCAAAGTACCAGCAAAGGAGGGAAAAAACTCCAGAGAAGTTCCAGAGAACAGGAAGTCTAGTCCTGCCAAGAATGTAATAAGGGTTAACGGGAGGCAGTTTCTGTAAGCAACACCAGAATGTTTCCTTCTTGCCTTCCTTGCAGGATTAGGCCAGTAATTTCTTCTAACAACCGGTTCTCCGAACTGCTTAGAATGTTAACAACCAGTCCTAGCGAATAGGTGTGACCTGGTAGAATCCACCCTGACTTACCTGCATCAAAAATGGGCTGCGTGGGGACTCCTGGGAGGGGCGGAGTGGGCAGAGCCAGCCAGTCAGTTCAAATACCAGTTCGGCGAACCCAATGCAAATTTAACATGGTTCGCCTGAACCAGTCCAAACTGGTAGAATACCACCCTTGCCCCAACCCCTCAAACAAACAAACCAGCAAGAACCCTCACCTCCTTTCATGATAGTGTGGTCTATTTGGTGAACCATGGGAATGCTCTGAACACTTTGATTTCAACAAATTGTTTAGCAAACACTTCCATGGGAGTCTAGTTGAAAAGATGAGGAATGCCAGCCGGGCCTTTACATGAATCCTGAGCTGGTTGCGTTGCCATGTCCAACTGCATCAAACTGGAGAGAAATGCTGAGCTAACATATTTAAAAATCACTTAGGTGAGGGATTAGAAAATATGATTATCAGTTTTGCAGATGATGCAAAATGCAACCTAAAGGTTTACTTACATCAGTCTTCCTTGTCCAAAGCAGTTCCTTTGTCCCTGCTTGATTTTGGTCTTGCCTCCTTCTCTAAATTGGCTCTTCTCTGCTAGTTGATGCATTCCCCTTTGGAAGGCCTTCTCTTCTCCTCTGGGCACGTGCCCCAGGGCTTTCTTCCAAAAGTAATCCTAAATTTTGATGCACACACACAAACACACACACACAAGAGGGAGAGGGAGAGAGAGACACACACACACACAGATGGAGGGAGAGGGGGAGAGGGGGCAGACAGACAGACAGACACACACACACACACACACACACACACAGAGGGAGGGAGAGAAAGAGAGAGATTAAGTTGCCTATAGTCTGACTTTTGTTTTATTTACTTACTTATTTATTTGGAAAATGTATATAGCTGCCTACTTGCTCACAGTGACTCTAGGCAGCTTACAGAAAATAAAAACACAATGTAGAAGAAATAAATAATAATAAAAATAATTTAAAAAACCCATGTTCCCCTCAGCAATAACACACTCATGTCAGCCATTTGATGGGCTCCATCCCATTCTGGGTTCCCCAGGCCCGTTGGCAGAACCAAGTCTTCAGGACCTTCCTGAAGAGTATTAGAGAGGGAGCAGTCTAATCTCCAGAGGGATGATGTTCCTGAGAGAGGGAGCCACCATGGAGAAGGCCTTTTTTGGGGGGTCCCACCAGGTGTATCTCCCTCAGGGATGGGACCCACAACATTCCTTGCCTCACTGCTCTGGTGGGTCAGGTAGATGTGACTGGCAAGATCACCTGGTCCAAAGCCATGAAGGGCTTTACAGGTGACAACCAACACCTGAAATTGCACCTGCAATGCAATTTTTTTTTACAGCTTAAGACATACAAAGATGAAAGAAAGGCAAAATGTGTGACCATCATTTAGTGACAACTGAAGCTTGCTGAGATGCAGGCGCCTTTTTTCATATTACATTTATTTATGCACATCAGTGCGTGAGTTTAAAAGGCTATCTAAACTTTCAGCTTGGTGTTGTGTACCCTGCCCATCAACTGAGGGAAAATGTTATTTTTTTTAAAAAAAGAAGCGTCTTTCCACATGTACAACAACCCAAGTCCTTGACTTATTTCCTAGGTCTCCAACCTTGGCAACTTTGAGACTGGTGGAGTTCAAGTCACAGAATTCCTCAGCCAGCTTTGCTCTAACTCCACCAGCTTTGCTGGCTGAGAATTCTGGGAGTTGAAGTCTGCCAGTCTTAAAGATGCCAACGTTGGAGACCCCTGTCCTAGAAAGTGTCCTGGGGACAGGCCCCACAAACGGGGGAAGGGCACCCAACTCCTTTCTCTCTTTCTTATGCACAACAGACTCCTCCTTCCCATATGCAAGTTGCTTCTTCAAACATTCACACCCACACACCAGAAAACCTCTTCCCTCCCTACCATTCTCCTTGCAAATTAACACTTATTAGTTTCAATTTAAAAAGAGGAGTCTATTAATAGATTCAGAGCTTGCCTTGTTCTCACCCCACTATCTGCTGCAATTAGACACTGGGAAATAATTTCAGTCACTGAGGTTTGCTAAGAAAGCAAAGTACAAGGGGAAGTTTCTAACCCAGCAGAAAGAGAATGGATTGCCCAGATGCACACCACACCTGGAATGCTGCGTCCTGTTTTGGTCACCACGCTGCAAGAAAAGATGTTGAGACTTTGGAAAAAGGGCAGAGAAGAGCAACCAAGATGATCAAAGGCCTGGAGACTAGAACATATGATGAACATCTGCAGGATTTGGATTTGGCCAGTCTAGAGGGGAAAAAAAAGAATTGGGGGTGACATGACAGCAGTATTCCAGTATTTAAGGGTCTGCTACAAAGAAGAGGGGATCAAATTATTATCCAAAGCACCAGCAGGCAAGACAAGAAACAATGGATGGAAACTATTCAAGGAGAGAAGCAACCTGGAATTAAGGAGAAACTTCCTAACAGTGAGGACAATTAACCAGTGGAACAGCTGGCCTCCAGAAGTTGTAAGTGCTTCATCGCTGGAGGTTTTTCAGAAGAGACTGGACAGCCACTTGTCTGAGATGGTATAGAATTTCCTGCTTGAGCAGGGGGCTGGACTAGAAGACCTCCAAGGTCCCTTCCAGCTCTATTCTGATCCCAGATGTCTCCCTTGCTGAGATGATTGAGATGGTTGTTCCATGGAGCTCCTTCTTAGAGCTGTCCAAGGTGCTGCCTTAATTTTTCTGCTTTCTCCTGAGCTCCCATCTGGTTGCAGCTGGGGAAACTGAGTTGCTAGACACTCCCGGACAAATTCAATATAAGATGGACTGAGCACTACTCCCAAAAATTACATCATCATCACCATCAACATCACTGTTGTCAAATCAAGTATGGTCATGAGTCTCCTGGCATATAACCTCCTTCCAGCTGGCCATCTCCAGACCAGCCTTGTCACACTGCCTGAGGTTTAGAGGAGATGAAACCCAACATATCTGAAGGTAGCATGTCAGGTATGGATGACCCAAAATTACACTGGGAATTCTTCATTTTACCTTTCCAACAACAATGCTGTGGGGAATGGGGCTGAAAAGTAGCAATAGGCTATCCAAGTTCCTGAAAAATCTCCCATGGCAAGGGATGGACTTGAACTTTGGTCTTCCCAGTCCTAATCTAATGCTTTAACTACTCTATTGCCCTGTGAGTTCTGAGCATAACCAGAGCATGCTGACGCTTTGAAACAAGGATTCATTGGGCAAACTTGTTGGAACAGCTCATCTGGAAAATCCAGCAGTATATGAAAAGCAGCAGGAAATTCTGTTTAGAGGGAACTTCCAATCTTCCCACCAGCTGAGCTGTTCCAATCTTGCCTCTTTACTAAGTTTCTCTCCCTCCCTGCCCCCCACTCTCTGGCAGCAAATGCTCAGATCAATCTTTGGAACCCATGAGCAGGAAACAAAAGATTCCAAAGGATTTTAATAGATCCTGCAAGGACAAACAGAGCTAATTTGATATAACCTTCCTTCCCCCCTCAAAAAACAAAACAAAACCAAAACCATTTGCTTCAGAAATTACAGGGCATCCAATCCTGCTTACAGCTTTCTGATAACAACTTGACTTACAACAATCTGTTTAGTGACCGTGCAAAGTTACGATGGTGCTGAAAAATGTGATGCAGCTTCCCCTTGATCGTCTGATCAAAATTCAGATGCTTGGCAACTGGTTCATATTTATGACCGTTGCTGGGTCCCAAGGTCACGTGATCCCCTTTTGGGACCTTCTGACAAGCAAAGTCCATGGGGAAACCAGATTCACTTAACAACCAGGTTACTAACTTAGCGACTGCAGGTGATTCACTGAACAACTGAGACAAGAGAGGTGGTAAAAAATGGGGCAAAACTCACTTTACAAATGTCTCACTTAATAATGGAAATGTTGGTATGATGACCCAAAGGGGTGTAGCACAAAAGCAACAAAGTCACAAAAGTAGATAAAGTCCCTTTAATACCTCCAACTTGGCCCCCAATGTCCAGTTATCATCGGCTGGAGAAAAAACTCTCCCAAGGACAGTTTTTAAAGGGAAGAAATTCCGACCGAATGAGACAGGGCAGGATAAAGAATTGCAGACTTCAAAAGATAATAAAACACACACAGTTGGGAGGATGCTGGAACCCAGATAAGATGTGACAAACTAAGATTATGCACACTTTGCTTCCAGCAAGGTGCTGTGTGCAAACACCCTTTTTAAATCCTGTTTTCCCAACTGCAGCTAATAAAGGGAATCAGGGCCCTTTTCTCCCCTGTAACCCACATAACTCACATTGCTCCCTTATCTGTTCCTCCCTGCATGCCCTAGATGCAGAGGGGATGGGCCTGGGTTTTCCTCTGAATGCCCAGCCAAACTGTGCCCTTCCTCAGTTTCTTCCACAGCCACAGGAGCCACACTCCCACTCCCTGTCAGCAGCTGGATCTCCCCCTCGGAATCAGATTCCAACAGGGGCATGACAGTTGGGCTCAATTGTGGTCGTAAGTCAAGGACTGCCTGTATTGAGATGAGAGCTACAAATCAGATGCCTTTCTTGTGATCGTTAACCAACAGAAAACCAGAACTACAACGCAGATGGCTGATGCAATGTCATCATTCAAACCCTGTTTGCATTTGGAGTGAAAGAGCCAGGGCTTAGATCATAAAGGCTTGTCTGTCAGCTTTGGAAGCCATATTGAGATCCGATGTCCCCACACTGCCACAACTGAGCCTGAGAAAGTGGGAGGGGATAATTCCTTGGAGTACATCTAGTTAGACAAAATAAAAATATTTTGATGCTTCAAGGTCACATAGTGTTGCACACAGTGAAAAGGAAATTTACTTTGGGGACGGATGGTGATTGGGCCATGAGATGTGATGATGGGTATGGGGGATGGAGTTGTAGCCCAGAACTTTCAGATTTGGGATTCCACAGATGTGCCAGTTACTATCCAAATAAAAGGAACTTTTGAGAGATGTCGGTCTCGGAGTTATTGGTTGGGATGGAGGTTTGCTGGAATGCTGACATTATCCTGAATCTGAAAGTTCTGGGCTTCCTTGCAAAAGTAAAACCTTCAAATCCATCCCCCATATCCATTGCTGACAGCATGTCTGCCATTTTAACAGAATAATGGAATTGGAAGGAACCTTAGAGGTCTTCTAGTCCAGCCCAAGCAGCAGAACCTATACCATTTCAGACAAATGGCTATCCAGTCTCTTCTTAAAAACTTCCAGTGATGGAGCACCCACAACTTCTTGTGGCAAGCAGTTCCACTGGTTCATTGTCCTCACTGTTAGGAAGTTTTTTTCCTTAATTCCAGGTTGCTTCTTTCCTTGATTAGATTCCATCCATTTTTTCCTGTCCTGCTTTCTGGTGATTTGGAGAGTAATTTGATCCCCTCTTCTTTGTGGCAGTCCCTCAAATACCAGAACACTGCTATCATGTCCGCCCCCCCAGTCCTTCTTTTCTCTAGACCAGCCAAACCCAAATCCTGCAGCCATTCTTCGTATGTTTTAGCCCCCAGGCCTTTGATCACCTTAGTTGCTCTTCTCTGAACTTTTCCCAAAGCCTCAACATCTTTTTATCTTAACAGCTAAACCTGGAATGTAAATGAAGTGGCCTACCTTGCTTCCCAGCTTCGGGGATGCCTTCAACACCCTACTTAACATGCAAGGATGCTGAAGTGTCCCACCCTCCTTTGTGGAAAAGTAGAAGCGATTAGATATGGCTCTAAGAGCAGACCTTGTCACCGCCAATTGTTCTGGCTTTCAGCCAATGTGCTTGGCGAAGTTCTCTGAAACACGAAAGCCTGCAATTTCAGCTGACCTATGAAAGATATTGCTTCTGTCAACTTGAGGGCTTTCCCCCACTTGATCAACCAGCTGCTACTTTTGTGTATGACACAAAAATAACGCAGCACCACCTCAACTTCATTATCTTTCAAAATACTTTTTTATTTTATTTAACATATTGATTGAATCCATGTTTATGCCCAAGCATGCAGATATGTTTTAATCAAAGGGGAAACTTCTGCAACTAAGTTGTTCATATTGAGATGGACTTCCTTTTGCGTCTCGAATTAATTTCACCCCCTAGGTTATATTGTGTTTAGCAGTACGTGGAGCTCTTCAAATGTTTGGATGTCCCTCTTTTATGCTAATTCTTATTTTGTTTGCAATTAGCAATTATTATTGTCATGCCCCAGCATGTAACTTTTATATGCTGTTGTTGCTCTCTATCCCCATCTAGTGGCTGGAGAGATAAATACCAAGTATATTGTTTGAAGCTGACCCCACCCATTTACCCATCAGCCTGCACTCTCAAACCAAGTGCACGCTGGGAAGCCAGACTCCATTTCCAAATTTCAATTTGGAGAAGGCAGGAGCACAAAGAAGAATCCATCTTAATCTGTAGCACATGGTCATCTAAGGACAAACCCACATCCCACACACAGAGTATTGCTTGTATTTATTCATTGTTATGTTCAACAGTAGCTCAATACTGTCTATGTGTTTGGTTCTCATTGTATGTATCCCCAGTTTCCCCATATCCTGTTCTCTCAATAAAGCATTCAGGTCTACACATAGGGTCTGTTTTATTGGAGGATAGGTGGATTTAGCTGCAAGTCGAGCTGCACACAGACTAATGTGTAGTGAGGACAGAACAATCATCATAAAGTTGAACAAATCACTAAAGCAAGTTAATCCAACAAAACTGGATAGCGAGTAGCAGCCTTCCCAGACTGGAACATCAGATGCCTTGGGTGCAACCTCTAACTCCCAGATGGGGCTGCCTTTGGGATACAGGAAATTGCGGTCCAAGACATGTTGAGGGCACCAAATGGAGGAGGGCTGATACGTTTCTTCTCATTTGGCTGTAGCGATTTGCTTCCTGCCTGATTTGACAGGATAATATATCTGCTAAACAGGAACAGAGACTCGGTGATATAGTGAGACACATTTAAAGGATCCACATGAGTTTAGCTGACATTCTTATCAGTTAAAAGACCACACTTCCAATTATTATCTCTGGACAGTTTGTCTCTTTGGATAATTGGCTTCCCACCATGGTTGAGAAGGGCTGACAAGAGGAACCTTTTCTATCAGAGAAGAATGAGGGACTGCAGAGATGGAGGGGAGTGAGAGCACTGGGCCAGATCCAACACCCATGAGCAGGAGGCAATTAGAGCCCTTCGCCTGGAACGGCGCATTACAAAGGCGGCTGTGGGAACTGTCAGTGCAGGCGATGGATTGGGCCATCCAGCATGCGCAGAGTGGCGGGATTGCGAGCACCCTTCCATTCCCGTGGAAAATGTCCTGCTTTTATTAGGCCCTGGAATACAGGTGTAGCTTGCCCCATCAGACAGGGAATGCTCTGCTGAAATGCATCTTGCAGTTATATCCAAAGTGGTTGTTATTCTGGAAAGGCAACTGGAGTGATTTTTTTTTGTTTTTTAGGAAAAAGAAGACTTTTCGATTCCTATTCTGGAAGCTTCATGGTAGTATTGGATGCTGTGGGAGATGGAAGGACAGTTATGGACCATTGAGATTAGTTAGTGGGAGGGGGAATGGTAGGTGGTGACAGGATGGTTAGTTAGGGAATGGAAGTGAAAAGATTTTGTGATCTTTCAAGTCAGCTGGTCTTCAGTCAGAATCAATCCGAATAGAGCTGGAAGGGACCTTGAAGGTCTTTTAGTCCAGCCCCCTGCTTAAGCAGAAGACCCCTATACCATTCCAGACAAGTGGCTGCCCAGTCTCTTCTTAAAAGCCTCCAGTGATGAAGCCCTACAACTTCTGGTGGCCAGCTGTTCCACTGGTTCATTGTCTGCACTTTTAGGAAGTTCCTCTCCTTGATTAGTTTCCATCCATTGTTTTCTTGTCTTGCCTTCTGGAACTTTGAAAAGAATTTGAAGCCCCTCTTCTTTGGGGCAGCCCCTCAAATACTGGAATACTGCTATCATGTCCCCCCCAGTCCTTCTTTTCTCTAGACTAGCCATCTTAACATTCTCTGAGAGCCATTGTGGTTTATCTGGGACCTCAGGGTCTGAATCAAATCAGATCACATCATCTGTTTTTCTTCCCCCCCCCAAAAAATTCAGTCCAGTTGCCTTTCTGAAATAAAAATCCCTTTTGATACATCTATGACCTGGATAACTGAGAATCTTCATAGATAAATCTCGTTGCTCCTTAGATGCTTCTTGCCCCTGCAAATCTTCACACAATTTTTGAGTGTTTCTTTTCTTTTTGACTGTGCTTAAGTGGATTTATGTGTCAGAAGGATCAAGAAGAGTTACTGTTGGGGCTGCTATTGTGAAGAGACATCTTTTTGCATTTATCTGACAGGAGAACAACAGAAGGATAGTAAAGGATGCTATTTGATAACCAAAAGAACCAAGAAAATACCGTATATGATCTTATTTATCAGGAGTCCGATATTACAGCTTTTATGAATGTGTAAACTGGACATGTTTATCCACTCCGCAACCTGCCTGGCAACCCAATCAAATTAAAGCACCCCAGGCAGGTAGCTCACAATCACACCTGCCTCTCACACAGGACCAGTTCCCCCACTGGGACGCCAAGACAGAAAGGTTGGGACCACTGATTCAAACATTTGCCCTCCCCTGCCCTACAGATAACCATCCAAACTTTTGGGTGATATGCAGATGGTTGTCCAAGAAGCCATCATTCACAGCTGATCAGAGATTCCATCTAGAGTTCTTCCTGGTTCATAACTCAGCTCTTTTCTCTTCTATACCAGCACTATACCAGCACAATCAAGATCAAGGGAGGCACTAATACCACCCTATAAAGCCTTAGTAAGGCCAGACCTAGAGTCCTGCATCCAGTTGGTAGCCACACTATAAAAAAGATGTTGAGAAGAGCAACCAAGATGATTAGGGGACTGGAGGCTAAAACATATGATGAATAGTTGCAGGAACTGGGCTTGGCTAGTTTAGGGAAGAGAAGGACCAGGGAGACAGGAGAGCAGTCTTCCAATATTTGAGGGGCTGCCACAGAGAGGAGGAAGGGGTCAAGCTATTTTCCAAAGTACCCAAAGGCCAGACAAGGAATAATGGATGGAAACTGATCAAGGAGAGATTCAACCTGGAAATAGGGGAAAAAAATTTCTGACAGTGAGAATAATCAACCGATGGAACAGAAGTTGCCTTCAGAAGTTGTGGGAGCTTCATCACTGGAGACTTTCCAGAAGAGGCTGGACTGCCATCTGTCAGAAATGGTGTAGGGCCTCCTGCTTGGGCGGGGGGTTGGACTGGATGACCTACAAGGCCCCTTCCAATTCTGTTAACCTGTATCTAATGAACCTACCTTTGATTACTTCCTATATGTTATATTGGTGAAAAGGGGGAAAGATCTTCATTTATTTGCAGATACTTAATAAAACAAACATATGTTCAATTAGGAAAACAACAGCAGTGATTCTTCAAGCTATTTAAATTGTACAAATGCAAACACTTTCCCCTGAGCATAGCAACATGGACAAACTGAAAGTGACAAGCAGCCAATGAATTAATAACAGAGCTGGTATCTAGCCAACATCAGTGGATCAAAGAGTTGTCCTCCAAGAAATAAAGTCTTGAATCTGCCAGTAGGCTTCTTCCAAAACCAAAGAGATCTCGTATGGGAGGAGAGGCAGAGCTCCATTCTTTCATTTCAGAAGATAGGACAATGGGATAATTTCAGGAAAGGAGCTCCGGGTGGTGTGTTTGCTAAACCAGGGGTGTCAAACTCAACTTCATTGAGGGCCGCATGGGGGTTGTGGTTGACCTTAGGGGGCTGGGTGGGCGTGGCTGGGGTGGGCGTGGCCAGCTGAACATCGCTCGCATTGGGGGGGCACCTGTGGTAGCCTGGGCAGGGCTGGGGGGATCCATTGTCTCCAGCGGAGGAAGGCAAGGCCAAGGCCAGGGCCAGGCCCACCCGGTCCCCTGAGGTCAACCACAGACCTGATTCAGCCCTCAATGAAATCGAGTTTGACACCACTCTCCTTGAAGTTCCTGCTGCTGTGCTCATGCTCCTTGGTCAGGTTGCTCATGGTGGCAACTCTAAAAAGACTATTCCATAAATAGTTTTTCAAAGATTGTAACTAGGTGACTGAAGTTTCCGCGGTGCAAAATTCTAACTGGAGACCATGACTGATGAATTTTGGCCCTTGGTATTAAATTTCTGGAAGAAGAGAGAGGAACTCACCCCACTTTACATCGAGGGGGGCTGTGTGGAGAGAGTTTCCTCCTTTAAATTCCTGGGAGTCTACCTCAGCGAAGATCTCACCTGGAAAATCAACACAACTCAGGTGGCCAGAAAGGCCCAACAGAGACTCCATTTCCTTAGCGAAAAAATGAAGTGGAACAATGACTGACAACCTCCTTTTACCGGTCCACAATAGAAAGCGTCCTCACATATTGCATGATGGTATGGTACGCTGGCTTGACAGCCACAGATAGAAAGACATTACAGAGGGTGGTGAGCCCAACACAAAACATAGTGGGCTGTTCCACTAGATGACCTCACTAGGGCTCACTGCCTTAGAAGTGTGAGGAAAATTCTCAGGGACGACTCACACCCCGGTCAGCACTTCTTCACTCTTGTTCCATCGGGTAGGAGATACAGAAGCAGAGCCAGCCACACCAACAAGCTGAAGAACAGTTTCTACCCGTGGGCTGTCAGACTCCTGAACAGAAAACAACTTCATGTCAACATAGTATGATAGACTTGCAGGGGCAGCATGTTTTCTGCAACAAGGTGACATAGTGTAATAAGATTGGGACTGGGTTAGGGACTTCTGTCCTCACTGTGAGTTGTGTTGGGGGGGTACACGAAGGGAGGCTCAGCCAATCTCATTGTACACATGCTGTACTCTGACAATATAAGGTAATAATAATAATTGGATGTGTCCCATTGGAGAATATGAATTAGGATACACCCAGGGGGTGGGGGAGGGAAAACCAGGGTCAAGGGTGACAATGAATGATGTGTCTCAGAGTCGGCTACACCCAGACAGTGCCAGACATGTTAACTCCCAATAAATCCTTTTGAAGTTTTGGAAGTTTGGCTCGAGATTCATGATTTAAATGGGGGGAACTGCTGGAATCCCTGACAACATCACTCTTCCATCCTTCAGCCAGGTGTGAGAAGGTCCTTGGTTCCCAGGAGAGTCTTGAGAAAGAATTTTATTTTGACTACACAAGCCCAGCAATCTCTAATCCCCCTATCCCTCTCTCCAGTGTGGCTACACTGAATTGCTAACCAGGGCATACAAAACCTTTGCCAAACCAATTTTTGAATACAGCTTGTCCGCATGGAACCCGCACTGTATATCAGACATTAACACGATAGAGTGGGTTCAGAGGTATTTCTGGAGAAGAGTACTCCACTCCTCCATTCACCATAGAATCCCCTAGGCCTCCAGGCTTGAAATTTTGGGCCTGGACAATCTGGAACTGCCCCGCCTGTGGTCCGATCTAAGCATAATTCACAAAATTGTCTGCTATAACGTCTTGCCTGTCAATGACTTCTTCAGCCTCAATCACAATAATACACGGGCAAACAACCGATACAAACTCAAGGTAAACCGCTCCAGGCTTTCTGTGTTTCTTCCACATTCTCCTGCCATTAACTATTAAGTTTAAAGAAGTATCGAGTTTGTAAAGATCTGTAAAGGTGCTTTCCGAACTCATTTTGTTTATTTGCTGGCATCCCGCCTTTATTATTTTTACAAAGAATTCTCATCTTGCTGAGAAACTTTCCTATCAGGAAAACAAAGCCATGTCTTTCAACAGAAGCATCACTGCTGCCTGCAGCTCCTTCACCCTCCTGCTCTGTGTTCATCGTCTCTTGCAAAACCACGTCTGTCTGCATTATTAGTTCTCGTATGAGCACCGATATTTGTCAGCAGGCTCAAAGATGTTGTGGTTCCTTTGCTTGCATCCTGCATGTGTGTCCTAGGAAGTTAGCACATCTCAACAGGATCTGTCCAGAAGCCCTAGAGAAGAGCTTTGCTTGATAGCGTCGTGTGTCAGGGCTCTGGCAGTTACCCCCATTTAAGTCATGAGTCTCTAGCCAAATTTTCAAAGCTTAAAGAAGATTTATTAGGAATAAACATGCCGGTGCTGCCTGGGTGTAGCCACTCTGAGACACATCATTCATTGTCACCCTTAACCCTGCTTTTCCCCCACCCCCTGGGTGTATCATAATTCATATTCTCCAATGGGACACATCCATAGCCAAAAGTCATCAATCATACTCTCCAGTTAGAATTTTGTGCGACAGAAACTTCAGTCGCCTAGAAACTATCAATGAAAACATTTATGGAATGCACTTTGGTTTGCAAGCTGCCACATTGCTCCCCCTCCTTTTCTGTTGACAACTCTAAAAAGACCATAGAAATATTTTATGAGTTGACATCATGCCCCCATCGGAGCCTGAATCTGTAGAGGAAGATGAGCCGGAACTGGAGCCAATGGAGATCGAGGAAGCAGCTTTGCTGGATTCAGAGGAAAGTGAGGAGGAACAGGTCAAATCAGGCCAGGGCCTTTCAGGATTGGAACAGCTTGTAGGCATGGAGGAATGGGGTCAGGATGACCAAGAGAGGCTAAGCAGTGAACATGAGAGGCAGAGTTCAGGTGATCAGCACAAGGACCATTCCCTTCCTGATCCTTGAGCACAGAGAGTGGATAGAAGGTGGGAACAGCGCAGGCTGAACCAACTATTTGGGAGGAGAGCACCCCGCTCCCCCTCTCCACAAGGCACACCTGGGGACTGAGATTTAAGGAGACACTGTGGGGAGGAGCATTTGTCAGGAACAAACACTGAATTCATGGAGGCTTGTGTGCCATCACCGTTTGATGTTTCCTGGACCTCTTGTTTTATTTCTTGCTTCCAGGATTAGTTGCCTTGTTCCTTTGCTTCCTTGACTCATTGATTTATTCCCTTGCCCTGCTGAATTTCTTGTTGTGAAGCCATTGAGCTCAAGGCTTTGTGCTGGACTACTTGCAGCCAGAGGCTGCTGGAGGTGTCTGGGTGTGGGTATCATTACTTTGTACTGGGACTTGCCAGAAATGTGGGAGCATTTGGGGAACATTTGGAGCAAGAAAGGGGTGGTTTGAACTGTCAGCTGACTGTGCTGCCTCTGTGCCCCTGGTCATCACAGATAGGCTTGGCCATTCTGCCACATTGCTCCATCTCTTTGACCCTCTGCTTGGCTTTCTTCTATCTTCTGAGAAGCTCCTTAGTGCTGTTGTTCCTTCTCAGTGCTTCTTGTGTCCAGTTTATGAACTCCCTGACTTCCTTTATAAAGTCAGAGGGGTCAACAGGTTCAGTTCCAGTTTTTTTCTCTCTCTGCTCCTTGAGAGTGAGCAACCCACATTCGTAGAATGTCTAGTATTTGTTGCCTTCAGGGAGGCAAATGGACATGGTCCACTCTGCACAGTTCACAGGAGCTGTTCTGTCTATGCAAACCAATAACAAGAAATGCTTCACCCCTGTCCTCCCTGTCATGCCCCCATTGGAGCCTGAATCTGCTAAGGAGGATGAGCGGGAGCTGGAGACAACGGAGATTAAGGGGGCAGCTTTGTTGGCTTCGGAGGAATGTGGGGAGGAGCAGGCCGAGGCAGCCCAGGGCCCTTCAGGATTGGGACAGCTTGTTTGCCAGGAGGAACAGTGGCAAGATGACTGAGAGAGGGCAAGCAATGAACATGAGGAGCAACAGAGCTCAGGCGATGAGCAAGGACTGCCCCCTCCTGATCCCCAAGCACAGAGAGTGGAGAGAAAGCAGGAACAGCACAGGCTGAACCAACTACTTGGGAGGAGAGCACCCCACTCCCCCTCTCCATAAGGCACACCTGGGGACTGAGATTTAAGGAGACGCACTGTAGAGGGGTGTTTGTCGGGAACAAACACTGAATTGGTAGAGTTTGGTGTGCCGGTACAGACATTTGGAGTTTGCAGGACTGCTTGCTTTATTCCTTGCTTTGTGAACTCATTGCCTTCTTCCTTGCTTCACAGACTCATTGACTTCTTCTTTGCTTTGTGGACTCATTGTTTGTTTCTTAGTTCATTGACTCACTGTTTGTTCCTTGGTTCATGGACTCATTTCCCTGTTCCCTTGTCTTCCTGGACTGGGCGCAGTCAGAGCCTGCCCTGTGTGTGTGTGTGTGTGTGTGTGTGTGTGTGTATGCACTTTGCAACTTGCCAAGAATGTGGGAGCTTTTAGGGGGAAATTTGGAGCATTAAAAGGGAGTTTGGACTCTCAGCTGCCTGTGTGACCTTCGTTCCCTGTCCCAGGTCATCACACTCCCCCTCAAACTCTTGTTCACCTACCCTGGTCATTCACTCCATGAGTTGTCTGTCTAAGGAACCAGCCTTCCTTATACAGGTGAAACTCGAAAAATTAGAATATCGTGCAAAAGTTCATTTATTTCAGTAATGCAACTTAAAAGGTGAAACTAATATATGAGATAGACTCATTACATGCAAAGCAAGATAGTTCAAGCCGTGATTTGCCATAGTTGTGATGATTGAAAACCCCAAATCCACAAACTCAGAAAATTAGAATATTGTGAAAAGGGGCAATATTCTAGGCTCAAAGTGTCCCACTCTAATCAGCTAATTAAGCCATAACACCTGCAAAGGGTTCCTGAGCCTTTAAATGGTCTCTCAGTCTGGTTCAGTAGGAACCACAATCATAGGAAAGACTGCTGACCTGACAGTTGTGCAGAAAACCATCATTGACACCCTCCATAAGGAGGGAAAGCCTCAAAAGGTAATTGCAAAAGAAGTGGGATGTTCCCAAAGTGCTGTATCAAAGCACATTAATAGAAAGTTATGTGGAAGGGAAAAGTGTGGAAGAAAAAGGTGCACAAGCAGCAGGGATGACTGCAGCCTGGAGAGGATTGTCAGGAAAAGGCCATTCAAAAGTGTTGGGGACTTTCACAAGGAGTGGACTGAGGCTGGAGTCAGTGCATCAAGAGCCACCACACACAGACGGATCCTGGACATGGGCTTCAAATGTCGTCAGAAGCTAAATTAAAACAGACCTGGTCTGTTGCTCAGTGGTCCAAAGTCCTCTTTTCTGATGAGAGCAACTTTTGCATCTCATTTGGAAACCAAGGACCCAGAGTCTGGAGGAAGAATGGAGAGGCACAGACTGCAAGATGCTTGAAGTCCAGTGTGAAGTTTCCACAGTCTGTGTTGATTTGGGGAGCCATGTCATCTGCTGGTGTTGGTCCACTGTGCTTCATTAAGTCCAGGGTCAATGCAGCCATCTACCAGGAGATTTTGGAGCACTTCATGCTTCCTTCTGCAGATGAGCTTTATGGGGATGCTGACTTCATTTTCCAGCAGGACTTGGCACCTGCCCACACTGCCAAAAGCACCAAAACCTGGTTCAATGACCATGGGATTACTGTGCTTGATTGGCCAGCAAACTCGCCTGACCTGAACCCCATAGAGAATCTATGGGGCATTGCCAAGAGAAAGATGAGAGACATGAGACCGAACAATGCAGAAGAGCTGAAGGCCGCTATTGAAGCATCCTGGTCTTCCATAACACCTCAGCAGTGCCACAGGCTGATAGCTTCCATGCCATGCTGCATTGAGGCAGTAATTGCTGCAAAAGGGGCCCAAACCATGTACTGAGTACATATGCATGCTTATACTTTTCAGAGGTCCGATATTGTTCTATGTACAATCCTTGTTTTATTGATTGCATGTAATATTCTAATTTTCTGAGATTGTGGATTTTGGGTTTTCATAAGCTGTAAGCCATAATCATCACAATTATGGCAAATCATGGCTTGAACTATCTTGCTTTGCATGTAATGAGTCTATCTCATATATTAGTTTCACCTTTTAAGTTGCATTACTGAAATAAATGAACTTTTGCACGATATTCTAATTTTCTGAGTTTCACCTGTATGTCTCCTGAAGCTGCCTCAACTAGGCCACAGACAAGTAAAATTGCACTCACACACAATGGTCTGGCAGCAATAATCAGTCAGCTTTCTCTTCTCCTCCTTGGCTCTTTATCTCCTCTTCCGGCTCCCCTGTTCACGTTTAAGTCTCAAATGCAGCATTTAAATCCATAAGCTTAGAAGTGGTGTGTATGTGTGTGTGTGTGTGTCTGGGTTATCTATAATAAAAAGATGTGCATGTCTCCTAGGAAATCACCTTGAGGAGCCACTATTATCATTATTTCTGTAAATAACCTTGATAATGGAAGTTTGAATGGCACACGCTGATTTTTTTTCCTCCAGATACTTGGCTGAGATGCTTTTCTTATAATGCTATTTCTTGAAGTGTTTGCCAGAAAGCAACTACAAAAAAGGGCCAAGAGTTTATTTTATAGAAGGAGCTCTATCTGCTCTGTAAACATTGCCTACACACTGTAAACAAATTGTAAACACTCCACATCTCGGTTTCTGAAAAATCCAGGCATGGTTGAAAGAACGACAGCCCTCTCAAGGATGCCTTATTTGCTACTGGCGTGTTTGTCTCTGTAATGGAAATGGGGTGAGGTGCAGTTCTGAGGGTATCGGTTGCACTTCCAAAATAGCTGTGTGTTTAATGGTGTGCTGAAGTCTGCTTTATAATTTTTCAGATGTTTTCCTCACCTGCAAAAAAAAAAAATTGCTCCTGTTTGTTTACTGTTTCCTCAAGGTGGGAATTGTCCTGCTGTTTCCAAGGGAAATCCATCAACTGCCAGTCCCCTCACCCCCTCAGCTGTCTTTACATATTTGTTTCTTTATGTAGTCACTAGCTCGATACCTGTGCTTCGCTACGAAACTATGTGATCGGGCTTAATTTTTGGGGAGGAAAATAACGGGGGAATTCTGCCACTGCCTACCAGCATCCATCGGTATTCATCTGGCTGGCGTCCTGTCAGTGTGTGAGAGACTTGAGGGCTGTTTGGAAACTGAAACAGTATTTGCTGTGTGAGCAAGAAGGAGACAGCAAGGAGCCTGGGCGTGGCTTAGCTCAACTTTTGTACTAAGGCTGCTTGGTGCTGTGAAACTAAAATCGAAGCTGAAACTCCTCTCCTCTGCTTGTGTTTTGCATTTGGAACAGATTTCTTTTCAGGGGGAGAGGGGAAGTAGAACCACTTAGCATCAGAGTGTGTTGATAATAACAATATAGGAAATACTAATGCTCTGGTGGTCATTTTGAAAAATCCTTTCTTAATGAGCACCTAGAAGCCAAGCATACATACCAAATTTCAAGTTTGTAGGCTTTATGGTTCTGAAGATTTTGTGATGATGTGTGAGTGGTATTTCACATATATATATATATATATATATATATATATATATATATATATATATATATTAAACAGATTTATAAGCCCACCAACTCACACAGAAGTAACTCTGGGCGGCTTACAAGATTTTTTTTTAAAAATTAAAAATCCATCATATCATAAAAAACCCAGCCTACTCTTCAAGGCAGCAACAATGCAATCAGATGGGCCCCTTGATTGGTTCCATTTCCCCCAGGCTACAAAATAGTCAGTTGGCTGGAAGAAATATCTATGATCATCTCCGCAGCTGCTTCAGGGCTTAACATGATTTGTGTATCCAGGTATGATGCCTTCATTTTGACTTTACTGCATTATTTGACTGACCTTTAGACTGGTAGTATTGCACTCTAAACTGTAAGCTAGCATTTTAGAACATAAAATAGCAGGGCTGGAATGAACATAGAATGAAGAATGAACCAAGAAGGAACAGAATAACCAAATAAATGCAGAATAACAGAGGGATACAATCAAGATCAAATGAGGTACTAATACACTCTATAAAGCCGATAAAGGTACTAATTGCACTCTATAAGACCACACCTAGAATACTGCATCCGGTGTTCATGACCAAACTATAAAAAAGATGTTGAGACTCTAGAAAAGTGCAGAGAAGAGCAACCAAGATGATTAAGGGACTGGAGGCTAAAACATACAATGAACGGTTGCAGGAACTGGGCCTGGCTAGTCTAGTGAAGAGAAGGAACAGGGGAGACATGACAGCATTCTTCCAATATCTGACGGCTGCCACAGAGAGGAAGGAGGTCAAGCTATTTTCCAAAGAACCTGAAGGCCAGACAAGGAATAATGGATGGAAACTGAACAAGGAGAGATTCAACCTGGAAATAAGGGGGAAATTTTCTGACAGGGAGAACAATCAACCAATGGAACAGAAGTTGCCTTGGAGGCTTTCAAGAAGAGACTGGACTGCCATTTGTCAGTAATGGTGTAAGGTGTCTTGCTTGGGCGGGGGGTTGGACTAGATGACCTACAAGGTCTCTTCCAACTCTGTTAATCTAATCTAATCTAATCTAATCTAATCTAATCTAATCTAATCTAATACAAACCATATGGGGGCTCCAGAGAAAGCAGGAAAGTTAAGGCAGCACCTTGGACAGTTCTAAGAAGGAGCTCCATGGAACAACCAACTCAATCATCTCAGCAAGGGAGACATCTGGGATCAGAATAGAGCTGGAAGGGACCTTGGAGGTCTTCTAGTCCAGCCCCCTGCTCAAGCAGGAGATTCTATACCATCTCAGACAAGTGACTGTCCAGTCTCTTCTGAAAAGCTTCCAATGATGAAGCACCCACAACTTCTGGTGGCAAGCTGTTCCATTGGTTAATTGTTCTCACCATTAGGAAGTGTCTACTTAATTCCAGGTTGCTTCTTTCCTTCATTTCTCTCCTTGATTGGAATGAACCGAGAATCAGCATAGAATAAAAGAAAGAAGCGAGAATGAACATGGCAATACCAGGTCCCAAGGTGCTTTTTCAAGAGGCAACTGGATTTTCTGTGTGTTTTTTTTAAAAGATGTTTCACTTCTCATCCAAGACGTTTCTCCAGCTCTGAGGCCAGTTGCCTGTTGAAAAAGCACCGTAGGATGATAACAAAAGCATGTAACTATTTCCTGAGATTTAAAATGGAAGAATAAATGGTCAAAGAAACCATGATATCCTGGGCAAAGAATTTTGACTATATAATATAGAATTAGAACATTGGGAAAAACTATGGGGGAAAAAAACTATACGTTAACAATGTCGGCAGCTTATAAAGAAAATTTGTACAAAATGTTTTATCGTTGGCGTTTACCCCCAGCTAGATTGGCAAAAATGTTTCCAAATAGATCTGCGGAATGTTGGAAATGCAAACACAACCAAGGTACATTTTTTTCACATGTGCTGGTCTTGTCCGGAAGCTGGGACATATTGGACCAAAACAAGAAAATGGCTAGAGGAAATCATGAGTCAACAAATTGAGTTGAAACCTGAATTATTTCTACTAGGGTTAATAAGAGGAAACTACAGTAAGAAAATTCAATATATTATATTGCACATAACAACTGCAGCCAGAATTGTGTATGCACAAAACTGGAAACTGGACAGCATGCTCTCTCAGGGGATGGTGATTTAAAAAGGGTGTTAGATTGTGCAGAGATGGACAGGCTAACCTTAGATTTAAAAGAAAGAGCAGAAACGGAATATTATTTGGTCTGGGACACATGGCATAAATGGTTAGAAAATAGAAGTAAAGATGAAATATAAAGGTAATTTGAGAGATATATTAAACTTAATGGCAATGTATATAGTTAAAGGAAGAAAAAGGAATGTAATTGATATGTACATATGAGTACTATTGATGCTGGAGCACTGTAAAGACTGTAAAAGTGATATAAAATGATGAAAAATGTTTAATAAAAATATTTTTTTTAAAGAAAGAAAAAGCATCTTAGGACAATCTGGATGGCTGAGAATCTCCATAGACATGGAATAATAGGCTTGGAATGCTGCTCATTTTGCCATTAACCAGAGGGGTTCAAAAATTCAAGATGGTGGCCACTGAAGCCATTGGACTGAAGCCCCACTTTGGTTACATTCAATACATGTGAAAAGGGTGTGGCTTTAATGACATGGTTGGGGCTGCCTCTTGATTATTTTGAGCTCACTCCCCCCTCTCTTCAGTCACCCTTGCAAGGTCTCTTTGGATGACCTTGGCTTGCTTGACTACTGAGTGGCTTCAAGACAGGCCCTTCCAGTGCATTGAAGTCCCAATGCACATTTCCTGCCCCATTGGATACAGAAAGTTACTAAGGGATGCAGAGCCATCACAGACAATCTCAACAGCTATCAAACCAAGTATCCTTTTTTGTAAATAGTTTGTCCTGTGCAATGTGTAATGACAGGTGAAGAAAGTACATACACCATTTTTCAGAAGATTGGCCAAATAAACCTTCAGGAGATGAGCAATCCACCCTCATTAGAGCAGCAGCAGATCCAGTCTCCAGAAACCGAAGTGCAGGAGCAAAGGCTTTGCAGTCAAGCGAAGAATGTAAAGAGGTTTCTTTAGATACTCTTGTCTCTGACAGCTTTCCCCAACCTGATGCCCTCCAGTTATGTATACCTCAGTGGACCACAGCCTAGAAATTCTGGAAAGCCAACACATCTGTTTCATTGGGTTGCAAGAATTCAGAGTTTGTTTTTTCAATTGCATGTGTTTAATTCCTTGTTGAGGTAACATCCTTGGTGTTGTGGTCAGAGAAATCTGCATATCCAGCTTCCTATATCCTTACCTTGACCATCACATGTCTTTATGCAAAAGCAAGGCACTATCATGCCCCTGTCAGAGTCTGAATCTGAAGAGGAAGACGAACATCTGACAGGGAATGGGAGTGTGGCTCCATTGGCTTTGGAGGAAACTGGGGAAGGGCAAAGTCTGGCTGGGCAGAGCAAGGGAGAGGTAAAGCAAGGGAGAGGGAGTTCAGAGGAAGACCCAGACCCACCCCCTCTCCATCCTAGGGCATGCAGGGAGGAATGGAGAAGAGAGCAATGTGGGTTGTGTGGCTTACGGGGGAGGAAAGGGCCCTGATTCCCTTCATTAGCCACACCTGGGAATTAAAGTTTATAAGAACTGAATGCTGACTATGGGAGCAAATGTGATTTTATCCTGTGTTGTCGTTGCTTATCTGTGTTCCTGGCGTCTTCCCAACCATGTGAGTTTTACTGTGCCTTCACATCTGGAATTCCTTCTCTTGCCCTGCCAAACTAATTACCTCATTTTGGCTTATAATTATAGTTTTTGTTGACCATGTTTTGGACTTGATTCTCTGCAGCCAAAGGCTGTTCCTGGGAGAGGTTTCTCCGGCCAGAAGGTAACCTGGACACTGGGGGCAAGGTTGGAGCTAATAAAGGGACTCTTATTGATCATCTAACTGTGTTGCTTTTGTGCCACGCCACGGGTCATCACAGGTGCATTTTTTTTAAATTTCACACCCCTCCAACCCAAGCACCACAGCAAATAAAAAATATGTAAAGATATTCATCCACCCAACTGAGCTTGTGGGGGTTACTCTTCCTGCCCATCACTGCTAAAAAAGAAAGTATGGTAGCATCCTTAAGGATGTCCCCGCTGTAGTTTGAAGTCTACTAAATTGGCCTGCAGATTATTACAAACTACCACAGCCCCTAAAGTAACAGACTTGGTTCATATTTATTTAAACAGAGCCTTCAGTTGCATCTCCTCCTCCTCCCAGTTCTCTTCCTGGCCCCCACAGGAGCTGTTCCTTTCAGCACCACTCTCTCTTTTTAATGGCTGTGCAGTATCCTGCTCGAAAAGCCCTCAACCCTACAGAAGGAAATTAATTGCTTGCTTCTTGACTGCTGATATATTTTTATAGGAATGCTTTTATTTTCAGATTCCCCAAAGGCCCAAGTAAGTATTCTGCTCCTAAATACAATTATAGCACAATCCTTGTTAGAAAGGGTCATATACGAAGAATTGTCTGCAGTCTCGTCTTCTTGTAACCAAAGTCATGACATGCTTCCATAAATCAAAACAAAGAGCGAAACAAGGTCACTTTGAAGGTAACCCCAATTTGAGGAAGAGAAAGGAGGGAATGAGCCAAGAGGACCTCAGGATCACCTCTGGGAGGCCTTGAGGAGGAAGGAGGGACCTGCAAAGAATAATAACTTCACACAGCAGGCAAGCTTTATCCTCCTTGGTTCATTTCATAGTAATGAACCACTGGTTGCTTCCAGTCTAATTCAGGGTGGTGATTATCATCTTGAAAACCCTTCATGGAGTGGGTCTAGCTTATCACATGATCTTTCTTAATCCACCCCTTGTGCTCTAGCAGAAGAGGCATGCTGTGGGCCTCATCGGTCAAAGAATTTGACTGATGGAACATCTTGTGGCCAGAGAAGAGGTCTGGCTCCACAAATTTTGGCCTTCAGGAAGGTGGTTAAAACTTGGCTCTGCTGTTTGGCTTGGAGCCCTGATGAGGCTGGTAGAGAAATGGAGAAGATTCCCACTCTGGACAATTTTCAGGAACTGGGCGTCGCTAGTCTAATGAAGAGAAGGACCAGGGGAGACATGAGTCTTCCAATATTTGAGGGGCTGCTACAGAGAAGGAGGGGCCAAGCTATTTTCCAAGGCACCCAAAGGCCAGACAAGGAACAATGGATGGAAACTGACCAAGGAGAGTTTCAACTTGGAAATAAGGAGAATTTTTCTGATAGTGAGAACAATGGAAGTTGTGGGAGCTTCATCATTTGAAGTTTTCCAGAAGAGACTGGACTGCCATTTGTCAGAATGGTGTAGGGTCTCCTGCTTGGGTAAGGGGTTGGACTAGATGACCTACAAGATCCCTTCCAACTCTGCTAATCTGTATCTGCACTCTTGGTTTGTAGTTTCTCTCTGATTCTTGTTAATTTTAATGTTTTTGATGATTTTATCGCACTGTAGGCTGCTCAGAATCTACTTAAACAAACAAACTTTCCAAACTGACCACAGAATTTGTGGATTGAAAAACTGGGTAGTTAACAGCATTCTGTGCACCCCGATGTACAGTCATGCTGGCCACATGACCATGGAAAGGTCTTCTGAAAACTCAGGCACCCTCAGCTAGGAAACGGAGATGAGCAGCACCCCTAGAATCAGACATGACTGGGCAAAGAACTTTGCCTTTAAGTTGGGTAGATGATTCCTCCAAATGTTGCCAGACAAAGGAAAAAATACTTCATTGATTTTTTAAGGTTGAATTAGAAGGACAATATTCCCACTAATGAAGGTGAATATACGTGTCAGCATTCCAACTAACCAACTCCAACTCAATAAACTCCAAGACAAACAATTCCTCAAAGTTCCATTTTATTAGAGTTGTTATATTGGCACATCTGGGAAAACCCGAATCTGAGAGTTCCGGGTTTTCCCTTCCCAAAAGAGAAATCAAAGATCCACCCCCCTGTGTGCACCAGTCCATCACATGGTCCAATCAAATCTTTGTCCCAACTGGAGACATTCCTCCAGATACTCTTTTGCCAGGTACAGGGTAACTTGTCCTTGACTTTATGAGAAGAATGTTGTTATGACTAATCTTCCACCTCTCATGAAATCCCCCCTCTCAAATTCTCAGGCACTGAATGTGGCTGTGATGACCTGGGGCATGACACAAAAATAACACAGTCATAAAAGTAGAATAAATTCCTTTTAATGCCTCCAACTTGGGCTTCAATGTCCAATTATTCTCAACTTGATATCGAACTCTTCCAAAAATCAGTCTACGAAGAGAGTAAATGCAGTCCAAACCAAAAGTAAAAATAATTAGAAATAAAAAAAACCCAACACAAACCACACTGGAGTCATTAACACGGCAGGCCAGGATGATAAATTGCAAACTTCCACAAGATAATGCAGCAACCACAGTTGGGAAGATGCCAAAACCCAGATAAGCCTCGACCAAGGTAAAGCATGCTTTGCTTCCAGCAAAGAGCTATTTAAAATGGCCCACTTATATCCTGTTCTCCCAGCTGCAACTAATGAAAGGGATCAGGGCCTTTTCCTCTCCCGTAAGACATGTTGCTCCCTTCTCCATTCCTCCCTGCATGCCCTAGGATGAAGAGGGGGTGGCCCTGGATCTTCCTCTGAATGCCCAGCTGGACTGTGCTCTTCCCCCATTTCTTCCACAGCCACCAGAGCCCCACTTCCACTCCCTGTCGGCTCCTCAATCTCCACCCCAGAGTCAGACTCCAACAAGGGCAGGACAGTGGCAGCCTCAAAGCTTCCAAGTAAAATATGGCTTCCAAGGCTGACAATACGTGTCCCAGGATAATGTTGCAGGATCCAATCTGGGTTGGTCCCTGGGACCAGAGGTTTTGTCTTTCGGACTCATGCTGGAGCCCATCCTCAGGGAATTTCTTTATACAGAGACCAAAGGCTCAGAAGACAAAACTGCTGGTCCCAATGACCAACCCAGATTGGATCCTGCAACATCCCCACTCTTGAAGAAGACACTCTGAGATCTTCCACTGGGGACCTACAGAAGCTCAGGCTGCCTGGCAGAAAAAAACAGGTGCGCTCTGAAAATCTAGTCACCCTCTTAGATGAATTTCTCCTTTCCTTCAAAATAAATGTCGAAAGCAAATTCTCTTTGATGAAATTGATGAACTGAATAAGTAAAAAAAAAAAAACCCGCAGAACTTTTCTTGGCTGGCAGAATAGCAGAATGAAGGGAGGAGGAAGAAAGGTTGGGAAAAGAGCAATTTCTGAACAAGTCGGAAGGAAAGCCCCGTTATGATTAGATTCTGTTTTGCTTTATAAAACCCCAATGCAGCATGCCTGGAATTGCTGCAATTCTCCAGGGAGCTCTTAAATGTACAGGAACATTGTTCTTCCCATCGGTGACAAGCAGAGTTCCAATTCTCAGTCTGCTATTATCCAAATAAACAAACTTAGTTTCAGTCTGAGAAAGTGTCTGGCATTCTGCGGAAGGAGCTGCATAGAAACCAGGAAGCCTGGATTCATCTCTCAGATTTCCCCCTCCACATGTCCTCTGATGGGTCATGGATAATCCACGTATAAAGCTCAGAAGAAATGTTGCTTCCACTTAGCCTAGTCCTGGGCTAAATGTCAGCCAAAGAGTAGGTTGTTGATTCTCTTGTACAGGGGAGAATTCACAGTTCACCCAGACACTTAAGATACATGCAGCAAGAGTCTGCTTTGATCCATGGCATTTCCAGTTCAAAGGAGCACTGAAAGCAGGAACTAGAAATTGTTAGACTGTGGTGGCCAAAAAAATAAAATCAGGAATTTAGTAGCATCTCTTCGGATTTAAGTCAGTCTATTCTACAGAGAGCCAGACTGGTGTAGTGGATAAGGCATCAGGCTAGAAAGTGGGAGACTTAGTTTCTAATCATGCCTATCATAGTTCTACAAGTTCTAGGGGCATGAAGCCAGCTGGGTGATCTTGGGCCAGTCACTCTTTCTCAACCCTAGGAAGGAGCCAATGGCAAACTACTTCTGAAATATCTTGCCAGGAAAACTGCAGGGTGTCAGGGTTCCAGCGATTGCCCTAATTAAATTATGAGCCTCAGTCCAAGTTTCAAAAGAATTCAAAAGATTTATTAGGAGCAAAATGTCGGCATTAACCTAAATGAAGCCAACTCTGGTATAGGTAATTTACAGTCACCTGTGACCCTGTTTCCCCCCTGGGTGTGTCATAAATCACATTCTCCAATGAAGCATGTTCACAGGCTGCGTGTGATCAATCACGTTCTCCAATGAAGGATTTTCACAGGCAAAAGATCTGGTAGCCTAGCTACAATCTTTGTAAGATAAGCGTGGAATGTACTTCTGGTTTTAAACTGCCCTACTGCTCCTTCAGATTCCCCCACTTTGGCAACTCAAAAACAGGCATAGGAATGTTTTACAAGTTGACACAGGGACTTGTCCAGGTGATGGGTATGTTTTACTTGGTGAAAAGAAGGATTATTAGGGGTGACATTATAGCAGCGTTCCAAAATTTGAGGGGCTGACACAAGAAAGAGGAGAGCCAACCTGCTCTCCAAAGCACCAGAAGAGTGGGCAAGAAGCAATGGATAGAAACTAATCAAGGAAAGAAACAACCTAAAACTGAGGAGAAGTTTCTTTACAGAACAATTAACCAGTGGAATAGCTTGCTTCCAAAAGTTGTGGGTGATCCATTAGTGGAGATTTTTAAGAAGAGATTGGACAGTCATTTGTCTGAAATGGCATAGGGCTTCCTACTTTGAGTTGGGAGTTGGATTAGAAGAACTCCGAGGTCTCTTCCAACTCTATTATTCTCTTCTGTTATTTTGTTTCTGAGAATCAGACATGATTGAACAGAAAGGGGAAAAGTCCACTCTATAGACATCTGGTGAAGTTTATGCCTAATCATAAAATTAGTTAGTTGAAAAGGATACTACCAGATTCCTGGGTTTTTTTGCCAGGACTTGGAAAGTTTGCATGTTTGAGATTCTAAGATCTATTGCCATCAGTCCATAGACACTTCTTTGATTCAAGAGAAGCTATTTTCTGACCGGCATATCAAAGAGCAGCTACTGGTGATAGAATGAAAGCAGCAGTTTCATCAGAAACCCAACCTCTTCCTCTCATCCTGAACACTCTCACCCTTCAAACATTCCAAAACTGTCCCAGTTTAGGCAAATGTTGGAGGAAAGGCTTTTATAACACAACAGTTGGTGGTGGAGGCATGGGGCCACCACAGGGCAAGGCCCCTCAAGAAGCTTCCTCTTTTGCTCCCTCTGGTTTCCTCAGGGGGAATGCTGCGGGAATGGGACAACTTGCTGCAGCCAATTCATCATGGCCAACTCACTGCAGGACAACTCATCAAAGCCAAATCACTGCAGGACAATTTAACAATTCCATTTAATTATTTAAAAATAAATAAAAAGTAGTTTAATTTTTGCCGTTCACATTTCATTCTGTCCCTCCTTTTGCATCCTTTCTTTAATGATCCTATTCCACCATTTATTTTTCTTTTATTTATTTATTTTAAAAATTACACATCTCTGTTTACATTGTTAACAGTATTGTGTCATCAATAATACATATATTTACATTTATTCCTATACATTAATCCTATGTTCTATCCATTTATAACATCTGTCCCAAACTGCGTAATATTCTGATTCCTCCTTGCCTTTTAGTTCTGTTGTAAGTTTGACCATCTCAGCACAATGTAATATTTTTTGTATCAACATCTCTTTGGGTGGTATATTTTCTGATTTCCAACCCTGTGCAAAAATTATCCTCGCTGCTGTTATTATACACAATATGATGTATTGGATTTGTTTGCTAAATTTCCCTTTAATTATTCCCAATAAGAATATTTCAGGTTTAAATTCTATTTGGTGTTCTGTTATCTCCTGTAACCATCTTTGTATCTTCATCTAATATTTTCTAGCTTTTGGGCATTGCCACCACGTGTGAAAGAACGTTCCATCTTTTTGTTTACATTTCCAACACTCTGATTTTGTACTTGGATATATTTTTGCCAATCTCGCTGGTGCTAAATGCCATCTATAGAACATTTTATACTGATTTTCTTTATACGCTGTTGACAATGTTAATTTGTAGTTTTTGATCCATAATCTTCCACCATTTCTTTAGTATTAGTGTAACTCTTGTCCAGCAGTGTGTTGTCCTGCAGCGAGTTGGCTATGGCAAGTTGGCTGTGGCGAGTTAGCCATGGTGAGGTGGCCGTGGCGAATTGTCACAGACCCGAATGCCATGGCTGCCACACAGGGACAGCCCTTCTAGTATGGGAAGAGGGAGAATGGCATGATCATCCAATGAGCATCAGGGTTCCAAGTAATAAATCCATTGCAAGCAAGATTCCGAGGCACTCGAGTTCCTCAAGGATCATTTTTATTGGAAATATCATATTGACACATACCTGGTGAAAACCAACACTGAAACTCCCGTGGTTTTCACCTCATTAAAAAGTTTTTCTACTTTCTCAAAACAATCAGTCACATGGTCCAATCATCATGTAGTGCAACAATCGGGTGGCATCACTCTGCCTTCTTCCAACCAGGTGTGAGAACATCCTTGGTTCCCAAGAGAAAATATGTGATGACCCGGGGCATGGCACAAAGGCAATACCATCAAATAAGCAAGAAGAGCCCCTTTATTATCTCCAACTTTGCCCCCAATGTACAGGTTACCTTTGGCTGGAGAAAAACTCTCCCAGGAACAGCCTTTAACTGGAGAAAATTCAGTCCAAAACAAAGTACATACAAACTGTAACTAAAAATCCAAACAAACCAACCTGCAGTAATTAACTTGACAGGGCAGGAGAAGGACTTTCAGACTTGAAAGCACAGCAAAACTCACACAGTTGGGAAGATGTCAGGAATACAGATAAGCCATGACGATACCAGATAAATTCACAATTTGCTCCCAACAGCTTGCTGAGTGCAGCTTCCCTTTTTTCAACACTGTGTTACCAGCTGCAGCTAATGAAGGGAATCAGGGCCTTTTCCTCCCCCGTAAGCCATGCAACTCACGTTGCTCCCTTCTGTGTTCCTCCCTACATGCCTAGGATGAAGAGGGAGTGCGCCTGGGTCTTCTTCTGAATTCCCTCTCCCTTGTTCTATCTCTCTCCTGCTCTGCCCAACTGGACTTTGCCCTTCCCCAGTTTCTTCCAAAGCCAATGGAGGCACACTCCCACTCCCTGTCAGATGTTCAGTCTCCCCCTCCAAATAAGATTCTGACAGGGGCATGACAAAGTATTTTGTTTTCACTACAAAAATCCCTCTATTGCAGATTCCCCCCTCCCTGACCCTTAGCTCCAGTGTGGCAACACTGAAGCAGACAAAAATGGCTTCAGTCACAACAGCTTCAGGGTTGACAGTGGGATTGATATCTCAACAATGATGTGTCAGCCATGGAAGCCATATCTTAGTAGTCATATATAGTTTTCTTAGAAGCTTTGAGGTTGCCACAGTTAGTGCCTGGGAATTTGGGAGGGGGGAATTCTTAGTGAGTGGTAGATTAGACAACAACATTCTTATGCAAAGTCAAGGACATGTCAGCCTGCACCTGGGATGGGAGTGGGTGAAGGAATGGCTTCGGATAGAATGACTTTAATGGACTGGTGGATATAGGGGATGGAGTTTTGATTTTCACCTGGGGAAGGGAAAACCTGGAAGTTTCAGGTTCAGGTTTTCCCAGTTGTTCCTACATGACTTCTTTAATAAATTCTTACTTGGATGGACTTTGTCTCTGAGTGCTGAATGGAAATGGGGAGTTTCTTTGGAACTCTGACATGATGGTCATCTGGAACCAAAGGAGAAAGGGGTCATCCTCAACCAATCTGAGGATGCTAGGAATACCAAGCACACCTGTATGGCCATCAGACTTGGAAAGCCTTTTCTATTGGCCTTTCAGAGTGAGACTGTGGGGAAATGGGGAGGTAAGGGGTGAGTCATAAAACAGCAATTCAGGCCAGGTGAGAAGACATCTGGGGAAAGAGGTTTCAAAGAAAACTCTGCCTTAATTAATTCACTATAAAGGAGGCCGGGAAATTTCCTTTTACAGTCTCCAAAGCTTTAGCTTCAAAGATACATCAAAAATCCATGGCATTTTTGCTTCGCTGGTCTGGCTGGTTTTGAGGTTTTGACAACAAACTTGGAAATAGCTTTGAAGCTGCCTGGCTTTTCCACTCCTGTTAAGGAAAGAAATTAAACCATTCTCCAGCCATTTCTCAAGGGCAAAACGTTGCCTTAATACAGAGCGTTCCTACTTGAAAAGTCTTCCAGACAAGGAGAGCCCTCCTGAAGTCTTCTCCTGGAATCCACAGAGGGATGAGCAGTCAAGGAGGCACAGAGCACTGTGGAGGAAATAGAATATGAAAGCTAAGACGCATCCATTTCATAATTCTGGGCCAGAACAATCAGAATCCACTCATGAGAATGCCATCAAGCTGCTCTTCTTTAAAAGAACAGAGAAAGTATTTTCAAGATTAACTCAGTCTTCCATCCTTCCAAGGTGGGTAAAATGAGGACCCAGATTGTTGGGGGCAAGAGGCTGACTCTTAGAGAGGACTGTAAAGCACTGTAAAGCAGTATATAAATCTAAGTGTTATTGCTATCTTCCTTCCTTCCTTCCTTCCTTCCTTCCTTCCTTCCATCCATCCATCCATCCATCCATCCATGGTATGCAGTGGTTAGAGTGCAGTACTGCAAGCTACTTCTGCTGACTGCCAATTGCCAGCAGTTCGGCAGTTCGATTCACACTAGGCTGAAGGTTGACTCAGCCTTCCATCCTTCCAAGATGGGTTGAGGGCCAAATTGTTGGGGGCAATGTGTTGACTCTGTAAAACTGCTTAGAGAGGGCTGTAAAGCACTGTAAAGCAGTATAGAAGTCTATTGCTATCTTCCTTCCTTCCTTCCTTCCTTCCTTCCTTCCTTCCTTCCTTCCTTCCTTCCTTCCTTCCTTCCATGGTGTCCAGTGGTTAGAATGCAGTATTGCAGACTCATTCTGCTAACTGCCAGCAGTTGATTCTTACTGGCTCAGCCTTCCATCCCATAAAACAAGGAACCCAGATTGTTGTGGGCAATAGGCTGACTCTGTACACCGCTTAGAGCAAGGGTCACCAAGCTTTTGGACCTCAGGGACCACCAAACTCATAATTTTAGATCCCAGGGACCACTTACTGGTTCTGTGGGTGTGGCCTAATTTGTGGGTGTGGCTCGGTGGTCATGTGACTGGCTGGGCATGGCTTGTATGTAAATATTATTAATATTTATATAAATATTGAATTTTTTTATAAAAGAAAGAGCAACTTTTACCCAAAATCAGGCAAAGCAGGCAGGCAGATTGAGTTGCTCACAGAATCACAGATTCATTCAGAGATCTATCGATCTGCCATTGGCTAGCTCAGTCTGTCACATAAAATTTGCTTGCAAGCAAACTCATAAAGTTTGCTAGCAAGCAAACTCGCAAAATTAACTCACAACACACCATGTATGTAAATATTGAATTTTTTATTTAAAAAAAGAGCAACTTCTACCCCAAATCAGGCAAAGCAGGAAGATTGAGCTGCTCACAGAATCATTCAGTGATCTATCTATCTGCCATCAGCTAGCTCAATCTCTCAAATTCGCTTGCGGTGAGTCTGCACTGAATTTGCTTGCAAGCAAACCTTCAGTCCTAAGGGAGGTTCGGCTGTACTTAAAAGCAGAGCCGAAGATCTAAAGACTAGCTAGAAAGCAAGAAATCCAACCATTTTCTGCTTCCTAGCTAATCTAAATCTCCCGGCAGAGCAGAACAGATGATGGTCGGAAAAAGGAAAAATAGAAATTTAGCAGGCAAGTTTGCTGGGTGAGGAGTGAGTGGGCGGGGAGGGTTTTCGCGGGCCATGTGGAGGGTGCAGCTTTGTGTTTCTGCACAGCCTGGATTAATTGCTTTTGGGGGGGTGCTCTGGGGGTGACATTTCTCTGTGGCCCACCACAATTTTCTCGTGGCCCACCAGTGGCCCACTGGTTGGTGACCACTGGCTTAGAGAGGACTGTAAAGCACTGTAAAGCAGAATATAAGTCTAAGTGCTGTTGCTACTTTTATGAGGGTGGATAAGATCTGGGAGAAAGGGAACTGCAGGATACTGGGGTTGGGGGATTGGTTAGAGTCCATTCAGCATTAGAAGTGACATTAAATGCCACCCAACAGAACTGGAGTCCACCAACATGATAAGACTCCATGTTATTCCATGTGTAAGTCCTGAGCTGTCCTACAGAGTACAGAATAACATTAGAGATTCTCTAATCCAACTCCCTGCTCAAGCAGGAGACTCTATACCATTCTGGAGAAACTTCTATGGAGATCCTCCATCATCCACGTCATGGTTGTCCCAAAGGTGTTTTTTCAAGAGGCAACTGGACTTGCTTGGTTTTTCTTTAGAAGAGGTTTCCTTGGATGAGAAGCAAAACATCTGCAAAAAAAAAGCAAGAAATCCCAGTTGCCTTGAAAAAAGCACCTTTGGGCCAATCTGGAGAAATGTTAGCTAAGCATTTGAGCAACTTCAGGCAGATGTTCTGGCATCTGCATCTGCTAATCTCCCAGTTCAATTAATCAGGTTGTTGAAGTCCTTTTCCACTGATGGGTTGTTGGGCTGAGGCTGTTCTGTTTCCCAAGAGCTGGAAATGAGAACATTCAAGTCTGTTGGTGCCTCTATCTCTCTTGCCTGAGGTGCTTGTCCAGCAACGGGAGGAAATATTCTGTTAGGGAGACATCAGGAATTCAGACGGTGCAATTGCTCTCTCAGAGTTCCCTGATAGACCCAGGTTGTTCGTTTAACTCAGGGGTCCCCAAACTTGGCAACTTTAAGACTTGTGGACTTCAACTCCCAGAAGGCTAAGAACACTAAATGCCACTCGAGAGAATTTCACTGAAATTGGTGGAAATTTTATTAGAACCAGAAGGACAATTTTTCCATCTGGCAACAGTATGGATACCGGCTGATTCTCTTCTCCCAATTAGCAGCTTTAGCTTTGTTTTGCTTCTGCCTCCCTTCCTCCAAGATCCAATGCTCTTTTCTTGGAAGTTGCTGGCAGGAGCCCTGTTTGCTCTCCATCAGGAGCCCCAGAATGGAATGGGACAACTCATGGTAGACAACCTGCCATGGCCAACTCGCCACAGTCAACTTGCTGCAGACAACTTGTCACAGAACAACTTGCCATGGGACAATTGAATAATTCAATATAATTACTTAAAATAAGTACAAAATTATTTTATTTATTTGTTTGTTCACATTTCATTCTGCCATTCTTTTGCATCCTTTCTTTAATGGTTCTATTCCACCATTTTTTTGTGTTAGTGTAACTCTTGTCCTGCAGCAAGTTGGCCATGGCAAGTTGGCTGTGCCAAGTTGGACTTAGTGAGTTGGCCATGGTGAGTTGGCTGTGATGAGTTGGGCATAGTGAGTTGGCTGTGCTGAGTTGGACATAGTGAGTTGGCCATGTTGGGTTGGCTGTAGTGAGCTGGATGTAGTGAGTTGCCATGGTGAGTTGGCTGTGATGAGTTGGACGTAGTGAGTTGGCCATGGTGAGTTGGCTGTGACAAGTTGGATGTAGTGAGTTGGCCATGGTGAGTTGGCTGTGACGAGTTGGACGTAGTGAGTTGCCATGGTGAGTTGGCTGTGATGAGTTGGCCATAGTGAGTTGGCCATGATGAGTTGGCTGTGACAAGTTGGACGTAGTGAGTTGGCCATGGTGAGTTGGCTGTGACGAGTTGGACATAGTGAGTTGGCTGTGATGAGTTGGACGTAGTGAGTTGGCCATGGTGAGTTGGCTGTGATGAGTTGGACATAGTGAGTTGGCCATGGTTAGTTAGCTGTGGTGAATTGGCTGTGGTGAGTTGGTTGTGGTGAGTTGGCCATGATGAATTGTCATAGACCCATCTCAGAAGTTGGGGATAATTTGGCCTTTAGAGTCTACACTCTGAAGGAGCTTTTCATATAAAGAGCGATGAGATAAAGAGGTCGATAGAACAAGGAGAAAAGGAAAATTAGATTGGCATTTACACAAATTGAAAATAATTAAAGATTCAACATAATTAATATTAATAGTCTACCTGGATTAACAAATTTCACCTCCTTTACTTGAAAAATGGCAATTCATGGAAATGATTGGAGACATTTGCAAATGCTTTGGTGAAAAAGGCATTGCATCCTGATAATAAAAATGCACCAGCTGAACTGACTCCATTTGTAGTCCATTTGTTCCAGAAGCAATTCTGTACAGGTAGTCCTTGTCTTATGACCACAATTCAGCCCTTAAGAAACCCTGGTTCCCCAACACCATCCTAACTACAGCCCTAATCTACAGGAAGTCCTTGACTTATTACCACAGTTACGACCAACATTTCTGTTGTTAAGCAAGACATTGGTTAAGTGAATTTTGCCCCATTTTATGACCCTTTTTTGCCTCAGTTGTTAAGTGAACCACTTCAGTTGATAAGTTAGTAACCCAGTTGCTAAGTGAATCTGTCTTCCCATGGACTTTGCTTGGCAGAAGGTCGCTAAAGAGGATGATGTGACCTTGGGACACAGCAACTGTTATAAGTAAGAACCGGTTGTCAAGCATCTGGATTTTGACCACATGATCATGGGGATGCTGGAAAGGTCGTAACTGTGAAAGATGGAATGTCAGCATTCCAGGGAAAATCCATTCCTGTCAGTAACTCCAAGACACACATCATCTCAAAGTACTTTTATTAGAATAGAACCTGACAAAGCCCCAACCTACAAACCATCCCCTTTTCCCTCATCACCTCATCACATGAACCAATCTCAAAGTAAGTTCTAATTCATTCTGTGCCGCACTCTGTAACCTTGAACTATCAAAATAATTATATTTTGTGTACTAAGAGCTGCTCAATTAACCCCCCTCCCACTTTCCCCAATTATGTGGCAGCGATGAATTCCATAGCTGACACGGTCATAAGTCACTTTTTCAGTGCCATTGTAACTTTGAATGGTCACTAAATGAACTGTTGTAAGCCAAGAACTACCTGTACTAACATGATGGTTGGGGTTCGCTGCCATCATCTCTCTTCTTCATCTCCTTCCACCTTCCCCCATGACAGATGCATTTCTCCTTTTTAGTGTTACGCCTTATTTTTCTTACCACTGAATTGCATTTATGAAGATGTTGAAGAGTGCTGGGCCCTAAGACAAAATCTTGAGGTACCACATTGCATGCTTCTCTTCACAAAAAGCTGCTTGGTATGTAAGAAAATCTCTTACATAATAGCAGTATTCCTGTATTCGAGGGGCTGCCCCAAAGAAGAGGGAGTCAAGCTATTCTCCAAAGAACCAGAAGGCAGGACAAGAAGCCATGGGTGGAAACTAATCAAGGAGAGACGCAACCTGGAATTAAGGAGAAACTTCCTAACAGTGAGGACAATTAACCAATGGAACAGCTGGCCTCCAGAAGTTGTGGGTGCTCCATCACTGGAGGTTTTTAAGAAGAGTCTAGATAGTCATTTATCTAAAATGGTATAGGTTCTCCTGCTTGAGCAGGGGGCTGGACTAGATGACCTCCAAGGTCCCTTCCAGCTCATTCTATTCTATTCTAATTCTATTCTATTCTAATTCTATTCTTCATTCTACTATTATTCTAGAATAATGAAGAATTCCATTCTTCATTCTACTACTATTCTATTCTATTCTATTCTATTCTATTCTATTCTATTCTTTTCTGTTCTGTTCTGTTCTTTCTTTTCTATTCTATTCTATTCTTTCCTATTCTGTTCTACTCTACTCTACTCTACTCTATTCTATTCTTTGGGGCTGAGGCAGCAACAGTGACACTCAGGCCAAAATGAAGGCTAGGCAGACTTAGGGTGCCTCAGACCAGAATCCTTAAAGTCTCCTCAGATCCCAAACTCTTCTTGTTCCTGACCCACACAATTCAAAATTCAGGTGGCAAAGTCCATGGAATTAATAACCTAGATCAGGGTTTCTCAACCTGGACAAATTTAAGGTGTCTGGACTTTATGCTAGTTGGGGAATTCTCAGAAAACTCCGAGAATCCACACATGTTAAAGTTGGCCGGGGTTGAGAACCCTGATCTGGATCTTCAAGGAAAATGCTTGGTCAGAAAAATGCCAATGATTCTGGTGAGAGATCAAAGGCTGATTGGAAAGAAAGCAGCCTGCAGTCCCCATCCAGATCTGGCCCAGATAGTTGATGGCATTTTATCAGTGAGATGCAGAACTAGGAAAGATCATAAAATGTGTGATGTTAGAGTTATAAATTACTTGATTATGTTTTGGGATTGCAGATCTCCAAAAATGGCTCCAAAACTTGTATAAAAAGCTATTTCGGAGATATTCCAGATACTAGGAATGTAGCTTTACCTACATAAATCTAAACTGGGTGTGTAAGAAGCTATAAATATGCTTGATGCAAACCTATTTTACAGCTTGTGAGAAGAGATGGTGTTATCTTTCCATAAATATCTGTCAGATCTAAGATCTGAACAATTATGTAAATATTGGGTTCAGAAGAGTGGAAACGGAACTGATGTTGAAGTCTGCTATCTCTAATGGAAAGGAAGTAATGCTGCCTTCTCAGAGCGTGGTTCAGATGGATCTGGGGAACAAATTCGTTTACATGCCTTGATGTAGAGGTGTGTTGCTAATTTCGCTGTGGAACTGCTGTGCCATGGTAACTTTTGTAATTTTCGGGGTCAATTGAACACTGTTTTCACTTAGATTATATCTGTACTTTAACAGGAAGGCAGGCGGGCACTTTCTGCCGTAGACCATGATTAAGGGAGACATATACCTGCAAAATGATTTGCGGCATATTTCAAAATGCTGATTCGATGTCATCTATAAAAAGAGAAGGAGCACAGAGGGTTGGTCAAAAAAATCAAGATGGAGTCCACAGCTATGCAATCGAAGACTAACTTTTTAAGTTAAATCATTTAAGTTAAGTTTTTAAGTAACCATTTCATGACATTCTTCATTGGTCTGAGTCTACTGGGGCAGGGAAGCACATTTGAAGGAAGATTCAGAACAGAGGTGGGATTCAGCTGGTTCTGGCCAGTTCTGGAGAACTGGTAGTGGAAACTTTGAGTAGTTCGGAGAACCGGCCAATCCCACCTCTGACTGGCCCCGCCAACCCCATCTCTTCTCTGCCTCCCATTGAGTCCCAGCTGATCAGCTGGGTCTCCTTTGGTTGCCCTGCACAGGAGAACGGAGCTGGAAAGCAGGCTAGTGGGGTGGGGAGGGAATGGGGATTTTGCAGTGTCCTTCCCCTGCCACGCCCACCAAGCCATGCCACGCCCACCAAGCCACGCCCACAGAACTGGGAGTAAAAAAAAATTTAAATCCCACCACTGGCAAAATCTGAAGGCCTCTGTTTAAATTTTTCAACCCCAGCCTCTGCTGCACGAATGCCAGATGGGGGGAGGGAGAAGTTTGGGAAGGAGCCAGATGAAAATGGGGCACATGGAAAATTGGATGGCAAACCCTGTCTCTTAACTCTTTAAAGAGTTCAGGCTCTTTAAATTAGGCCTCCAGCCCTTCGGAGGCTCAGGATTAGTGCAGGAACATCAGCAAAAAGAAAAAAAAAGTCTTTCCCACCTACAGAGTGCCAAATTAGAGAAACAATGCCAACTGCTTCAGTGGGCACTAGTGCTTTTAATTAGCAGCAGCTCCTCGCTGATAATTACTTTTGGGAACTGCTCCAGGCAGCCTGCAGAACGAGACCCTCTTCTTGGCTTCTCTAACAGCGGCAGCAACTGTGCGCTGCTCAAGTTTATGGGGGGGGCAGTTCCTGAAATCTTTGCACTCAAGCGATACTGATTCAGCTCTGGGTTTATAATCCAACAGCGTTGTCTCCATGTTCCCATCAGTTTGATCCTGGGGATTAACAGAACAGAGTAACCGTTGGAAGGGGCCTTGGTGGTCTTCCAGTCCAACTCCCTCCTCAGGCAGGAAACCCTATACCACAGGGGTCCCCAAACTTGGCAACTTTAAGACTTGTGGATTTCAATTCTTGGGCCTTGGTGGTGCAGGCTGTTAAACGCCTAGCACTTAAGTTCCAGCTGCCTGCAATTAGTGCAGGCTTGAATCCCACCAGGCTCAAGGTTGACTCAGCCTTCCATCCTCCCGGGGTAGGTAAATGGAGGACCCAAGATTGTTGGGGGCAATAAGCTGACTTTGTAAAAATGCCACTTAGTAATAAGCAGGCATATACAATGGAAGGAAGGCTATTGCTGAGCACACTGGGTTGTGCTCCAAACATTGTAAGCCGCCCTGAGTCTCTGGAGAAGGGTGGCATATTTATTATTTATTTATTTATTTGAACTTAATCTCCAAGACTAATAAACATGAGACAATAAATACTTAAAAACAATTAAATTAAATTATAAGTCCAAATATAAGCACTAGGGGTTGGTCAAATAACCAGTCTTTAGCTCAAAAGGTGTTTTGGTTCCAAGTCAAGAAAAGGCTAATTACCAGTGGCACTGTTGAAGGGAGTTGAAGTCCACGAGTCTTAAAGTTGCCAAGTTTGGAGACCTCTGCTGTACCAATTCAGACAAATGGCTGTCCAGTCTCTTCTTAAAAACCACCAGTGATGCAGCACCTACAACTTCTGGAGGCAAGTCATTCATTCCGCTGGTTAATTGTTCTCACTGTCAGGAAATTTCTCCTTAGTTCTAGGTTGCTTCTCTCCTCAAATAGTTTCCATCTATTGCTTCTTGTCCTGCCTTCTGGTGCTTTGGAGAATAGCTGGACCCCTTCTTCTTTATGGCAACCCCTTAGATCAGGGGTAGTCAACCTTTTTATACCTACCGCCCACTTTTGTATCTCTGTTAGTAGTAAAATTTTCTAACCGCCCACCGGTTCCACAGTAATGGTGATTTATAAAGTAGGGGACAAAACCCCTACCGCCCACCATGAAAGCTGGAACGCCCACTAGTGGGCGGTAGGGACCAGGTTGACCACCACTGCCTTAGATATTGGAACACTGCTATCATGCCATTGATTGTGTTCAACCACCAAATCTTCTTTGTAAAAAACTTGATTAGGTGTTAAACCATAGGGCTGTGAGGTTTAGGCTATGGATTAGTTTTCCCACCAACTTCTCCTAAAAGAAATACATGGAACCAGGCAGGAAGAAGCAGACAACACCAGTAGGCAAGGATAATTTACATGAACTCATCTTCTGATTCAAGGGCTGGGCTCACTCACTACCTCAATCCACCATTTGTTGAACAAGGCACAAAGGCTAAATCATAGTTTACAAACAGTGGTGGGATTCAAAAAAATTTACTACCAGTTCTGTAGGCATGGCTTGGTGGGCATGGCAGGGGGAGGATACTGTAAAATCTCCATTCCCTTCCCACTCCTGGGGGAAGGTTACCACCGGTTCTCTGAACTATTCAAACTTTCCACTACTGGTTCTTCAGAACTGGTCAGAACCTGCTGAATACCACCTCTGTTTACAAACCACCAACAGTAGATTGTCACATCATGAGGAACCAGAACCAACACAGTGATAGGATTCATGTTGAGCAATCATGCAGTGGGTCAGGTTCCAACTTTTTACAACATGAACCCAACTGTAGTAACCATGGTTTAAGGCTTAAAACATGTATGAACCTGGCCGATTATAGTTGATGCAATGAAACATAAACCCTCAGCAAAAGTGTTGGTTTGGCATATCGAGATCAATTGTTGCACCATTATACAACAGCTGTGGTGGTAGAGTGGTTAGACTGCAGTATTGCAGGCTAACTCTGCTGATTGCAGCAGTTCGATCCTGATGGACTCAAGCCTTCCCTCCTTCCGAGGTCAATAAAATGAGGACTTATATTGATGGGGCAATATGTTGACATTTGTAAACCGCTTAAAGACAGCTGTAAGCACTGTGAAGCGGTATATACAGAAAGTCTAAGTGCTGTTGCTCTTCTTTTTCCCTTTTCCTTCCTTCCTTCCTTCTTTCCTTCCTTCCTTCTTTCCCAGTATGTAAATTCCCACAACTTCTGAACGCCAGTGTTGTGGTTCGCTAGTAGTAGGTGCGGATGGCTGAGGTCTCGGAGAGCGAGGACTCAGGTGAGGGGCCTGCGTGTGATGCAGGGATGGGGCCAGGACATCACGGAGTGGAGTGCTGCCTTCGGAGATGGTGGCGGCTGGCTGCAGTGATGAAGAGGTCCCTGAGGAGCCTGTGCCCAGTGTGCATGCATGCAGGGCTGCTCAAAGGAAAGAGCAGCTGCAGCAGCACAGGCGACTCGGGAATAAGGCTGCAAGGTAATGGCCCCTTCCTTAAGAGATAAAAGCCAGCTAAGAAACCAGAGTTCTTTGCAGGAAGCAAATAAGTTTTTGCACTCAAGCCTGGTGGACATTTGAAATATCTTGGCTGGTGTTTGGAGACTCTTTGGGTTTGAAATATTTCTTGGCAACTTTATCTAGTGTTCTTGGCAGCCTTGCACAACCTTGGCAAGGCTCGTTCTTATCAGAGTAAATTAGTTGGAAACAACCTTTTAACTGGGAAGGAATGGAATTCATAAAGAAAGGTTTTGCTGTTACCTCCTTTTGGTGTTTTTCTTGGAATAACGTTTGGGTCAGAACAGCCAGCTTGTTAGATGTTCTCACTGTCAGGAAATTCCTCCTAATTCCCAGGCTGGATCTCCCTCTGATAAGCCTCCTCCCATTGTTTGGGCACTTGTACCCATTTCAGCTGGGCAAGTAGTGTCATTGCCCCAATCTGGAGTTTGGCTCTTCATTTTCTGGACACCTTTAATGCAACAGTGAACTTTTCATGCCATTTTTCAGTGGCTTCATCTTGTATGCCTTACCCCCCCTGGGGCAATTCATTCATGAATGGATTTTTTAAACTCGTCTTTCAGAGCACAGTTTCCCAAGAGACCTCCTAGAATTACAGTGCCATAAAACAATTAGATACCTGACAAGCACTCCACCCCAATCAAAACACAGCGGCAATTAAAAGCCCCACTTCAACTAAAAATGCCTTCAAATGCCTTTCAATGCCTATCAGCAAAGCCTCAGTGTGGGAGAAGGAGGGAGGGAGGCTGTTAGGTATGTAGGTTTGAATGTTATTGGTTTATTTGAACTGTTCTTGTCAAATGTCAAATGGTATTGGTTTAAATAGTGCGGGAAGAAACCCTGCACTCCCATTGGCTGGCAACTACGGCTGCAGGCTATAAGAGGCAGCCGTAGCCCAGCCAACTCGGGTCCATTCGAGCTGTAGTCACTGAATAAACTCTTCACTGAAGCTCTTCGCGTCTGACTCTTCATGCAAACCTAACAGTGTCAGCCCCAGATCCATCTTGATTCAGATTGAAGGCTGCCACAGAGGGGGGTGGGATGGGCAGCTGAGGGAACAAGAGGGCAGTGAGAAGGGAGGAGAGGCACAACAACAGAGGTGGGATTCAGCAGGTTCTGACCAGTTCTGGAGAACCGGTAGCGGAAATTTTGAGTAGTTCGGAGAACCGGCCAACCCCACCTCTGACTGGCTCTGCCAACCCCATCTCTTCTCTGCCTCCCATTGAGTCCCAGCTGATCGGCTGGGTCTTCTTTGGTTGCCCTGCACAGGAGAACGGAGCTGGAAAGCAGGTTAGTGGGGTGGGGAGGGAAGGGAAGGGAAGGGAAGGGGGATTTTGCAGTATCCTTCCTCTGCCACACCCAACAAGCCATGCCCAACAAGCCATGCCACCCGGGAAGTCAGATTTGGGGTTTCTATCACTGAGTATTGTATCTTATGATTCTGGATGAATGTATTTTTTATGTATACTGAGAGCTTATGCACTGAAGACAAATTCCTTGTGTGTCCAATCACACTTGGCCAATAAAGAATTCTATTCTATTTGGGCCACTGTGAGGGCCAAGCCTGGGATTTGCTCTGATGGAGGAGTGAAAGCCCTTTGTGAGAAAGCAAACTCTGGTTGGAGTGCCCAGGAGGCACCTGACAGACTCAGGGGCAATCCTTCCCTTCCCTCTTTCCAGAATTAGAATTCTTTTTATTGGCCAAGTGTGGTTGGACACACAAGGAATTTGTCTTGGTGCAAATGCTCTCAGTGTACATAAAAGAAAAGAGACATTCGTCAAGAGTCAAGAATCATAAGGTACAACACTTAACAATAGTCATAGGGTACAAAAAGCAATCAAATCATACTAGGAAACAGTCAATATAAAGCATAAGGATACAAGCGACAAAGTTACAGTCATACAGTCACAAGTGGGAGGGGACGGGTGATAAGGAGTGATGAGAAGATTAATAATGATAGTAGTTCAGATTTTGTAAATAGTTGGACAGTGTTGAGGGAATTATTCGTTTAGCAGAGTGATGGCATTCGAGAAAAAACTCCCCTTGTGTCTGGTTTGTTCTGGTGTGCAGGGCTCTGTAGCGTCCTTTTGAGGGAAGGAGTTGAAACAGTTTATGTCCAGGATGAGAGGGGTCTGTAACTATTTTCACAGCCCTCTTTTTGACTCGTGCAGCATACAGGTCCCCCATGGAAGGCAGGTTGGTAGTAATTTCGGGCCTGGATCAGAGCTCCAGAGAGATTGGCGTCCCCACCGCCTGCACACTCCAGATCTATCAGGCAGTGATTTAGCCTCTGTGCCCATTCCCAGAGAGTGTTGATAAAAAGAAGAAAAACCTTGAGAAAGTCACTACCATAATCAGCTGAGTGATAAATTGGCTCCTAAATCTGAAAACAGCCCAACTGCTGAGATTTCTGTAAGCGTGTCCTGTTCTTTTTTAATACATTGTAATAAAAGGAAAGTGAGAAAACCTTGGTCTCAGAGGTGCTTTTTCCTCTCCCTTTTCTTGTGCGCATTCAAACACTTTGACGTCTCTGGTTGGAGCTGTTGGCGTTCAAGTTGAACCAGTGTCAGGCTGACAGCAAAGGTTTCACCACCATGTAGCCACTGTTATCTTCGCCGTGTCTGTTATGTATGTAGGTTTAAATGTTATTGGTTTATTTGAACTGTTCTTGTCAAATGGGATTGGTTTAAATAGTGCAGAAAAAACCCTGCACTCCCATTGGCTGGCAACTACGGCTGCAGGCTATAAGAGGCAGCCGTAGCCCAGCCAACTCGGGTCCATTCGAGCTGTAGTCACTGAATAAACTCTTCACTGAAGCTCTTCGCGTCCAACTCTTCATGCAAACTTAACAGAGGCCATAACATGATGGAGAAGGACGGAGCCATACAATTGTTTGGGTGAAACATAAGAGAGTGGAACTGAAGAGAAATAACCCTTAAAGGGCGAGACAAAACCCTCATAACTCTGTTAGTCTTTTAAGAAAAAGAAATTTAATATTGATGGCTGGCTGATGCCTTTATTACAATCCATCAGAATGACATAAAATTTTAAAGTATGGGCTTTTGAGGTTCTATTTTCAAAGAAGGGGGAGGGACGCGGTGGCTCAGTGGCTAAGATGCTGAGCTTGTCGATCAGAAAGGTGGGCAGTTTGGCGGTTCGAATCCCTAGCGCCACATAATGGAGTGAGCTCCCGTTCCTTGTCCCAGCTTCTGCCAACCTAGCAGTTCGAAAGCACGTAAAAAAAATGCAAGAGGAAAAATAGGGACCACTTTGGTTGGAAGGGAACAGTGCTCTGTGCACCTTTGGTGTTTAGTCCTGCCAGCCACATGACCACGGAGAGGTCTTCGGACAGTGCTGGCTCTTCGGTTTTGTAACTGGAGATGAGCACCGCCCCCTAGAGCCAGAAACGACTAGCACGTAGGTGCGAGGGGAACCTTTACCTTTAAAAGAGGTATTTAAAGGTATCATTGGTTAACCCTCTGGACTGCTGTCCTATCTGCCACAGTGCAAGTGGCAAACCATATACAGGTGCAGTAAGTTAAAATACTCTCTATGGTGCAGCAGTAGAAGGTCACCAACAGTTTTCTATTCAATTGTTGTTTCCTCAGAAGTCTCAGAAGCATAATTCTCCCTGTGAGAACATCCTTGGTTCCCAGGAGAAAGTATTTTCTTTTGACTACACATCCTCAGCTATCTCTAATCCCCCATTATCCCTTGCTCCAGTGTGGCAACACTGAAGCTCCAAAGGTGGCTTCAACCAGGTCAGCTTCTTCCAGAGAGGAGAGAGGGCAACCCATGATCCTCTGGGCAAAGACATTAACCCTCTGGAGTGCTGTCCTATCTGCTACTGTGCAATTGGCAAGCCGTACACAGGTGCAGTAAGTTAAGATACTCTCTGTGTTAGAAGGTCACCAGCAGTGATGAAAAAGAATCCTCGTGTTTTTATTCTGGTTGTCACACAAAACAAGGGTGATCTTACTTGTCAATGAGATTTAGCAACTTAACAAAAATAAACCCAGAATCCATCAAGCTGTTGGACTTCAGACTTTCTCATTAATTCCTGAGTAATTTTTCCTCCCCTCAGCCTTGTTTCCTTATACCTCGGTCTTCCTCTTAATAAATCTCCTAGGCGTCATCTTTTGCTATTACCTCCCTGCTGAGAATTCTACCATTGGGAACTCTGTAATTCTGGGGGAAATGCTCTTTTGCATATTGAATGCATATTAGCTGCATGTGCAAAGAGAACGCTAATAAACAGAGCAAGATGAGTTGGTGGAGGTGATGAGGAAAGGCATACGAACCACAAATAATCACCTTGGAAGAAAAAAATTGAATCCGTTCAGTGAGTAATGGGCAGTGGGAGGGGGGAGAGGTTCAGCCAGTGAATGGCCTTACAAGTTGATTCAGCTACCCAGGTGGAAATGGGCCTGGGCTTCTGGCAACCTCTTAGAAAATTCTGAGATGCACTTCTGTGCCTCACATACCGCTTTAGCTGATAGGAGATTAACAGAGTTGGAAGGGACCTTGTAGATCATCTGATCCAACCCCCACCCTCACCCAAGCAGACTCTACACCATTTGTGACAGATGGCAGTCCAGTCTTTTCTTGAAAGCTTCCAGTGATGAAGCTCCCACAACTTCCGAAGGCAACTTCTGTTCCATCAGTTGCTTGCTCTCACTGTCAGAAAATTTCTCCTTATTTCCAGGTTGAATCTCTCCTGGATCAGCTTCCATCTATTATTCCTTGTCTGGCCTTTGGGGGCTTTGGAAAATAGCTTGACCCCTTCCTCCTCTCTGTGGCAGCCCCTCAAATATTGGAACCCTGCTATCGTGTCTCCCCTGGTCCTTCTCTTCCCTAGACTAGCCAAGCCCAGTTCCTGCAACCATTCATTGTATGTTTTAGCCTCCAGTCCCCTCATCATCCTGGTTGCTCTTCTTTGAACCCTTTCTAGAGTCTCAATGTCTTTTTTATAGTGTGGTGACCAAAACTGAATGCAGTCCTCTATGTGTGGTCTTACTAAGGTTTTATAGAGTAGTATTAGTGCCTCCCTTGATCTTGATTGTATTCCTCTGTTAATGCAATTTAGGATTGCATTGGCAATCTTAATCTCTAGTCTTTTAGTCCAAATCGCTGCTTGAGCAGGAAACCTTATACCATTTCAGACAAATGGCTGTCCAATTTCTTCTCAAAATTTTCCAGTAATGAAGCACTCATCACTTTCTAAAAGCAAATCTTTCCACTGGTTAATTGTTCTCACTGTCAGGAAATTCCTCCTTAGTTCTAGATTGCTTTCTCTCCTCGATTAAACTTGATGGTTTCCAATAATGCAAGAAAGCCAGTGTCTGGCTTGTCCTTCTAATGGGTGAGTGGGTCTCAGGAAGTCAAAGGGCAAATTGAGAAGGATGATGGCTTGTCTTTTCACACAACTTGCATGGTTGGGCTGCCGGGGGTTTGCAGGGGTTCAGGAGAACCTCTAACTAAGACTCTCTACAGTTCGGAGAACCCCCAAATCCCTCTTCTGGCTGGCCCTGCTCTGCCCTCCCCTGCCCTCCCCTCCCAGGAGTCCTGACGTGGGCTGTTTTGGATGCAGGTAAGTGCAGGGCATGCGCGGAGGCTCAGGGAGGATGAAAAATGGGCCTCCCAGAAGTTCAGAAAGGCCAGAAATGGGTCAATTTCCAGCTTCCAGAAAGCCTCCAGAGCCCGGGGAAGGCAACCCCCACCTGCTGTGGTGCAGGGGGCCAACTAGGCTACACCCATCCTGGCCACACCCACCCAACAACTAGGCAGAGAACCTGTTGCTAAAATTTTTGAAGCCCACCCCTGGCAACCTGGCCATTTGGTCCCCTGTCTCTTCCCTTAAGAGGAGCTAACCACAATGATTGAAGGGTTCAACTGATGACTTCAGGGCAGAACTGGTCTCTCAATTCCTCCCTTGCTGTCATCCCATGGGCATTGTCCTTCTCTGGTGGCTTCCCTGCCATTCTGTCACCTGCACCTCTATAACTGTCTGGTTTGGCTTTGCAACCCAACAAGACAGACACAGACTCCAGAGAGTAATTAGGACTGCAGAAAAAACAATTGCTACCAACCTGCCTTCCATGGAGGACCTGTATACAGCACGAGTCAAAAAGAGGGCTGTGAAAATATTTACAGACCCCTCACATCCCGGACATAAACTGTTTCAACTCCTTCCCTCAAAAAGAAGCTATAGAGCCCTGCACACCAGAACAACTAGACACAAGGGGAGTTTTTTCCCAAATGTCATCACTCTGCTAAACAAATAATTCCCTCAACACTGTTCAACTTATTTACTAAGATTGTATTACTATTATTCCTCTCATCCTTCCTAGTACCTATCTCCTCCCACTTATGACTATAACCATATTGCTGGTATCTTTACAATTTATATTGTTTTATTTGTTTCCTAGTATGATTCAATTGCTTATAGTAACCTATGACTACCACTAAGTGTTGTATCTTATGATTCTGGATGAATGTATTTTGGTTTTTACACTGAGAGCATCTGCACTGAAGACAAATTCCTTGTGTGTCCAATCACACTTGGCCAATAAAGAATTCTATTCTATTTGGGCCACTGTGAGGGCCAAGCCTGGGATTTGCTCTGATGGAGGAGTGAAAGCCCTTTGTGAGAAAGCAAACTCTGGTTGGAGTGCCCAGGAGGCACCTGACAGACTCAGGGGCAATCCTTCCCTTCCCTCTTTCCAGAATTAGAATTCTTTTTATTGGCCAAGTGTGGTTGGACACACAAGGAATTTGTCTTGGTGCAAATGCTCTCAGTGTACATAAAAGAAAAGAGACATTCGTCAAGAGTCAAGAATCATAAGGTGCAACACTTAATAATAGTCATAGGGTACAAAAAGCAATCAAATCATACTAGGAAACAGTCAATATAAAGCGTAAGGATGCAAGCGACAAAGTTACAGTCATACAGTCACAAGTGGGAGGGGACGGGTGATAAGGAGTGATGAGAAGATTAATAATGATAGTAGTTCAGATTTTGTAAATAGTTGGACAGTGTTGAGGGAATTATTCGTTTAGCAGAGTGATGGCATTCGAGAAAAAACTCCCCTTGTGTCTGGTTTGTTCTGGTGTGCAGGGCTCTGTAGCGTCCTTTTGAGGGAAGGAGTTGAAACAGTTTATGTCCAGGATGAGAGGGGTCTGTAACTATTTTCACAGCCCTCTTTTTGACTCGTGCAGCATACAGGTCCCCCATGGAAGGCAGGTTGGTAGTAATTTCCGGCCTGGATCAGAGCTCCAGAGAGATTGGCGTCCCCACCGCCTGCACACTCCAGATCTATCAGGCAGTGATTTAGCCTCTGTGCCCATTCCCAGAGAGTGTTGATAAAAAGAAGAAAAACCTTGAGAAAGTCACTACCATAATCAGCTGAGTGATAAATTGGCTCCTAAATCTGAAAACAGCCCAACTGCTGAGATTTCTGTAAGCGTGTCCTGTTCTTTTTTAATACATTGTAATAAAAGGAAAGTGAGAAAACCTTGGTCTCAGAGGTGCTTTTTCCTCTCCCTTTTCTTGTGCGCATTCAAACACTTTGACGTCTCTGGTTGGAGCTGTTGGCATTCAAGTTGAACCAGTGTCAGGCTGACAGCAAAGGTTTCACCACCATGTAGCCACTGTTATCTTCGCCGTGTCTGTTATGTATGTAGGTTTAAATGTTATTGGTTTATTTGAACTGTTCTTGTCAAATGGGATTGGTTTAAATAGTGCAGAAAAAACCCTGCACTCCCATTGGCTGGCAACTACAGCTGCTGGCTATAAGAAGCAGCCGTAGCCCAGCCAAGTCGGGTCCATTCGAGCTGTAGTCACTGAATAAACTCTTCACTGAAGCTCTTCGCGTCTGACTCTTCATGCAAACCTAACAGTGTCAGCCCCAGATCCATCTTGATTCAGATTGAAGGCTGCCACAGAGGGGGGTGGGATGGGCAGCTGAGGGAACAAGAGGGCAGTGAGAAGGGAGGAGAGGCACAACAACAGAGGTGGGATTCAGCAGGTTCTGACCAGTTCTGGAGAACCGGTAGCGGAAATTTTGAGTAGTTCGGAGAACCGGCCAACCCCACCTCTGACTGGCTCTGCCAACCCCATCTCTTCTCTGCCTCCCATTGAGTCCCAGCTGATCGGCTGGGTCTTCTTTGGTTGCCCTGCACAGGAGAACGGAGCTGGAAAGCAGGTTAGTGGGGTGGGGAGGGAAGGGAAGGGAAGGGAAGGGGGATTTTGCAGTATCCTTCCTCTGCCACACCCAACAAGCCATGCCCAACAAGCCATGCCACCCGGGAAGTCAGATTTGGGGTTTCTATCACTGAGTATTGTATCTTATGATTCTGGATGAATGTATTTTTTATGTATACTGAGAGCTTATGCACTGAAGACAAATTCCTTGTGTGTCCAATCACACTTGGCCAATAAAGAATTACATTTGATGTTCAGACTGGGTTTGGCATTTTTGTCTACCTATCGAATCCTTACCAAGGACCTGGGATAGGCAAATCTGGATGTTTGATGGTGTTACAGATAGCGCCGCAGGATGGAAGCTGCTCCAAGCAAAGCCACCTTCTGCAATTGACTGATGGCAAATTTGTCAATGCCACTGATAGTGTTCAAGTAGTGCTCCAGTTGTTTTGAGACTGCACCCACCCAAGGCACTCATGACTATTGCTACCACCCTTGCTTGCCTTTGCCATAGTTGTTCTATTTCTATTTATAGGTCTTTGTATGTTTTTTATCTTCTCCAGTTCTTTCTCTTCTATTCTGCTGTCTCCAGGCACTGCCACACCCACTATCCAGACTTTTTAGTCTTTCTTATCGACAACTGTTAAGTCCAGGGTGTTATGTGGCAGGTGGCTGTTTGTCTTGATTCTGAAGTCCCAGAGCAATTTAACTTTTTCATATTATTATTATTATTGATTAATCTTTAATGAGATTCACAGCCTTTGGGGCTGGTTGGTAGCTCAACAGCTCGAGTCCTAACCAAGGACCTAGGAACTGTTCAGGTAGCGTCGGAGGATATAAGCTGTTCCAAGTAGGGTGGCTTTTTGTAGAATCAGGGTATTCAAGTCTGATACAGGTGAAACTAAAAAAATTAGAATATCATGCAAAAGTTCATTTATTTCAGTAATGCAACTTAAAAGGTGAAACTAATATATGAGATAGACTCATACATGCAAAACAAGATAGGTCAAGTCGTGATTTGTCATAATTGTGATGATTATGGCTTACAGCTCATGAAAACCCCAAATCCACAATCTCAGAAAATTAGAATATTGTGAAAAGGGGCAATATTTTAGGCTCAAAGTGTCCCACACTAATCAGCTCATTAAGCCATAACACCGGCAAAGGATTCCTGAGCCTTTAAATGGTCTCTCAGTCTGGTTCAGTGGGAATCACAATCATGGGAAAGACTGCTGACCTGACAGTTGTGCAGAAAACCATCACTGACACCCTCCATAAGGAAGGAAAGCCTCAAAAGGTAATTGCAGAAGAAGTTGGATGTTCCCAAAGTGCTGCACAAGGAGCAGGGATGACCGCAGCCTGGACAGGATTGTCAGGAAAAGGCCATTCAAAAGTGTTGGGGACTTTCACAAGGAGTGGACTGAGGCTGGAGTCAATGCATCAAGAGCCACCACACACAGACGGATCCTGGACATGGGCTTCAAATGTCGTCAGAAGCATCTTAACCTGGGCTAAAGAAAAACAGACCTGGTCTGTTGCTCAGTGGTCCAAAGTCCTCTTTTCTGATGAGAGCAACTTTTGCATCTCATTTGGAAACCAAGGACCCAGAGTCTGGAAGAAGAATGGAGAGGCACAGACTGCAAGATGCTTGAAGTCCAGTGTGAAGTTTCCACAGTCTGTGTTGATTTGGGGAGCCATGTCATCTGCTGGTGTTGGTCCACTGTGCTTCATTAAGTCCAGGGTCAACGCAGCTGTCTACCAGGAGATTTTGGAGCACTTTATGCTTCCTTCCGCAGACGAGCTTTATGGAGATACTGACTTCATTTTCCAGCAGGACTTGGCACCTGCCCACACTGCCAAAATCACCAAAACCTGGTTCAATGACTGTGGGATTACTGTGCTTGATTGGCCAGCAAACTCGCCTGACCTGAACCCCATAGAGAATCTATGGGGCACTGCCAAGAGAAAGATGAGAGACATGAGACCGAACAATGCAGAAGAGCTGAAGGCCACTATTGAAGCATCCTGGTCTTCCATAACACCTCAGCAGTGCCACAGGCTGATGGCTTCCATGCCACGCTGCATTGAGGCAGTAATTGCTGCAAAAGAGGCCCAAACCAAGTACTGAGTACATATGCATGCTTATACTTTTCAGAGGTCCGATATTGTTCTATGTACAATCCTTGTTTTATTGATTGCATGTAATATTCTAATTTTCTGAGATTGTGGATTTCGAGTTTTCATGAGCTGTAAGCCATAATCATCACAATTATGACAAATCACGGCTTGAACTATCTTGTTTTGCACGTAATGTAATCTCATGTATTAGTTTCATCTTTTAAGTTGCATTACTGAAATAAATGAACTTTTGCACGATATTCTAATTTTTCGAGTTTCACCTGTAAATTCAGAATTTTCAAATAGAGAGGTAGCCCTTTGGTATTGCTCCAAGGGCTCCAGTTACAATTGGGATAACACACGATTTCTTTTTCCAAAGTCGCTCAACTTCAATTTGTAAGTCCCGATACTTTGTGATTTTTTTTTGCTGTGTGTCTTCAATTCATGCAATGTCAATGAATCAACCCTTTTTCTTTTCAACTATTGTTATGTCAGGTGTGTTGAGGGCCAAGTGCCTGTCAGTCTGAATTCTGAAATCCCACAAGATCTTGACTTTTTCATTCTCCAAACCTTCTTAACCTTATGTTCCCAGTAGTTGTTACTATATTCAAATCCAAACTTTTGGCATAGTTTCCAGTGAATGGTTTTAGCAAGTCAGTTATGGCGTTCTAGGTAGTCAGTTTGTGAAATTTTGCTGCACCCACTGATTAAATGGTCAACTTTTAAATTAAATTAAATGGTATTATTATTATTATTATTATTATTATTATTATTCACAAAAAACAACAGTGTACACAGCAAATGAGATAACTATGCTGGGTTTGGTATCACAAATCACTAGTCGAACACTTCCCAAGTGTTTAGGACTGCATGATGTATTGGCAGATTATGCGAGCAGATCCCAGTAAGGTGGCCTTCTGCAGCTGACCAATGGTGATTTTATCAGCACCAATTCTTTTTAAGTGCTTGCCTAGGTCTTTAGGCACAGCAGCCAGTGTACCAAGTACCACTCGAACCACCTGCACTGGTTTATGCCAGAGTCTCTGCAGTTCAATTTTCAAGTCCTGATATCTGGTGATTTTTCAAGTTGTTTCTTGTTGATTCTGCTGTCATCAGATATGGCAATGTCGATGATCCACACTTTTTTTCTTCTCCACAATCATGATATCCAGGGTGTTGTGTTCCAAAACTTTATCAGTCTGTATCTGGAAGTCCCACAGTAGTTTTGCATGCTCATTTTCGACCACTTTTTCAGGCTTATGATCCCACCAGTTCTTTGCTACAGGCAGATGGTAGTTGTGACACAAATTCCAGTGGACCATCTGAGCGACTGTGTTGTGATGTTGTTTGTAGTCAGTCTGAGCAATTGTCTTACAACAGCTCAGTATGTGATCGATAGTTTCATGCGCTTCTTTGCAGAGTCTGCATTTGGGGTCATCAGCAGATTTTTCTATTCTGGCTTTAATTGCATTCGTTCTGATGGCTTGTTCTTGGGCTGCAAAAATCAGGCCTTCTGTCTCTTTCTTCAGTGTTCCGTTGGTCAGCCATAACCAGGTCTTTTCCTCATCGACTTTTCCTTGGATCTTTTCAAGGAACTGTCCATGCAGTGCTTTGTTACACCAGCTGTCAGCCCGAGTTTGCATTGCTGTTTTCTTATATTGATCCTTGGTTTGCTGCACTTTGAGCAGCTTCCTATTGTTGACCTCTATCAAAGCTGGTTCAACACTGTCTTTCACATAAACTGCCAGAGAATGCTTCTCTTCTTCGACTGTCTGCTTCTCTCGCAAAAGTCCTCTGCTGCCGCTTGCTTTTGTGGGCAAATATAGCCTGTCAACGTCACTACGCGGGTTGTTGTTGTTTTTTGTTGTTATTATTATTATTATTATTATTATCATCATCTTTCACAGACACTCCCATGTGATCTTGATTTTGAGGAAGTCACTCTCTCTTTCTCAGCGTAAGGCACCTCCTGGGGCTTTGGGAGAAATGGAGGAGGAAGAGGAGGTATCGTGCCTCTGCCTTTTAAAAAAAATTAATTTTTTATTTTAAAAAAACTTTATTAAACAAATAAACAAATGCAAAAACAAACAAATCTTACATTAAAAATTTGAACGTGGTGCAGTTTCCTAACATCAATCATTGTCCTTATTTCACTAAATCCAATAATAGTCTTTTATAATTTCCATCTACTCGCTTCAAATATAAATATAATCATTCCTTAATTTCATGGATCTTCCTCATCTCTAGCCATCTTCTCCCATGTTTTATAATAATCTGAATCCTCCTTATTTTTTAGTTCTTTTGTTAATTTATCCATTTCTGCGCACCTTGTAATTTTCCTCAATATCTCCAATTCATTTGGGGTGCCTCTGCCTTGAGTTCCTGACTGAAAGGTGGAACATAAATCAAACCAGCCAACCAAACAATCCCTAACTGAAAGCCCTGAGGAGCATATTTTTCTGAAGGGCCTTTTTGAATAGCAGTGCTGCTGCTACTGCAAAGGGCGAGGCCTGCTTTGAGAAATTTCTTTCCCCGTGCAAACATCAGAGAAATTGACCGTCACTCCCTCTGCCTGAAAATATGGTGGAGAAATTCTAAAAGGCTGTGCCCAAGGTTGATTTTATTGTAATCCCTCTGGGTGGGAGAGGGCAGTTCTCAAACATGATAACTAAATTGTATTTATTTGTCTCCAGATGCTGTGGGTGCTCCTGCAGTGGAGTTTTCAAGAAGAGATTTGACATTTCATTTGTCCAGAATGGTATAGAGTCTCCTGCTTGAGCAGGGGGTTGGACTAGAAGACCTCCAAGGTCCCTTCCAGCTCTATTCTGATCCCAGATGTCTCCCTTGCTGAGTTGATTGAGACGGTTCTTCCATGGAGCTCCATCTTAGAGCTGTCCAAGGTGCTGCCTTAATTTTTCTGCTTTCTCCTGAGCTCCCATCTGGTTGCAGCTGGGGAAACTGAGTTGCTAGACACTCCCGGACAAATTCAATATAAGACAGAGTGAGCACTACTCCTAAAAATTGCATCATCATCATCACTGTTGTTAAATCAAGTATGGTCATGAGTCTCCTGGCATATAACCTCCTTCCAGCTGGCCCACCGTCCATCTCCAGACCAGCCTTGTCACACTGCCTGAGGTTTAGAGGAGATGAAATCCAACATATATGAAGGTAGCATGTCAGGTATGGATGACCCAAAGTTACATTGGGAATTCTTTATTTTATCTTTCCAACAACAATGCTGTGGAATAGGGCTGAAAAGTAAACAACAGAATTGTATAGGGTCTTCTGCTTGAGTAGGGGGTTGGATTAGAAGACCACAATGGTCCCTTCCAACTCTGTTATCCTCTGTTGTTTGGTTAAGTAAATTAATTATCCTGCCCTGTGCATGCCTTCCAAAGATTCTTGTTAATTTGTCCGTTTTCAAGAGCAAAGCTTCGCATTGCCTGCAATGAAACAGCCCCGTTGTGTGGGATAGGATTGCTCCACCATCTACCTTTAAAAAGAACTCAGTATTCATGACTCTATTTAAAATTCTGTTAATGGAAGGGTCCAGAGAGAGATGTTTCAAAACTGGCCTTTATGCCCTTGAAATCTATTGCTTTTTCCTAAACATAAGCCAACAAATGTGCAATACAAGAGCTGACAGGATTTTAATTGAACTCTTGAGCTTCCCAGTATCCTCTTGGCTACTATTTAAGATCAGGTAGGAAATATTTGCAGGACACAGGCTATCTACATCTATGAGATGTTATTTAAAATTCAGCCCATTTCATCTAACCCTAACGATGTTCCCCACATATATCATAATTTGATGGCAGCTATAAAAGTTCAGATTTAGCATTGGAGTTAGCCCTCCATTCTCCCTATACATAACATGCAAATGAATGTGCCATTTCACATCCTTGGACTGTTAAGGTGTCACTTTCACCATATAGTTAATAAATTGGGCCTTTTTATGACTCTAAGGTTGATAAGTATGCACCTAATTTCCATGTATGTAGCAGCCTATATGTTGCTAGGGATTTTAACAAGCTGTTGTCCATGGCAACAGCAACAAAAAGTGATCATAAATTCATGAAGCATTTGGAGAAATCTACAGTGCCAAAAAAAGTCTCTTTAGAATAATAGAAGCAATATTAATCACATCCGTGGTTTACGCCACGTTTCATGTGGTTGCTTCAGATGCCCCCCAGAAAATCAGGAGGGTTGAACATGATGCTCCTCACAACTTGGCACCAAATCCCATTCTTCCTGGGAAAATTAGTAGCTTTCCAAGCAACCCTGGAGTTCCACTGGACTGTTTCCAAGATATCTTCATTTCTGGATTGTTGGTCCTAACTTCAAGGCACCTGAGAAGACTTTCAGTCAAGTAGGATCCTGAAAGGCTTCTTCTCAAGTGCCTTGAAGTTAGGGCCAACATTATGGCCTCCAGCCAAGGGAAGCCATTTCTCAATTAATCATTCTTTAAAGATGACAGTGCTAAGGAAAATAATTAGTTAGAACATTTCTTTAAGAGGAGGCATTCTCCAGCCACTTCTCAAGAGCAGGCTTCCCTCTTAGCAGAGGCAGAGTAGTACTCCAGAAGATGTTCCATGGGAAGAGTGGTCCCCTTGTCTTCTCTTGGGGTAGTGGAGAAACTAAGAGAGTTCTAGACAACTGGAAGGAGGACAATGCCATAAAAAGACTTAATCAATGTTGTCCAGAAGGTGGGAGAGGGAATTACATAATGAAAATAGTGTTGGACTATTAGGACACAAGCCCTGTCCATGTGTGTTGATTGATTGATTGATTGATATCCCGCCTTCATTATTTTTACAGTCGTGACATTGCATGCGTGCCTGCAAGGAGTGGATCTTGTACCATGTTGTTGCAAATTTGCTTTCATCCTTCTGACAAAGTCTGCTAATACAACCACACGCAATTCTTTGCTCTCTTATAGTAATAATCCCAGGACTTCTCCACCCATGGGAACTTCATGGAAGTTCTCCTTGGAAGTTTGGAAAGCAAATTCTCTCTTATCAAACTGAATGGGGCCAGTGAGCTTTCCAGATTCCACAAAGCCCATCTGAAATTCCATCTGGGGCCAAACCTTTCAGGCAACCTAAGAAAAAGAGGATTAGATGCTGTATTTAAGATTTTCCTCAGAACTACAGGATGTTGATAACTCAGACAAGGAACCACACATGAATGCTCCATTGTATTCTCTGTCTCCGTCCCTTTGCTCTTGCCTCAAAGACAGAAGATGCACCTCTGCTATTAACAAAGAGTGGGAAACAGAATTAGATCTCCATTCAAGAATGACGTTGTCAACCATGAAGCTGATCCAGAGGTGGGATTCAGCAGGTTCTGCCCAGTTCTGGAGAACCAGTAGCGGAAATTTTGAGTAGTTTGGAGAACCGGCCAACCCCACCTCTGACTGGCTCTGCCAACCTCACCTCTGCCTCCCATTGAGTCCCAGCTGATCGGCTGGGTCTCCTTTGGTTGCTCTGCACAGGAGAATGGAGCAGGAAAGCAGGTCAGTGTGGTGGGGAGGGAATGGGGGTTTTGCAGTATCCTTCCCCTGCCATGCCCACCAAGCCACACGCACCAAGCCACACCATGCCCATCAAGCCACACCCACAGAACTGGTAGTAAAAAATTTGAATCCCGCCACTGGAAGGAAGAGAGGAAGGAAAGGAGTGGAAGAGAGGAATGAAAGGGGAAGGAAGAGAGGAACAAAGGAAAGGAAGCAGAGGTGGTGTTCAGCAGGTTCTGCCCAGTTCTGGAGAACCAGTAGTGGAAATTTTGAGTAGTTTGAAGAACCGGCCAATCCCACCTCTGACTGACCCCACCCCCATCTCTTCTCTGCCTCCCAAGTCCCAGCTGATTGGCTGGCTCTTCTTTGGTTGCCCTGTAGAGGAGAACAGAGCTGGAAAGCAGATTAGTGGGGTGTGGAGGAAAGGAGGATTTTGCAGTAACCTTCCTCCAGGAGTGGGGAGGGAATAGAGATTTAACAGTATCATTCCCCTGCCACGCCCACCAAGCTACGCCCCAGCCAAGCCATACCCACCAAGCCATGCCCACAGAACCGGTAGTAACAAAAATTGAATCCCACCACCGATCTGATCTGAGTGGAGCCATTTTGAAGCTTCATTGTTGCCACACTGGAGCTGGGGTTTTATAGCCAAAACAAAAGATTTTCTCCTGGGAAGCAAGGACATTTCTACAGAGAGAAAGGAGGAGTGAAGTTACCAGGCAACCGGATGGCACTTTGATTGGACCATGTGACTGATTGTTTGGAAAAGTGGGGAAACTTTTACTTTTAATTAGGTGAAAACCGCAGGAACCTTCAGAGTCGGTTTTCCCCAGAACTGTGCCAGTATGATATATCCAAATAAAACTATTCTTTGAGGAATCTACCTGCCTCAGAATTTTGTTCGCCACAGGTGTGTTACTTGGAACCCTGACAGACATCTTCCTAGTAGGAAAATATATTTCTAGTCTTCAAACTGAACACTTTTGGAATTGCCATATATTTCCAGTGCTGCATTTAGTGAAGTGTAGCATTTCAGTTTAATTGGCTTCCCCAGTCCCCAACATCCTGATCTTCTGTAAGATGACCATGGCAGGAAAGATCTGCATCCTCTTCAACAGCAGGCAATCCCCAGCACAAGTTGAGGGTTACCACCTGAATGATAGCGAGTGTCAGTGTTATTTCACAGAGGAAATTGATGGACTCTCCCTCTCATGCCTTCTCCCCAGTTCCGGTTTTGATTTCCTGTTACCATACCTCTCCTTTAAAAAAAAAAAAATTAACACAAAGAGTTGATTTTGCAGTCATCGTTCAGGCAAGAAGTGTGCAAGTCAGATTTCCACGTAGCTTATTATTTGGACTCATTATAAGCAGGGCACCTGGGAGGCAGGGAAGAGCTTGTCATACTGATCAGTACTGAAAAGACTGGCTAAATGAGACCTTTTGGCTTGAGAAAACGAAAGAAAGAAGAGGCTGGCGCTAAATATTACAAGTCAACAGGGATGTGATGGTTTATAATCAATCAATCTGGAATGCCTGCCAAGTCCCAAGGGGTGGCGGAGTGGTGAGATCATCACCAAGTCTCAGCATTCACCCCAATTTAAATGACTAACGATCTCCATGAGCGTAAGAATCACCCTGGGAATGTCAGTCTGTGCTGCACAAGATATTTTGCTCTTCCTGCACTTCCAGAGCAAAGAGAAGACCAAACGGCTTGGAATGTTTATTCCAGGGTGGGATTCTACTGGTTCGGCCTGGTTCAGGCAAACCCGTAGCTCTGAGGATCAGCTGGGAGTGAACTGGTTCAGTTTGCTCCGATGATCAGCTGTTAGGCCCACCTGCCCGCCTGGGTTCTAGGTTGTGCTTTATATCCTGTTTTCTAGATCAGCTGATTCATGTGGCACAGTGGATTTCTGCATGTCAGCTGTTTAATGCACAGGGATTGCTGGAGAAGGTCAGTAGAAAATGCTCTGCGTGCTTGCGAAGTGCACGTTTGGCAGCACATGCATGCTCACTGAACCGGTTGAATCGCACCCCTGGTTTATTCCCACCCAGTTGCTGCCAAACTACAGTGGGCTTTCCTCCTCTGCGGGTCCTCTGCCGGCTATTCTCCAGCACCAATGCCCCCCTGGCCCTTCATCCCCAGCTCTTCATCCAGGCCCATTCCCCAAGGCATGGTTTCTGCCCAGGGTTTCACTGCACCGGACAAGTAGACGCTACCAATTGGGCAGCGGGTGGCAACAATGGCATTGGGAGGGACAGTGGGCGATTGGTGGCTTTGCACAGTGGATGTTGGGTGCAATGGGCAGGAGGCGGGGGATTGCAAGGGCTGGGGGGCACGGTGTGTGACTGGGTGTTGCCAGCTGGGCTAGGAAACCCCCCTGCCCAAAAAGCAAGAATATCCCATCCCAAACCTTAAAAAGCATTCTCCAAAGCTATCTTCTTCATTGAAAGAATATTTAAACCAAAACTATTTTTAATCCAATAGAAAGAGAGCTAGTAGGGGAAAAAACATAGAAAAACGTCTTTGCTTGGCATCAATTTCATCTCTTTTGTGTCTAGACTTTTTTTATTTAATAGGTGTAATCATTTCTGTTAAGAGATCAAGAGCAGAAGAACAAACCTCCAAAGAGATGGATGTTCAAAAGTGTCTCGTTTCCTTCAGGATCTTGGGAGGGAGGGACATTGCCAGGGAGACTAATTGATTCCCCCTCCCCTGAACACCTGAGTTATTACAAGAGAGAAAAGGTGAAAGAAAGAGAGAAAAGGAGAGGGAGGGAGGGAGGGAGGGAGGGAGAGAGAGAGAGAGAGAGAGAATGAATCTGAAAACATCAAAGAGAATTTACATACTGGCTGGGAAGGAAGGAAGGAAGGAAGGAAGGAGGGAAGGAGGGAGGAAGGAAGGAAGGAAGGAAGGAAGGAAGGAAGGAAGGAAGGAAGGAAGGAAGGAAGGAAGGAAGGAAAGGAAGGGAGGGAAGGAAGAAAGGATTTAAAAAACATGAAAGAGACCAATAAAGGAGACTCTTTGTAGCTCAGGGTTGAAACGATGGGTCCTTGGTGCTCTCTTGCAGATGTTTCATTACCCAAGTAGGTAACATCATCAGAGCTAGTAAGGAGTGCTGTTTGCTGTCAATTTAAACTCCTTACTAGCTCTGATGATGATACCTACTTGGGTAATGAAACATCTGCAAGAAAACAAGCAAGCTCAGAGAGCACAAAAAAGACCCCACTCATCAAAGATAATTTACATACCGTATAAAGCTGACCAAGGATTTTCAACAGTTTTCCAAAAATACAAAAGAATTCCAATATCTCTGCTCTCAGATACAAAACCCATGTTGGATTGTTTCTCAAGGATCATAAGCTTGTGTGTGTGTGTGTGAGAGAGAGAGAGAGAGAGAGAGAGAGAGAGACAGAGAAACAGAGACAGAGAGAGAGAGAGACAGAGAAACAGAGAGAGACAGGGAGAGACAGAGACAGAGACAGAGAAACAGAGAGATGGAGAGACAGAGAGAGAGAGAGACAGAGAAACAGAGAGAGACAGGGAGAGACAGAGACAGAGACAGAGAAACAGAGAGAGAGACGGAGAGACAGAGAGAGAGAGAGACAGAGAAACAGAGAGAAACATAGATAGAGAGAGACAGACGGAGACAGAGAGACAGAATCAGAGAGAGAGACAGAGACAGAGAAACAGAGAGATAGAGAGACAGGGAGAGACACAGAGAGAGACAGAGACACAGAGAGAGACAGAGACAGAAACAGAGAGAGAGAGAGAGACAGAGAAACAGAGAGAGAGAGAGAGACGGAGAGACAGACACAGAGAGAGACAGACAGAGAGACAGACAGAGAATCAGACAGAGAGAAACAGAGATAGAAAGAGAGAGACAGAGAGACAGAATCAGACAGAGACAGAGACAGAGAGAGAACAGAGAGATAAGACAGACAGAGACAGAGAGAAACAGAGAGACAGGCCGAGACAGAGACACAGAGAGAGACAGACAGATAGAGACAGAGACAGAGACAGAAACAGAGGGACAGAAACAGAGAACTGTCCCCAGATATTCTAAAATTCTATGGCCATGCTATTATAATTGAGAGCGAGGGCAGTAAGACAAATTCTGCTTACTAAATGGTGCAGCAAATTTATATCTAATACTTATAATTGAACTGCTTGGTGTTGTATGAGACAGGGGTGTCTGTGAGGCACAGTTTAAGAAGTCAAAATATCAGATACCAGCTGTAAAGAGGCAATCAAAGTTTTGCCTGTTTTTTTATGTTGCCACACATGAGACACACAACAAACCAGGCAGAGCCTTCAATCAGATTGTCCCAGGCACTATCCTGACTTTTTCTGCCATGCCCTAGGGACACCTCTGCTTTGGGTATTTCAGATAATCCATTTACTTAACAATTAAATCTGTTGGTCTATGGAAAAATAAGCCAAAGAACTAATCCATTTAGGCATGTACTTTTCCATGCTAAAAATAAGAGCAAGTCAGAGATGGAGTTTCTCAGAAATCTCAGTTTTCCACTCATCAATGCAACAAGCCAATCCCTTGCCAAATCTTCATATAGGTAGTCCTCAACTTACAACAATAGTTGGGACCAGAATTTCAGTTGCTAAGCAAGGGGATTGTTAAGGGAGTCATACCTGATTTTACTATCTTTCTTGCCATGGTTGATATGTGAATCACTGCGTTGGTAAGTGAAATAATTGGTTGTTAAGCTTCCCCCATTGGCTTTGCTTGTTGGAAGCTGCCTGGGAAGGTTGGAGAAGAGAAGAGAAGAGAAGAGAAGAGAAGAGAAGAGAAGAGAAGAGAAGAGAAGAGAAGAGAAGAGAAGAGAAGAGAAGAGAAGAGAAGAGAAGAAAGAATAGAATAGAATAGAATAGAATAGAAAATAGAATAGAATAGAGAATAGAATAGAGAATATAGAATAGAATATAGAATAGAATATAGAAAATAGAGTAGACAATAGAGAATAGAATAGAATAGAGAACAGAATACTTGGTTATCACTTTGAATGTACACTAATCAGCAACAGCTCTCAAAGAGTCTCCACCTCTAATATAAACATAAACATGATAAGATAAATAAATAAATACAATATGCATGTACCCACATATGTTATATGACACAGAGAAACAACACAGTGTAGTTCGCATGTATACATGTACATAGTGAGAAAAATGAATCTTGTGAGTTTACCAGACAGATGGCCTAGGGAACAAAGCTGTTACAGAATCTGGTAGTCCTACTACAAATACTTTGAAACCTCCTCCCAGAGGGAAGCAACAGAAACAGACCATAAAGTGGGTGTGTGGGATCTCTAACCATGCTTTGAGCTCTAAGCATATAGCGCTTGTAAGCAGTATCCTGAATGACAGGAAGTGAGCTTCCTATACTATTCTCCATTGTCCTCACCACTCTCTGTAGGGACTTTCTATCTAAACGTTCTCAATCATGCCTTTGTAAAAAGTGGCCAGGATAGAAGATGCAAATGATGATCACATAACTCTGGGACACCCCAAATGCATTCCAGTTGCCAAACACCCAAATTTTGTTCCTATGATCATGGGACACTGCACTTGTCATAAGTATGAAGACCACTTGTAAGTCACTTTTTTCAGTGCCATTGTAACTTTGAGCAGTCATTAAACAAATGATTGTTAAGTCAAGGACTACTTACTGTACTTACTGGAAAATTGCCACAATCTTTCCCTAGAATCCAATAAATGTTAAGAGGTCATATATTTTAAAATTCATCTATATGGTCATACTAATTTCTTCTCAGGTCACAGATTGATTTGGAATGACACAATGGAATGTAAGGATATATAGTATAGACTGCTAGCCGACAGCTTCATTCATCTCTCAATGACAGCGAACTTCAAATCTATTTCATGCATGATGCTTCCTCCTTAGGATGTCACTATGGGTCAGATGGGTCAGATACAAGGTAATACGGTGTTGAAATCTGCCTTGCATTTTCTTGGACAGACAGGGAACAAATTGCAGACTGAAGAATAACAACAGTGGAATGCAAGAGCCAGTTGTTTGCTAATTCCTCTCTGGACAATGAAAGAACTTGAGATTGCCCACAAATGCTCCGAATAGTTGCTGTTCACAAGGAGACTATAAGAAAGCTGATTTAAACCTCTGGGAGATGAGGAAATAACCCTTTATGTTATCAGTCAGCACCACTGAAAAGACTCTGTGTTCACATTCTTCCTTTTTAATCACATTCGGGAATTGCTTGACTGCTTAACTGGTATTCAGCTGTTGGGAACCTTTAGATTGACGTTTTAAAGCTCTGGCAAGTTTCCTTCAGTCCTTAACAAAAGACATTTCAAATACAAGTTTTAAAAACAATTTTTATAAACAACAAGAGGGGATTAAAACTTTCACTTTAGAAAGTTACAAATGGACTAATGTTCCAGATGAATTTGAAATAAAATTTTAGAGTTAACAATAAAGAATCCTCCCTGTAGGAAAATGCTTGTTTTGAACTCTTTAAAAAAAATGGATGAAACCTACAGAGAATTAGGAACTAAAGATTATAACTAAGAGAAGAACACTCCCGCACAATTTACAAATCCAGAATGAATCAAAATATTTTAACGTGAGTCATTTTGAAGGATATTTTTGAACAAGGGATGCATTGTGCATACTGCATCCAGTTTTGGTTGTCGCACTGCCAAAAAAGATTTTGAGATTTTGGAAAAAGTGCAGAGAAGAACAACTAGGATGATTAAAGGCCTGGACACAAAAACATATGAAGAACAGTTGCAGGAATCGAGTATGGCCAATCTAGAGAAAAGAAGGCCTAGGAGGGACATGATAGCAATTCTTCCAGTATTTGAGGGGCTGCCAAAAAGAAGAGGGGGGTCAAATTATTCTCCAAAGCACCAGAAAGCAGGGCATGAAGCAATGGATCAACTAATCAAGGAGTGAAGCAGCCTGGAATTAAGAAGAAACTTCCTAACAGTGAGAACAATGAACCAGTGGAACAGAAGTTGCCTTCAGAAATCATGGGTGCTCCATCACTGGGGTATTTAAGAAAAGACTAGACAGTCACTTGTCTGGAATGATATAGTGCCTCCTGCTTGACCTGGGGGCTGGACTGGAAGACCTCCAAGGTCCCTCCCAGCTGTATTCTGACTGAAATGAGTTTGCCTTTGATAATTAGAAGTTTGCAGACCTATTTTTCGTTATCTTCCCAGGTATTAACCTCAGGTTGGTTGGTCTGTGGTTTCCTGGGTCTGTTTTTTTTCCCCTTCCCTTTTTTGAAGATGGGAACCACATCAGCTGTTTTCCAATCCTCAGATAATTCCCCAGTGTTCCAGGATCGTTGAAAGATATGGTACAATGGTTGTGAGATGACATCTGCCAGCTCCTTCAGAACTCTGGGATGTACGTTAATCCATCAGTTCCCAGTGATTTAAACTCAAGTTCAGCCTGGTGCTCTCTTAACAAGTGCATCCTCTGGCAGCAGAAAGATTAAAACTGAATAGAATAGTTTAGTTTAGTTTAGTTTATTTGGACTTATAAGCCGCCATCTCTCCCGAAGGACTCAGGGCGGTGTACATAAAAGACAGAAAGTACAAAAGTTAAAAGAAATTAAAAAGATATTAAATTATGCCAAATAAACAATCAGATTAAAAACCCCAATCCCCCATCAGTCCAGGCTGGATTGCAAAAATAGCCATGTTTTGAGGTCGGGGCGGAAGGAGCGGAGATCAGGGGCCAAGCGCAACTCAAGGGGTAGAATAGAATAGAATAGAATAGAATAGAATAGGAATAGGAATAGGAATAGGAATAGGAATAGGAATAGGAATAGGAATAGGAATAGAATAACAAGAGTTGGAAGGGACCTTGGAGGTCTTCTAGTCCAACCCCCTGCTTAGGCAGGAAACCTTACACCACTTCAGACAAATTGGTTATCCAATCTCTGCTTGAACACCTCCAGTGATGAAGCATTCACAACTTCTGGAGGCAAGTTGTTCCACTGATTAATTGTTCTCGCTGTCAGGAAATCTAAGGGCCTTGGTGGCTCAGGCTGTTAATTGCCTGCACTTAAGTTCCAGCTGCCTACAACTGCTGTAGGCTCGAATCCCATCAGGCTCAAGGTTGACTCAGCCTTCCATCCTCTCGGGGTAGGTAAATTGAGGACCCAAGATTGTTGGGGGCAATTAGCTGACCTTGTAAAAATGCCGCTTAGTAATAAGCAGGCATATACAATGGAATGAAGGCTATTGCTGAGCACACTGGGTTGTATCCCAAAAATTGTAAGCCGCCCTGAGTCTCCGGAGAAGTGCGGCATATAAATGTAATTAAAAAAAAAAAAAAAATCCTTAGTTCCAAGTTGCTTCTCTCCTTGATTAGTTTCCACCCATTGCTTCTTGTCCTGCCCTCAGGTGCTTGAAGTCCACAAGTCTTAAAGTTGCCAAGGTTGGAGACCCCAGCTTTATGGCAATTGTTCCTTGGTGATTTAATAGGCAAAAACGAAAGGAATTGAAGAGAAAGAGCCATCCTGAGCATGGCCACAGTGTTGGCATTCACGTCTGTGCAAATTGCTCTTCCTGAATGTGCAGATTAAATGTCCCTGATCTGGGAATTCAGGCTTTTGCCAACCTGGCACCCTGGGAATCAGAGCCAGCCTGCCCTAGGAAATTCAAAGGAAGTTTCTTCGCCAATCAGGCCCGGAAGCAGAGGATAAAAACTGAAAGGGCCCCCCTAGGAATTGGGGTGTTAAGAATTTCATTGCAATGAGTTTGCTTTTCGCCTGTCAAACCGTTCCTCCTGCTCTGGAGCTCCCAGACTGCTTGGCATTCACTTTTTCCTATTTTTTCTTCTTCCCAGAACGGAGCGAACTGCACAATGAGAATAGTCGGAGAAGCAGCGAGAGAAGGCAGAGCTCCTTTCGTTAAGTACCATGAATGAAAACTAATTAAAGAAACTGAAGAAAGAAGCCAAGCTGGCAGAAAGCAGGCGGGGCAAAATCTATCCTTGTGTCAATTATAAGCAATTGCACCAAGCACAAAGATAATGGGGCTGCAAATTGTTCCTTCTGCTAAGTGAGCCAGACAGATAAAGGAGAGCTTGTCTCTGATGTGGAGGCAGGAGGAGAATGGATGCGTTCCTTGTGTGGCAGCAAACAGAGGGCCTGCCTACAGGCCGTTCCTTCCCAAGAAGGAACATAAAACCTTAGTAAGACCACACCTGGAGTACTGCATCCAGTTTGGGTCACCACCTTACAAAAAAAGATGAAGCTTTGGAAAAAGGATGGAGAAGAGCAACTAGGATGATTAAAGACTTGGAGACTAAACCATATGAAGAACGGTTGCAGGAATTGGGCATGGCTAGTCTAGAGGGGGGAAAAGGACTAGGAGTGACATGATAGCAATCTTCCAGTATGTGATGACCCAGGGCATGGCACAAAAGCAACAAAGTCACAAAAGTAGAGTTGTGTCCCTTTAATTCCTCCAACTTGGCCCCCAATATTCAGTTATCATTGGCCGGAGAAAAAACTCTCCCAAGAGCAGTTTTTAAAGGGAAGAAATTCCATCCGAACCCAAAGTACATCTAAATTATAAATAAAAACCAACACAAACCACCGCTGCAGCAATTAACGAGGCAGGGCAGGATAAGGAATTGCAGACTTCAAAAGAAACGAAACACATGCAGTTGGGAGGATGCCAGAACCCAGATAGGACTTGACAAACAAAGATAATGCACACTTTGCTGTGTGCAAACACTCTTTTTATCCTGTTTTCCTGCTGCAGCTAATGAAGGGAATCAGGGCTTTTTTCTCCCCCATAACCCACGTTGCTCCTTTATCTGTTCCTCCCTGCATGCCCTAGGATGCAGAGGGGATGGGCCTGGGTCTTCCTCTGAATGCCCAGCCAGACTGTGCCCTTCCCCAGTTTCCTCCAAAGCCACCGGAGCCACACTCCCACTCCCTGTCAGTTGTTCCACCTCCCCCTCGGAATCCGATTCCAACAGGAGCATGACGCAGTATTTGAGGGGCTTCCACAAAGAAGAGGGGGTCAAATTATTCTCCAAAGCACCTGAAGGCAGGACAAGAAGCAATGGATGGAAACTAATCAAGGACAGAAGCAACCTGGACTTAAGGAGAAACTTCCTAACTTTGAAAACAATGAAGCAGTGGAACAGAAGTTGCCTTCAGACATTGTAGGTGCATCCATCCATCATTGGAGGTGTTTATGAAGAGACTGGACAGCCACTTGTCTGAAATGGTATAAGGTCTCCTGCTTGAGCAGGGGGCTGGATTAAAAGACCTCAATGTCCCTTCCTGCTCTCTTCTATTTTAGATTCTAAAAAGAAAGGTGATCGCACCAAACATTTTTGCTTTGGCCTGGAAAAAGATAGGGCTGTGCATTGAAGTACAGGGTCACCTGGGGTGGCAAGTGTGGCTTGGTTACCATGGTAGATTGCTCACTAAGAGTCACCAGGAGAGGTTGATGGCAAGATCATGGAGGCCACCATAGAAAGCAGCTTCTCCATGAGGTCCGTCCAACTTCCCAAAGAGCTTTTAGGTAGACGACTTCATGGTCTATCATGAATTGCTGCACCCAAGGCTTGGTGTGGAAGTCTGTAGACCTGGTCTAGAAAAAGAGAAAGGAAATAGGCTGAGGTGGCTGAGAACATCCTCAGAAGATGACAAGGAACATATTCAGCCAGTTTTGTGTCTGGCCTCTAGGATCACCAATTATGGGCCTCAATAGCAGATGGTGGCGCAGTGGTTAGAATGCAGTACTGCAGGCTACTTCTGCTGGCTGCCTGCAATTTGACAGTTCAAATCTCAACAGGCTCAAGGTTGATTCAGCCATCCATCCTTCCGAAGTGGGTAAAATGAGGACCCAGATTGTTGGGGGCAAGAGGCTGACCCTGTAAACTGCTTAGAGAGGGCTGTAAAGCACTGTGAAGCGGTATATAAGTCTAAGTGCTATTGCTATTGCCCTTCCTTCCTTCCTTCCTTCCTTCCTTCCTTCCTTCCTTCCTTCCTTCCTTCCATCCATCCATCCATCCATCCATCCATGGTGCGCAGTGGTTAGAATGCAGGATTGCAGACAAACTCTGCCCACTATCAGGAGTTCGATCCTGACTGGCTGAAGGTTGGCTCACCCTCCCATCCTTCCGAGGTGGGTAAAATGAGGACCCAGAATTGTTGGAGGCCAGAGGCTGACTCTGAAAACCGCTTAGAGCACTGTAAGTGGTATGTAAGTCTACATGTTATTGCTATTGCTTTTTCCACTTTAGGAACTTCACAAAAAGAAGAAAAATTTACAAAGTGGTCTCCTAAATAAATCCTTAGGATTCCTGTCCTCTGTATACAGACATACCACAATGGTGAAGGGAAAAAAAAGCAGGCGCAATATCCATATATAGGTAGCCCTGACCACAATTGAGTCCAAAATTTATGTTGTTAAATGAGATGTTTGTCAAGTGAACTTTACAACTTTCCCGGTCACATTTTGTCAAGTGAATCGCTGCAGTCCTTAAATTAGTCACACAGTCATTAAGTGAATCTGGCTTCCCCATTGACTTTGCTTGTCACGAGGTCGCAAAAGGGGATCTCGTGAACCCCCGGGGACATGGCAACCATCATAAATGCGAGTCAGTTGTCAAGCATCCAAATGTAAACCACATGACTGTGGGGGATGCTGCAATATGGAAAATGGTCATAGGTCCCTTTTTTCAGGACTGTTATAACTTCAAACCAGTGCTGGTATTCTACCGGTTCGGCCCAGTTCTCCCAAGCCAGTAGCATGGATGAGCAGCAGAGACCGAACCGGTTCTCTCCACTGCTCTGCTGTTGGGCCCAGCTGCCCACCCGGGCTCCCAGACTCACCTTCATCTGCTGAATTTGAAGTGCAGCTGCTTTGCGCGGCACAGAATAGTGCTGCACGGCAGCTTGCTGAAGCGACCAGGATCATGCAGGCTTGCAGGAGGCGAGATAGAATGCCTCTGAACCTGTGCAAAGTGCATGTTTGGCACGCGCGTGCACACAAAGTCTGTGCATGCACGCAAAACGCGCCCACCAAGCCACACCCGCCAAACTGGTGGCAAAAATATTTGAATCCCACCACTGCTTCAAACGGTCACTAAGTGAACTGTTGTAAGTTGAGGATTACCTGTACACCCAACTTGAGGGCTTCCTGGTAGCATCTACTTGGCCCCTGTGGGAAGCCAACTGCAGAGTTAAATCAATTCTACTCCCTTTTTTCCCCCAACTCAGACTTCATAATCTCAGTCTAATGATGACATAGATCAAACAAGTATTGTATCAACTTGGCATATTGTATATCTATTCCAGACACTCCCCAATGATCATTATTAATTTTGCACAACTTTTTTTTCCTTCTGAGTTTGTAATTTTAAAAAGGGAATGGCACAGACATGAATGATGCACTTTAGGAGGTTTGGAAGTCATTAACAAGTGAGTGATAAGGAGCATTTTAAGTCAATCTCTCCTTCACTTCTTTATTTATTTAGCTGACACTTTCATGACTTGGAGAAATTTTTGCAGCGAATTGTTAAGCAACATAGAATCATAAGACTGGAGGGGGCTTTGCAGATCTTCTAGTTCAGCCAGGTGCCCAAGACAGGAGTCCTTATACCGTCCTGGACAAATGGTTGTCCAATCTTGAATACATCCAGGGATGGAGCACTCACAATTTCTGAAGGCACAGCTGTTCCAATAATTTAATTGTTGTCACTGTCAAGAAATTCCTCCTCATCTCCAAGTTGGACTGTCCTATGAGGAGCTTCTGTCCATTGCTTCTTGTCCTGCCCTCAGGGGCTGGACAGGTCTCCCCTAACAGGTGTATGACAACTAGCCACAGCCAACTCGCCATGGGACAACTCACCATGGCACAACTCACCATAGGACAAGAGTTACATTGATCCTTGAGTCCTTCTGCTGAGTCAGCTTTGGCATCAAGTGGAGGGGCAGCAAATGGTGAATGCTGGAGACTGTGCCAACTCTACCATATGGCCAGTCCGGCTTGTACTAACTTGATACACTCTCCTCATCTTCAACAGGGATGTTTTGCATTTGCCAACACCAAACAATTGTTTTTCTGGAGAGCAGAGGCCAGTCCTGAAAACAGAAGGGGAGGAGCTTATGCCAAATAAAGATCAATAGCATAAGACAGGTTCCTGACTGGTTGAACTGGGCTGGAGAGAGAGACAGAAGGAAAACAGTGTCCTCAGAGGGACTTTAAGGATACATGGAAGGCACAGGGAATAGAAACAGAACATGCACAGGCATGTACGTTTTTGTGGGTTCCAAAGAGATGCTTACACTGTCATGCCCCATGAGAGCCTGAACCTGCAGAGGAGGATGGATCGGAGGTGGAGCCAACAGAGATCAAGGGGCAGCTTCATTGGCTTTGGAGGAATGTGGGGGGAGGAGGATGAGGCAGCCCAGGGACCCTCAGGATTGGGACGGCTTGTTAGCAGGGAGGAACGGGGGGCAGGAGGATTGAGAGAGGGCAAGCAGGGGACATGAGGAGCGACGGAGCTCAGGCAATCAGCAAGGACCACCTCTTCCTGATCCCCAAGCATGGAGAGTGGAGAGAAGGCGGGAATAATACAGGCCAACCCAACTACTCGGGAGGAGAGCACCCCGCCCCTCTTCACAAGGCACATCTGGGGACCGTGATTGAAGGAGACACTTTGGGGAGGGGCATTTGTTGGGAACAAATGCTGAATTGGTAGAGTTTGGTGTGCTGGTATAGACATTGGGAGTTTGCAGGACTACTTGCTTCTTCCTTACTTCGTGGACTCAGTGCCTTGTTCCTTACTTTGTCAACTTTTTGTTTGTTTGTTTGTTCCTTGCTTGGTGGACTCATTTCCCTGTTCCTTTGCTTTGCTGGACTGCATGCAGCCAGAGGCTGCTGTGTACATGTGCGCTTTGCTCTGGGAATTTCCAAGAACATTAGAGCATCTGGGGGAAATTTGGAGCATTAAAGTGGAATTTGAACTCTCAGCTGGCTGGGTGGCCTTGGTGCCTTGTCCTGGGTCATCACACGAACATTAGCTGTACCCACGAATACCTCTCTGGATGCCTACCCATTGATGGATACTGGTTTTCTTTGAATATTTATCTATTTATTTAAAAATTCATTGGCTGCCCACAGGGTAATTCTGAAGATTTAATTCTTAAAGCTCTTTTTTTTTGTTCAAAAAAGGGACAAATGGCATGGTAGCAATTAAAGCACCATCCTGCATGATTACCACCATTTCCAAGAAAGCCATTAGGCCCCAAAATGCACATTTTTAGAAACTCAGGGTGGTCCTATGAATCTGAGGGCTTTCCTTGGAGGTGACTGTAGCTTATTCTACTGATATATGGCAATCCGCCATGACAATTTGTTATGCAAAGTATGAAGAGGTGTCCCTGTTCTTGTCTTTGAAAAAGCCATGTAGTTCCTACTTCTAAATAAGGAAAGAAACAGCAACTTTGTTGAATCTGGGGATTCTTTCTGCATGCCCAGTGTCCAGATGAGGCTTCTGCCAATGAGCTCAGTTACCCCTTGTCAGATCTGCCCTTTTCAGCTTGATGCTGCGCTGGCATTCTGCCATCAGTTCAGAGGTGGTATTCAGGCGGTTCTGACCGATTCTGGAGAACCAGTAGCAGAAATTTTGAGTTGTTCAGAGAACCAGCAAATACGGCCTCTGACTGGCCCGGCCAACTCCATCTCTTCTCTGCCTCCCAAGTCCCAGCTGATCGGCTGGGTCTTCTTTGGTTGCCCTGCACAGGAGAATGGAACTGGAAAGCAGGTTAGTGGGGTGGGGAAGGAATGGATATTTTACAGTATCCTTCCCCTGCCACGCCCACCAAGCCATGCCACGGCCACCAAGCCATGGCCACACAGAACCGGTAGTAAAAATGTTTAAATCCCACTACTGCATCAGTTGTTGGAGTGAACGGGAGAAGGGGAGAACATAGGCAATTGGCATGGGAGGGGGTAGAGGGTACCCAAAGGGAGGGAGGATGATAGGCTTGATGGAAATCAGAGATGTGAGAGCCAGCTTGTTTCAGTCTTCAAGGACTTGGAGCCTGAGAAAGGAACACAAATTGCACCAAACATCCAAGCGGTTCCCAAAACATCTATGTGACATGCCATTGGTCGAAGATTAGCCAGTCAAGAGGGGAGGACCAGGAGGAAAAGGAAAAGTTTGTAACCTTTTGCATGGGAACTTTAGTTCTAGCCTGCTTTTGCTCCAATCGCTAATTTTTAGTAAAAGAACTCTATCATTTCAATCAAATGGAGTCGAGGGTCTTTCTTTCCTAGGACTCTAGCTGTGGTAAACCTGACACCTCTTCTGGTGTTTCTGTGAAACTGAAGTTGTTTGTTTGAGGCACGACTACTATGATGTACAAGACTCTTCCAGTGATGAGTCATATAAGATTTGAAGCAAAGCACCTTGTCGAGATGAATTGTGTCATTGTCACACATGGACAAGAGAAAGCCTGCTGCCTCTGCCACACAAAGTTCCTCAAAATGAAGCATGCCCACCATGTAGTTCCTTTTTTTTAAATGAATATAATTTTTATTAAAATAATGTTGCAACTTTTCCTAATAAAATGCATATTTCTAATTTTTATGAATATATTTTCTACAGATTTTTCCTTAATGAACTTTCTCAAAGGAAAACTGGCACAGTGTTCTGACCCAGGCTTTGTCAATCGTAATCAATCACAAGCTTGTCTTAAAAAGCAAAATTTTTATTGCAATGCTAGAAATTGTTTTCATTCCCAGCCGGAATTAATCTCAAACAGTCCCCCAAGATAAGCACACACCTTTCAATTCTATGGAATGCTGCCAAAAACAGAAGTATCCAATTAACTATAAAAGAAACCAACCAAAGTACAAGAAAAAACCAACCAAAGTACACAGAGCTTCAAGGATGACTGGGAACCAATCGAACTACTTTGCTTCCTGCAAAGGTTTCGTCATTTAGGCCTGATTTTTATCCAAGGGGCAATCACCTCCCAGCCTTACTTCCGAGTTGCCCCTTCTGCTTCAACTGCTCTTGCCTTCTAGCAGCTCTGTGCACACATGCACTGGGAACAGGCTCCCCTGGGTCCTCTGCCTCACTGCTGCCAGGCTCCAAAGGCTCCAAAGGCAGCACCCCACTCCCAGATGGTCCTGCCCCCATCTTTGCATCAGATGCAGGACCCTCGTCTGTGTCCTCTCCAGAGTCCCTGATTGGTCCCCGTTCTTCCCCACTGTCTGATTCCACTGTCATCTGCACAAGCTGTCTGTGAACCACAACACAAAGAGTAAACTTTGAAAAAGATGAATGTCATTTTTCAGCTGTCTTCCAGTACATGGGGGCCTGCCACTGAGTGGTGGAGGTCTTATTATTATTTTCCAAAGCCTCTGAAGGCAGGCAAGAAGCAATGGATAGATGCTTGTAAGAGGGAGACCCAATCTAGAAATGAGGAATTTCCTGATGTCGAGAATTATTAAGCAATGGAATAGCTTGCCTCCTGGAGTTGTGGATGCTCCATCACTGGGTGATTCTATGATGCTCAAGTGTCATATACCAACAGTACCACCTTTTTTGAAGCTTTCTTTTAAATAGAAACACAATATGAATTTCCAATTTTTTTTAACCACATTCTCTCTCATTTGAATATTATAACTAAAATTCTTGGCGTATTTTACTATACATTTTTAACTTGCTCTTCTTCTGTTTCCAATCTCAATAAACGTGTACACATTTTAGCAATTTCATGTTCATCGTTTGCACATAATTCATTTTTAAATTCCATTTTATTACATTCTATCCCTGGTTCCTTTTTTAATCTATATTAAATCTTTCTCTTAATTGTGCGTATGAGAACTCCTGAAAATTAATTCCCTCTGCAGTCAGTTGCTCTCTTGATTTCATCAGCCTACAACAACTTACAATGCACACATCCACGGATTCTTTTTATCTCCTCAAACTTTGGCCAGTTCTCAACCCTGCTTGCAGCAACAGCCATACTAGCAGATGCTACCACATTTCACATTGTGAACATGCCAAATTTCAGAGCTCCTTGGCTATTAATTGAAAAATGCGATTGTCTTGCAAACAAGGGCTGTTTTGAATGCACTCTTTCTATAATAAAAGTTTCAAACCACTGCGGAGTTCAGAGATTACTATACTTAATTACCATCTGCAATTCAAAATAATCATGTGCATCTTCCTTGCATAAACATAAAAGGGTGTCATGTGTGTGTTGCTAACAATGGGAACAATGATTCCTACCGCAGTGTGATCAAAAACAAGGACCAGGAGCATATTGCAAATTCCAAAAGACACTATACCCCATTCTATCGCACGACAGCCTCACCACTCAAAATTGGGGAGCCACTCCAGAACACCTAGATTTTCGAATTAAGATGGCAGTACTGACCTTGGTAAAGCATTGTGAAATCATAAATGTGGTGGATGGATAGATTAGACAGATAAAGAGACAGGCGTGTGAGGACTGGGCCAGGATCTAGATGTGAAAGGCAAAATATTATTTCTAATTTTGGGAGGATCTGCAAGATAAATCGTATGTGTAACAGTTAAGGGAACTAGGTACATCTAGTATATCAAAGAGAAGGATTAGGGCAGGAGTCTCCAAACTTGGTAAGACTTGTGAACTTCAACTCCCAGAATTCCTTAGCCAGCTATGCTGGCTGGAGAATTATGGGAATTGAAGCCCACAAGTCTTAAAGTTGCCAAGTTTGGAGACCTCTGGATTAGGGCAACATGACAGCTGTTTTCTGGTACATGAGGGGCTGCTACAAAAAGAGGTGATGGACTTATTCTCTGAAGGTCCTGAGGGCAGGACAAGAAGCAAAGGATGGAAGCTTGTCAAAGTACGAACTAAGGAGAAACTTCCTGACAGTGAGAACAATTAATCAAGGTAACTTTTTGCCTCCTGAAGTTGTGGGTGTTCCATCACTGGAGATTTTGAAGAGAAGGTTGGACAACCATTTGTCTGGGATGATGTAAGGTCTCCTGGCTTGGAATAAAAGACCTCAAGGCTGCTTCTAGCACTAGGACTCTATATTATCCATAATATCCTAGGTTGCTGTTTTTGACACCTCTTACAACCCTAGGTGCATTCTAAGGTTCTTTCAGACTTTCTATCTGATTCCTCACATTTCTGGAGACCTCCTTATATTCTTCTGTGGTTAGAGTCCCTTCCTTCCATTTCCTATAAATGTCTCTTTTCTCTTTGACATTTTAGAGGACTTGGTTGCATTCATGCTGGCTTCTTTAGATTTTTCCCCCCTCCATTTTTCTTTCTGAGAATAAATTCTATGTGTATCTCATTTCACAGATTTAGTATCCTTCCAGGATGCTCTTCTCCTTCAGAGTTTCAAGCCATTGAATCCAGCCTATTTTCCATCTGACTTCATCCTAACCTGATCCTTTGAAATTCAGTATACAAACTGCCCAAGGAGCTGCTGATCCAGTTCTACAAAGGAATGATTGAGTCTGTCATCTGCACCTCTATCACTGTCTGGTTTGGTTCTGCAACCCAACAGGACAGACATAGACTTCAAAGAGTAATTAGGACTGCAGAAAAAAACAATTACTACTAACCTGCCTTCCATCGAGGACCTGTATGATGCATGAGTCAAAAAGAGGGCTGTGGAAATATTTACATCCTGGACATAAACTGTTTCAACTCCTACCCTCAAAACGATGCTATAGAGCACTGCACACCAGAACAACTAGACGCAAGGTCAGTTTTTCCTGAACACCATCACTCTGCTAAACAATTCCCTCAACACTGTCAAACTATTTACTAAGTCTACATTACTATTACTATTAATCCTCCCATCCTTCCTTTCACCCATCTCTTCCCACTTATGACTGTAACTTAGTTGCTTGTATCCTAATGATTTACATTGACTGTTTCCTAGTATGATTTGATTGCTTATTGTACCCTATGACTATCATTAAGTGTTGTACCTTATGATGCTTGATGAATGTATCTTTTCTTTTATGTACACTGAGACATTTGCACCAAGACAAATTCCTTGTGTGTCCAATCACACTTGGCCAATAAAGAATTCATTCATTCTCAGTGGTGCAGTGGTCAGAGTGCTGTACTGCAAGCTACTTCTGCTGACTGCTGGCTGTCTGAAATTTGGCAGTTCGAATCTCGTGAAGCTCAAGGTCAACTCAACCTTCCATCCTTCCAAGCGGGGGAAAATGAGAACCCAGATTGTTGGGAGCAAGAGGCTGACTCTGTAAACCACTTAGAGAGGGCTGGAAAGCACTATACAGCGGTATATAAGTCTAAATGCTATTGCTATTCATTCATTCATTCATTTTTCTCTGTTCCACCTTCCCCTGAGATCATGAACCGAAGGATGAGACAGACCCTTTTCAAAGTCCAAGTCCCATCCCACTTCAATCAGTACCTATCAATCCCTTATTCCTTATAAAACTCCACAGTGGCACCTGCTGACCCCCCCCCAAAATTAAGACACGTTTTAATTCTTTTTGAAAAATTAAAAGTGGCTAAAATGTTGCAAGCTACTGAAAAGATATCAAGTTGAGTGTCACGCGATCAGACCTCAGATCCTCTACTCTTGAATATTTTTAACAACTTGTCTGGGAACGTAATGCTAATGAAGTATTCAGATATTTGCTTATCAGATTTGCAAGCGAGACAAAATTGGATCAGACAGATAATATCCTAGAAGTCAGACATAAAAAAATTCAGAATGATGCTTAGTTGGAGAAATGGGCTGGAAGTAACAAAATGAAAATTAGAGAGAAACGCAAAATTCTTCACTTAGAAAACAAAAATCAAATGTCCTTCTATTATAGGTCACTACGTATAGTAATTCTACCATGTTTCCCCTAACATAAGACACTGTCTTATATTTTTTTTGGCTCCCAAAAACACACTAGGTCTTATTTTGGGGTAGGTCTTATATATATATATATATATATTAAATGAAAAAAAACACTTACCATATTCATGTAGAACAATGTACATTTATTCATGTACGAAACCACGAACAAATCGCATACAGTGTTTCCCTAACATAAGACACTGTCTTATATTTTTTTGGCTCCCAAAACACACTAGGTCTTATTTTTGGGGTAGGTCTTATTTTTGGGGTAGGTCTTATTTTCGGGGTAGGTCTTATTTTCGGGGTAGGTCTTATATATATATATATATATATTTTTTTAAATGAAAAAAAACACTTACCATATTCTTGTAGAACAATGTACATTTATTCATGTATGAAACCACGAACAAATCGCATACCGTGTTTCCCCTAACATAAGACACTGTCTTATTTTTTTGGCTCCCAAAAACACACTAGGTCTTATTTTCGGGGTAGGTCTTATTTTCGGGGAAACACGGTACCTGTGATACCGGTCTTGGAATAGTCAATTGATCAATCAATCTGAATAGAGCTGGAAGGGACCTTGGAGGTCCTCTAGTCCATCCCTCTGCTCAAGCAGCAAGTCTATACCATTTCAGACAAGTGGCTCTCCAGTCTTTTCTTAAAAACTTCCAGTGATGGAGCACCCACAACTTCTGGACACAAGCCGTTCCATTGGTTAATTGTTCTCAACGTCAGGAAATTTCGCCTTAGTTCTAGACTGCTTCTCTCCTTGATCAGTTTCCATCCATTGTTACTTCTCCTGCCTTCTGGGGCTTTGGAAAATAGGTTGACCCCCTTCTTCTTTGTGGCAGCCCCTCAAATAATGGAATACTTCTGCTCTCATGTCACCCCTAGTATGATGCTAGGATACTAGAATATTGTATCATGTTACGCCTAATAGTTGATGCAAACTGAATATGAACCAACAGAATGAAGCTTCTTCAGCTCCTCTCCTCATTCTCTTGGATGAGAAGCAAAATGTCTTCAAAGGAAAAACAAGGAAGTCCAGTTGCCTCCTGAAAAAGCACCTTTGGGATATTATTGTAATTGTGTTGGGTTTTTATTGTTCGCCTCCCTGAGTCCTTGGGGAGAAGGGCGGCATACAAGTGTAATAAAGTAAGTAATAAATAAATAATGACCTGGATGATGGAGAATCTCTGCAGGCTTTTATACAATTTGGGATGAACCCCCTTGGAACGGTGTGGGAGGAGGAATGGATTTCCAGAGGAAAAATTGCAGACTACAGGAACCATTTGCACTACTCAGGTGACCCTGAGGACACAGATAAACCTCCAAGTGGCCTCACAAAGGACGCAAATGACCAGCTGTCTGCAAGGAGCATCAATCCTTTCATTCCTCACCATCCAGTCAGAGCTATAGAAGCTTCTTGGAGGAGAAGCAAAACGTCTTCAAAGAAAAAACAAGAAAGTCCAGTTGCCTCCTGAAAAAGTATCTTTGGGACAACCATGACCTGGATGACTGGGAATCTCTACAGGCTTGGCAAGACTAAGTAGATCTGAGTTTGAGAGCCGCCCGGATCTCAGAATTTACTATGTTTAATTATGGATGGGGTAGCACTGCCCCACACAGACTTGGTGTGCAATCAGGGAATCCTTCAGGACAACTGCTGCTCCGTAAGCCACCACCATGGCAACCATGGCTAGAATAGCCTTTATGAAACTTGTGTGTCAGTTCTGCCCATTCCTGGACCAGGAAATTCAGCCCTGCCCCCTTACATGGTCATTCCTGCATGAATGACTGTAACATGCTCTACATGGGGCTGCCTTTGGAAGGCACCCAGAAGCTTCAGCTAGTGCAAAACTTGCAGCCTGGGGCTATATGCACACACCTGGATCAACATGGGCTACATTGGTTATGAGCTACAGATGTTTCATGTTAACAAAGTTGGAAGGGAACTTGTAGGTCAACCCCCCACCCAAGCAGGAGACCCTACACCATTTCTGACAGATGGCAGTCCAGACTCTTCTTGAAAGCCTCCAGTGATGAAGCTCCCATAACTTCTGAAGGCAATTTCTGTTCCATGGGTTGATAGTGCTCCCAGTCAGAAAATGTCTCCTTATTTCTAGGTTGAACCTCTCCTCGTTCAGTTTCCATCCATTATTATTCCTTGTCTGGCCTTCAGGGGCTTTGGAAAATAGCTTGATCCCTTCCTCCTCTCTGTGGCAGCCCCTCAAATATTGGAAGACTGCTATCATGTCTCCTTCTCTTCACCAGACTAGCCATGCTCAGTTCCTGCAACCATTCATGCTATGTTTTAGCCTCCACTCCCTTCATCATCTTGGTTGCCCTGCTCTGCACTTTTACTAGAATCTCAGCATCTTTTTTATAGTGTGGTGACCAAAACTGTATGCAATATTCTAGGTGTGGTCTTACTAAGGCTTTATAGAGTGGTATTAGTACCTCCTTTGATTTTGATTGGTTACCAGCTTCCTTCTGGGTTGAGTTAAAGGTGCTGATGATGACCTAAGACCAGATTTTATTCTCATGGATTCTCTGTGCTGCAACCCCTTGCTTTTACAATTTGCATTTCCTAACCAAGCTGGCGGCACCTAATTAATCAATCAATCAATCAATCAAGAATGCCTGTAGGTAATTTAGCAAGAACTACTTTGGGAAATCACTGTCTCAGCTTTCCAAATATTTGATTCGGAGGCTTGATTGGAACATGAGGCACCCGAATTTCCAAACCAGTCTGCCAAATCTGATCAGAAAGTCAATTTAATCCTCAAAAATCAATGCCTCCCAAACATTGGGGAGGATTGAGATACTCAGGAAATGGACTTTCTGAAAATATCTTTGGAAATCCAAATCAAATGGACCTGATTTAACGATTTGTTTCAAAGGCCCAAATGGAGCCTGATGATTTTTCCCAAAGTTTCAATAATTCAGTTGAACTGATTTGTTATTTTGAAAATGATTCCATCAGACTTTGCTTATTTTGGACGGGCCTGATCATAGCGACACCTTGCTCCATTGCTGGCTTCAAGTGTTTCAATTGAAAGAAACATTTAGGATAAAGGGTCATCCAACACACATAAAAATGGTCAGGGGCTTCAATCATACAGTTGTGGTCAACATATTGATTTTTGACAGACACCCATGCAGAAACCCTGGGGGAAAGTAAACTCTTCATAATCTGCTGTATCATTATTGTCCAAATAATGGATATGCCTCATGCCCTCCCTCAGGTACATGGATGAGGCAAATATTTCACAGGGAAATGTCACCTATTATTTTATTAGAATACTAAACATTAATAAAATCAGCTCTTTCAGGACTGCAGAAATCTGGTGACATCCAAGTTGGACTATCATTTCAGCCAGGGATGGGCTGCTACCAGTTCTCCCCAGTTCGAGCGAATCAGGTAGCTAATTTTATCATTTTTAATTACTGGTTCAATGAACTGTAAAATCCCACCTCTGGCTGCCCCCACCCAACCTGTCCCGCTCCTCCCAGGAGTCCGCACACAGCCTGTTTTGAATGCCAGGTAAGTGCAGGGCCCATGCAGAGGCTGGGGGAGGGCAAAAAATGAGCCTCCTGGAAGTTCCAGAAGGCCAGAAATGGGCCCATTTCCAGCCTCCGGAGGGCCTCTGGTGTCAGGATTCTGGCACTTAACCCCATTTAAATCATGAGTCTCTAGCTGGATTTTCAAAACTTAAAGATTTATTAGGAGTAAACATGCTGGCGCTGACTGGGTGTAGCTGACTCTGAGACACATAATTCATTGTCACCCTTGACCCTGGTTTCCCCCCACCCCTCTGGGTGTATCATAATTCATATTCTCCAATGGGATACACCCACAGCCAAGAGTCATCAATCATGTTCTCCAGTTAGAATTTTGCATGGAAGGAACTTCAGTCACCTAGTTACTATCTTTGAAAACGTTTATGGAATGCAGTTTCAGTTTGCAAGCTGTTGCACTGATCCCCCCTCCCTTTCTGTTGGCAACTCTAAAAAGACCATAGAAATATTTTATAAGTCGACATCTGGAGCCCAGGGGAGGCCATTTTGCCCTCCCGGAGGCTCGAGGAAAGCCTCCGGAGCCCAGGGAGGGCAAAAACAGCCCCCTCGCCATGGTGCAGGAGGCTGACTAGGCCACGCCCACCATGGCCACATCCACCCAGCAACCAGACAGAGAACCGGTTGCTGAAATTTTTGAAGCCCACCCCTGATTACAGTTCAACTGAGATTTACAATTCCATTTAAGAACATCAGGGTTCCAAGTCACACACCCAACAGAATCAAAACTCCAAGGCAGGCATGTTCCTCAAAGCACAGATTTATTAGTCATGTCATGTTGGCACACCTGGGGGGAACCCGACTCTACACTCCCCATGGGTTTTCCTCCAGTTAAAAGCAAAGCTTTGTTTCTCCTGCCCATGCAATCCCTCACATGGTCCAATCAGGTCACAGTCCAAGGGTCAATTTGGTCTCAGATCCCACCTCCTTAGCACCTGGAGAGAAAGGCCTTGGTTCCCAGAGGAAATAATTTTATTTTGGCTACAAGTCCCCAGCTATCTCTACCTCCTCCTCCCATTCCCACAGTGTTCTGATCTTGGCTTCCCCAAAAAGCACTAAGCAGACTTTTTGTCCCAGCAAAATCCCTTTTATTAAACGAAGGTGAATTTCTTGCATTCACATTCAGCCAAAGGCCTGGCAAACAATCTTTCAAGGATGTAATGAGGAGCACAGACCTCATCTAGCTTGGAGAGCTGCCAAGTAAATATTTTCAAACGCAGTGCTGACAAGGAAGGGCTCAGCACAGAGTCTCTGAGATGCACAGACAGATCTTCCCACTGCTGCAATGAATGGTTTTCTGCAAAAGCCCCCTCCCCTTTTGCTCCTCTTTTAATCCCTATGGGAGAGGCCATTCACTGTCCACCTGTGGCCTTACTCCTACGTCAACCCTGAGTTAGTAATAGTTCCTTTTGGCAGCTCTGTACATGCGCAGGCTGGGAACCAGCTGCTCCCCCACCTCACTGCTGTCCAAGCCCGAAGGCAGCTGATGACTGCCAGACTGCCCTGGCCCCATCTCTGCCTCCAACATAGAGCCCTCCTCCGAGCCTTCCTCAGCCTCCAGGACTGGCCCGTGTTCCTCCCCGACCTCCTCACTGTCTGACTCTGCTGCCAGTGTTGCCAGCCACCTCCAGGCCACAACACACAGCTCAACTCTGCTGTGACCGCCCAGAAGGTGCCAGGGAAAATGGCTTCAAATGGCTGACAATCATTAGCCACAGAAAAGTCAGATCAATGGCCAACTCAATTCCCAAGTGCTGCCATCAGGCCTAAGTGATCCAGGAAATCCCTCTGTGGATCAGTTCAAGGGGTTGGTTTCCTTGACTTATTTCTCCATCCATTGGTTCTTCAAATGAAGTTCTTCAAGCCACCCTGCAAACCTTAAAACGTGGTTGGTTTATAAGATGTATACTCAATTACATGCCCTTCAAAACATGTCAAGCCTCTAGGTCCCCACAAGATTCTAAACTGTAAACCCAGTTAGACAAAATCAGAGGCGCCATAGGATTTGTCAAAACAAGTCCAGCACAACACAATGCAAGCTCTGCTCCTTTCATATGTGCATGTGACATTGCAATGTAGAACACAAGTTGTGGAGCATATATCTTGACAGCATGATGCTGCTTGCCTCGTTTGCCCCTCTGGGACATACACACCCAAACATTTCTGCATACAAAACTTCTGACTTCACCAACCACATCATGCTCAAAGAAGTGAACAATGTTGTGGCTCACCACAATGGACAATTTCATTCTGTTTCAATAGAATAGAATAGAATAGAATAGAATAGAATAGAATAGAATAGAATAGAATAGAATAGAATACTTTATTGGCCAAGTGTGATTGGATACACAGGGAATCTGTCTTGGTGCAAATGCTCTCAGTGTACATAAAAGAAAAGATACATTCATCAAGAGTCAAGAATCATCAGGTACAACATTTAATAATAGTCATAGGGTACAATAAGAATGGAATGGAATGGAATAGAATAGAATAGAATAGAATAGAATAGAATAGAATACTTTATTGGCCAAGTGTGATTGGATGCACAGGGAATCTGTCTTGGTGCAAATGCTCTCAGTGTACATAAAAGAAAAGATACATCCGTCAAGAGTCAAGAATCAAGTCAAGAATACAAGTCCATTTTAAGCTAAATACACCAAAGGTTGTGTGAACAGAGCTGTTACAAGTTGCCCTTTGACGTGAGCATACCTTTTCTTCTCTTTTCTCAAATAACATCACCCCTCTGTTCAGCCTGGCATTCCCACCATCCTCAGGCTATAAAGAGGGCACAAAGTTGAAGAAGCCATTCCATGTGCAATTTCTAGTGTGCAGTGGGATAAAGAACAGGTCAAATAAACTTCTTTGGGGTGCTTGAGAAAACTTGTCAGGGCTTATCTCTTTTTTTTAATTTTTTTTAATTACATTTATATGCCTCCCTTCTCCGAAGACTCAGGGCGGCTTACAATTTTTGGGATACAACCCAGTGTGCTCAGCAATAGCCTTCATTCCATTGTATATGCCTGCTTATTACTAAGTGGCATTTTTACAAAGCCAGCTTATTGCCCCCAACAATCTCGGGTCCTCAATTTACCTACCCCGAGAGGATGGAAGGCTGAGTCAACCTTGAGCCTGGTGGGATTCGAGCCTACAGTAATTGTAGACAGCTGGATCTTAAGAGCAGGTGTTTAACAGCCTGAGCCACCAAGGCGCTCTCTCTCTCTCTCTCTCTTTAGCATTCAGCATTAATTATGGCTATAAAGAGCATGTGGGCCATCACAAGTCATTCCTGACAAATTTAATTGCTTTAAAAAGGGAGGGAACGTCTTATTATAATGAGGGAATGAAGAGCAGTCAGTGCCTGGAATGTGTTCAGGTTTTATTGGAGGGACTGAGGGCCAGCATCCAATGAAAGGAAGATTTGAATTTGAATTTGAATTCTTTATTGTCATGGTATGTATATACACAGTATATATATGCAACAAAATTCACATAACACCCGGAGACCAAATCCAACACACACGCACACATGACAATCCCCAAACACCCCTCACCCCCCAAAATTCCCCACCCCCTAAAAACACACAAGCATCCACACAACAGACCAAGTAATACTGTCCAACAGCTCATTGATGGTGGTCCTTAAGTTCATTGTTAAGTGCAATTATAGCTCTGGGATAAAAAATGATAAATTATTATTATTATTATTATTATTATTATTATTATTAGACTTGTATGCTGCCCTCTCTCCCTAAGGACTCAGGGTGGCTAACAATAAAACCCAGTACAAAATTTACAATAAAAAAACAATTGAACAGTTACAAGCCTAATGAGAATAAAATAATAAATTAAAATTAATTAAAATAGCTCTAAAACAAGCCCTCCCCCGCGGTCAGTCCAGACTGGCCTGTTGAAAGAGCCAGGTCTTCAGGTCCCGGCGGAAGGAGCGGAGATCAGGGGCCAAACAAAGGCCCAAGGGGAGCTGGTTCCACAGGGTGGGTGCTCCCACAGAGAAGGCCCTACCCCTGGGCACCGCCAATCGGCAATGTCTAGCTGACGGTACCCCAAGGAGGCCCTGCCTGTGGGAGCGTACCGGGTGATTGGAGCATGATGCCGGCAGGACATGAGATTCCAACTCACCAACTGACCAGGAGGCCAAAGTAGTTGGGCACACTGGAAGTTGCCTTGGGACACTTTGATGTATGGCAGCCTCTTGGCTAAATCTCAGTGGGATACACTTGTCTTATGGAATGGGAGGGCTTGCCAATCTCCTTGGAAGAGCAGGAATTAATTTCCACCATCAAATTGCCATCTGTCCTGGCGTTCTTGTCACACAGAGAGGGCCTGGGGGCCCCTTCTTCACCAAGGTGGCTCCGTCATGGGTTTGTTGTAGAAACTAAGCAAAGAAGGCCGAGCCTCCCTTCTCTGCCTCCAGGATCCATCAAGCAGAGTCAAAGCTGCTCTCTTAATGGACCCATTTAAGCTCAAATGAGGAGCTTTCTCCAGAATGGCTCAGCATTTTCTGTGCAAGTAGAACAGAGGTGGGCATTCAGCCGGTTCTGACTAGTTCTGGAGATCCAGTAGTGGAAATTCTGAGTAGTTCAGAGAACCGGCCTATGCCACCTCTGACTGGCCCCACCAGCCCCATCTCTTCTCTGCCTCCCATTGAGTCCCAGCTGATCGGCTGGGTCTCCTTTGGTTGCCCTGCACAGGAGAACGGAGCTGGAAAGCAGGTTAGTGGGATGGGGAGGGAAGGGAAGGGGGATTTTGCAGTATCCTTCCCCTGCCATGCCCACCAAGCCACGCCCACCAAGCCAAGCCACGCCCACCAAGCCACGCCCACAGAACCAGTAGTAAAAAATGTTGAATCCCACCACTGAAGTAGAAAATGTTGCCCTCTGGGAAGGTGGAAAATGGGGTCCCAAATGCACTCTGTTCTGCTAAGGCTGTCATAAAGTGCGGCATATGGTGGCTCAGGCTGTTAATTGCCTGCACTTAAGTTCCAGCTGCCTACAACTGCTGTAGGCTCGAATCCCACCAGGCTCAAGGTTGACTCAGCCTTCCATCCTCTCAGGGTAGGTAAATTGAGGACCCAAGATTGTTGGGGGCAATTAGCTGACCTTGTAAAAATGCCACTTAGTAATAAGCAGGCATATACAATGGAATGAAGGCTATTGCTGAGCACACTGGGTTGTATCCCAAAAATTGTAAGCCGCCCTGAGTCTCCGGAGAAGGGCGGCATATAAATGTAATTAAATAAAATAATAAATAAATACCAATCAATCAATCAATTCAGAATAGAGCTGGAAGGACGTTGAAGATCTTCTAGTTCAAAACACACACTCCCACACTCCTCAAGCAGACCCTATACCATTTCAGACAAGTGGCTGTCCAGTCTTTTCTTAAAAACTTAAAAACTTCCAGTGATGGAGCACACACAACTTCTGGTGGCAAGTCGTTCCACTGGTTGATTGCTCTCACTGTTAGGAAGTTTCTCCTTAGTTCCAGGTTGCTTCTCTCCTTGATTAGTTCCCATCTGTTGTTTCTTGCCCTGCCTTTGGTGCTTTGGAAAATAGGTTGGACCCCCCCTCTTCTTTGTGGCAGCCCCTCAAATACTACAATACCGCTGTAATGTCACCCCCAGTCCTTCTTTTCTCTAGCCTGGCCATGCAAGAGCAGTCTCTAATAAATCAGAACTAACGTCGGGTTGGAGGAAAATGCTAACCTGTCTTCTTCATAAATCTAGCTTTTAAAATCCTTCTTAATGAACTGGAATTCTTGCACAGCATTCTGACAAGTCAAAGAACTAAACTCAGAGTGGACGTGCATCTAATGAGGCAGAAAAGAACAATACTGTAGGATGTGGAGAAATGAATAGGTGGACATCATTCAGACAGAACGGGGACCTTGTAAATTCCTTCTCCACGTCCTCTTGTTGAGAATTTAGGAGTACCTTCAGCTTGCATCATTCCAAAACTTTCCTGGTCAGGTTTCAAATCTTATCAACGTGACATGTATGTTTGCTGTTCCGTAGAGCCTGCGTGCACCACTTTTAAATATTCATAGAGTCTCAAGATTGAGATGACATTTGTTCTTTTCATTAGCAATAATAGAGCGGCATAATTGGCTGATAGTATGCTGAAGCAGGTCAAAGGATTTTCGGGCTGCCTGGTTGAAGTCATTTGGGCTTCAATGAGCATCAGCGAGTCATTGAGTAGCCTTCCCTCCGCCTCGTGTCTGGCTTGAGTTCTCTGGGACTGCTTAAAGCACAGAGAGGTCTGTCTGGATGGCTTTCAGTCTCTTTTGCTCAACCGTTCTGTGGAGTTTTAAGCAGCTGGGTATGCTTGTTTTCCATTTTTTTTCCCTGCCTCTTTCCTTTCTCATAAAGGATTTTCTAATTGCATTTTAATGGGTCTGCGCACTGTGTGTGTGCGTGTAAAATTGCCTTGAATATTTGAACAAGGCAAGATTTAAAAAAAAACCTCATCCCGCCCCACCCCCAAAAAACATATGCAGGTGGGAACAAAGTTGGAATTCTCCACCAAATTTGCGTGTGGAGAGATTTGTCCAGGCAAAGGAGAAATTATTCTTCCATTTCTCTGGGGCTAGGACCACGTGACCTTGGCAGTATTTAAAGCAGCTGCCTGGGCCCTTGGCAGAGTGGAAGGAAGGGGCTGGCCCCTCCATCTTGAGCTTTTAGGAAGATGCTGGAGACAGCTCCTTCTCCAGGATGGCTTTATCAGAAAAACAGAGTTGGAAGGGACCTTGGAGGTCTTCTAGTCCAACCCCCGCTCAAGCAGGAGACCCTATACGAACCTATGATGGCGAACCTATGACACGTGTGCCAGAGGTGACATGCACAGCCCTTCAGGTTTCTGGTGTGCACGTGCACACTGGCCTTAAAACAGGCCCGAAAAATGGCCTGAATTTGGCCCAGAAAACAGCCAGAAACGGCCTGGAAAATGATGTGAAAATGGCCCCAGAAACGCCCAAAAAATAGGCATGCACACATCGGCCACCTGGTCTTCATTCCAGTTTTTTTTTTAATTCATATTTATATGCCGCCCTTCTCCGAAGACTCAGGGCAGCTTACAATTTTTTGGGGATACAACCCAATGCGCTCAGCAATAGCCTTCATTCCATTGTATATGCCTGCTTATGACTAAGCGGCATTTTTACAAAGTCAGCTTATTGCCCCCAACAATCTTGAGTCCTCAACTTACCTACCCCGAGAGGATGGAAGGCTGAGCCAACCTTGAGCCTGGTGGGATTCGAGCCTGCACTAATTGCAGGCAGCTGGAATTAAGTGCTAGGCATTTTTACAGCCTGCACCACCAAGGTGCAGGCACTCAGTGCTGAAAAAGTTCATCATCTGTGCTGTATATCATTCCAGACCAATGGCTGTCCAGTTTCTTCTTAAAAGCCTCCAGTGATGGAGCAGCCACAACTTTTGGAGGCAAATGGTTCCATTGGTTAACTGTTCTATCTGTTTTATTTTTATTTTTTATTCATGTATTTGTCAAATGCTAACAAATATGATAAGGATAAGAATAAACGTAAGTATAAATGCATGAAATAGGTACGCATAATTGGGGGCAATAGGACAGGGACGGTAGGTACGATGGCGCACATGCATGCCCCTTACAGACCTCTTAGGAATGGGGTGAGGTCAATAGAGGTTAGTTTGAGGGTAAAGGAGATTTGGGGGTTAGAGGATGTGACAACAGAATCAGGTAGTGAGTTCCAGACATTGACCGCTCTGTTGCTGAAATCGTACTTCCTGCAATCAAGTTTGGAGTGGTTTACATTAAGTTTACATCTGTTGGCTGCTCTTGTATTGTTGTGGTTGAAGCTGAAGCAGTCATTAACTGGTAAGACATTGTAGCAGATAATTTTATGTACTATGCTTAAGTCCAATCTTAGCTGGCGTAGTTAAAGGCTGCCTTGAAATTCTTCCTTACAGTAGATCCAGGTTGTTTCTCTCCTTGATTAGTTTCCATCCCTTGCTTCTTGTTTTGCCTTCAGGTGCTTCGGAGAATAGGCTGACCCCTTCTTCCTCGGGGCAGCCTCTTAAGATGTTGGAAGACTGCCATCATGTCTCCCCTTATCAGTTTTCCCTGACATTGCTGAGAGCTAGAGAGATGATCTGCGTGGCTATCTCCACCTCCGCAGATCAATGCAAAGGCCGGGAAGAGCAGACCAAATTATGCCCTGAGACTTGGAAATTCAGAGGGCTCCTTTAGCCACCTGGTCTCTAGGAAACATGCAGGTGTATTCCAACGAAAATGGAAAACTGACTGAATCAGAACAAGCAAAACAAAACTCTTCAGGGAGGAACACCAGGGGTGCATCAAAATCAGATCTGGAAAATCATCTGGAAAACAGATCGGTTTAGAGCAGGGGTGTCAAACTCAAGGCCCACGGGCCAGATCCAGCCTGTGGGGTGCTTAGATCTAGCCCACAGCAAAGTACAGGCCCACAGTGCCTCTGCCAGCTAAAACAGAGCTCAGGAGGGTGCATGTCAATGGTGGTATTCAAATGTTTTTACTACCGGTTCTGTGGGCATGGCTTGGTGGGTATGGCATGGCTCAGTGAGCGTGGCTTGGTGGGTGTGGCAGGGGAAGGTTATTGCAAAATCCCCCTTCCCTCCCCACCCCACTGACCTGCCTTCCAGCTCTGTTCTCCTGTGCAGGGCAACCAAAGGAGACCCAGCCGATCAGCTGGGACTCAATGGGAGGCAGAGAGTAGATGGAGTTGGTGGGGCCAGTCAGAGGTGGCATTGGCCAGTCCTCCAAACTACTCAAAATTTCCACTACCGGTTCTCCAGAACTGGTCAGAACCGGCTGAATACCACTTCTGGTGCATGTGGCCTTCCCGAGCTCTGTTTTTGTTGGCAGAGGTTTGCAGGAGGCCATCGCAGCTGAAAACGGAGCTCGGGAGTCCGTTTTCACTGGCCGTGCGTTTGAGCCACCACAGGCGCCCCAGACACAAAAGGGACATCAAGTTGGCCACACCCACCCTGGCCACACCCACCCCAGCCCCAACACAACCCAGATGAGGCCCTCAATGAAATCAAGTTTGACCCGCCTGGTTTAGTGTGCAGGAAGAGTTCACATCTCTGGATCTTTCCTTTGACGTCTCTTTCTCTGTTCTTCTTCATTTAGCACTCTGATTTTTGAAGCAATCAGGGAAAAGAAGTTTTATTCTGGGTTGCTGGGCAGAGAAAATGCTTGATAGGCCTGGGTCTCTGGCAAATGGGCCAGCATGTCTTATATGTTATTTGAATCCCACCACCACTCCTATCCAGCCAAGGCAAAGCCAGGCCAATACCAGTTTGAAAGACATTCTTGCTGGTGCCTAAACTTTCTCAGAGTAGCCGGGGAGAAGGACCCTGGAGGCTGCTCCCCTAAGGAAGGGGTCTCCAAACCTGGCAATTTTAAGACTTCTGGACTTCAACTCCCAGAATTCCCCAGTCAGCATCTCCTGGAGAGGAAGGTGGCAAATCATCAGCATTCCCCATGCTGGCTGAGGAATGCTGGGAGTTGAAGGCTGAACCAATACATAGCACCAGCACTTAGCTTTATATACCACTTCACAGTGCTTCACAGCCATCTCAAAGCAGTTTATAGAGTCAGCCTGTTGCCCCCAACAATCTGGGTCCTCATTTTACCCTCCTCGAAGGATGGAAGGCTGAGTCAACCTTGAGCCATTGAAAATCAAACTGCTGGCAGTCGGCAGAATTAGCCTGCAGTACTGCATTCTAACCACTCCACCACCATGGTAATAATAAAAGCATCCAAATGGGGTCCACTAATACCTTGTGGGAAAGCACCTCTGGTTCATTCACCTTCTAGGGAACCTTAGTTCTTTCTTCTTGGTGGTGCAGTGGTGAGAGTGCAGTACTGCAGGCTACTTCTGCTGACTGCCAGCTGACTGGAATTTGACAGTTCAAATCTCACCAGGCTCAAGATTGATTCAGCCTCCCATTCTTTCCGAGGTGGATAAAATGAGGAGCCAGATTGTTGGGGGAAAGAGGCTGATTCTGTAGGCCGCTTAGAGAGGACTTTAAAGCACTATAAAGTGGTATATAAGTCTAAGTGCTATTGTTATTGCCCTTCCTTCCTTCCTTCCATCCATCCATCCATCCATCCATCCATCCATCCATCCATCCATGGTGGTGCAGGGGTTAGAATGCAGCATTGCAGGCTGATTCTGGCTGATTCCACAGCCAGGAGTACGATTATCACTAGCTCAAGGTAGACTCAGCCTCCCATCCTTCTGAGGTGGGTCAAATGAGGACCCAGATTGTTGGGAGGCAAGAGGCTGACTCTGTAAACCGCTTAGAGAGGGCTGTAAAAGCACAGTGAAGCAGTATATAAGTCTAAGTGCTGGTGCTAATGCTATTCTCTCCGATATGTTGCTCAGGCATGTGGGTCAGTCATACCTGCAAGGAATCTTTTATAGCAACCATTTAATGAGTGTTGAGTTCTACTTGCAGTCCTGACCTTCCTGCCTCTTTCTGCTCAAGGACTGAAATAGCCCAGTGGCAGAGCCTGTGAGGGAGGCACACCAAGCCACAGCCCAAAGGAGAAGAAAACTAGTTGGTGGCCAGTCATCCCGGACCAGCTCAGATGAAACAATCATCGGGTCTGTCCTGATTTCAAGACGATCATTGGTCCATTCCCAGAGAAAAGCTGGGAGAAAAGGTGTTTCTGTAGCTTTACTCATAGCCTCTGAGTGCTCTGAAGGAGGCCAACATTCTCCCAGATACAACAAACAAAACTGCCAAAAAATGTTATCTTCCTCACTTCTTTCCCCCATCCATCAGAGGTGGGATTCAGCCAGTTCTGACCAGTTCTAGAGAACCAGTAGCGGAAATTTTGAGTAGTTTGGAGAACCAGCAAATCCGGCCTCTGACTGGCCCTGCCAACCCCATCTCTTCTCTGCCTCCCATTGAGTCCCAGCTGATCGGCTGGGTCTCCTTTGGTTGCCCTGCACAGGAGAACGGAGCTGGAAAGCAGGTTAGTGGAGTGGGGAGGGAAGGGGGATTTAGCAGTAACCTTCCCATAAAACCACACCACACCCACAAAGCCACGCCCACAGAACCAGTAGTAAAAAAAAATTTGAATCCCACCACTGCCACACACCCATGTATACACACACACACACACACACACACACACAAAACACAACACTTTGTTTTGGCAAGGTGAACTGATCTGATGGATCGAATTGCTGGGGAAGTAGCCCCTTTCTTTTCCTACACTTTGCTTTGTGCTTCATACAAATGTGAAGCCTCCTTCATCTTCTTTTTAATCTTAAAACAAAATGGGACCGGCATGGCTGCAATTATAATCTGGGAGGCCATCCAGAATGGAGGAGCACTCAGAGGCATCTCCGGCAGAAAGGTTTAATGGTGCCAAATTCCACTGGTGAACAGCAGCAATACCGCCGGTTGTCCTTGAGCAGAGAATGAGGCACACTCGCCAATTAGGCAGCCGAAAATACCACAGGCTGTCTTCTGCCAGGCTTCCTTTGAATGCCTCGGAAAGTGAAGTATCCATCCAGTATGTAAAGTATTAGTAGTACCACTTTATAAATCCTTTGTAGGGTCACACCTGGGATACTGCATCCAGTTTTGGTCACCACATCACAAAAGGAAGATGTTCTCAGCAGTCCATCCAGTGTTCAGAGTAGGAGAAACAAAGTCACTCACTAAAGGCACGAAAGTCAGGTTTATTTTTCGTTGTTCTTCTACATCTCCAAGTTGGGTAACATCGAGTAGTTGATAATCAAAGTCAGCTCTGGCGCTTACCGCAGCCAGAGCTGTATTTATACAATATGTTAAATCATAATTAGCTCATAACCATCCGGCCGTAGCTGTTCCCAACATCCGGTAACAATAAGTAGCTTATTCGGCCCGCCCCGGTCTACACCTCATAGACCCGTGCAACAACTTGAATCACTTTCACCACTTTCACCTTTTGTGCACACCCATTTCCTCCCTGCCCCCCTGCCCATCGACAACGTTTCACATTCCACATCAATCCCTCGCTGCTCTGTGCTGTGACCATCTATCAACAGGTTAGTGTGTGATGTTATCGTCATGTGTTTTATCGTCCATCAGCCATCATATACATTATTCGATGTGAGCGCACCGGGGAAGGACGGTAGGACCTCCTGGTTTGGTGTCTCGGCTCTAGGCATGGCATGCAGTGTCATGACAGATGTTGAGACTTTGGAAAAAGTGCAAAGAAGAGCAACTAGGATAATTAAAGGCCTGGAGGCTAATGTTCTGACCCAGCCTTAGCAGAACCAAGAAACTGACTCCTTGTCCCGAAAAAACCCCCTCTTTATTTAGTTACTGTGAATTCATGGCATTCACACATAGAAAAGTCCTGGCAATAATCCTCCCAAGGATTAATTGCAAGAACAGACCTTATCAGTCCTTGGATAGTTGCCAGACCGAGAGCTTCCAGTCGCAAAGCTGTTAATTAAATACCTGGCAAGAAATCTCCCTGAGGCACAAACTCTGATAAGCAAATCTTCCAAAAGAAATATGAACTAATTGTCTCCTGCACCATCACTTCCCTTTTGCTTCTATTTATTCAGTGTCCACGTGTGCCTTTCCTTCTGAGTTGGCCCCTGTTCAGGGGTGGGATTCTACCAGTTCACACCTATTCGCTAGAACCAGTTGTTAACATTCTAAGCAGTTCGGAGGACCAGTTGTTAGAAGAAGTTACTGGCCTAATCCTGTAAGGAAGGCAGGAAGGAAACATTCTGGTGTTGCTTACAGAAACTGCCTCTGTTAACCCTTATTACATTCTTGGCAGGACTGGACTTCCTGTCTCAGGAACTTCTCTGGAGTTTTTTCCCCTCCTTTGCTGGTACTTTGCTTGTGTGGAGTGACCATTCAAAGTTACAATGACACTGAAAAAAGTGACTTGTGACCATTTTTCACACTTACAACTGTTGCAGCATCTCCACAGTCATGAGAGGCCAGGCAAGGAGATGCGTACCTCGATGTGAGTGATATTGAGTTGGCCACGCCCAGCCAATAACATGACCACCAAGCCATGCCCACCAACTAAGCCACGCCCACAGAACCAGTTGTTAAAAAATTTGAATCCCACCCCTGCCCCTGTTCCTTAATTGTTCTCCTTTCCTGACCATTCTGTGCATAAGCGCATCTGGAACAGGCTCCAACTGTTCTTCTTCCCCACTTATCTCCAACTCTGTAGGAAGCTGGGAAATGTCAGACGGCCCTGGCCCTATCTCTGCTTCTGGGGCAGAGCATCTATCAGAGCCTTCCCCAGACTCCAGGACTGGCCCATGTTCCTCCCCAACCTCCTTATTGCCCGAGTCTTCCACCAGCTCCGCTGGCAACTGGTGGGCCACAACAACTAAAACATATGAAGAACAGTTGCAGGATCTGGGTTTGGCTAATCTAGAGAAAAGAAGGACTGGGGTGTTCTGTCTCCCCTTCCCTTCCCCAGAAGGTAAGGAACTTGGCAGCAACACTAGCACAGAGAGTCATGCTGGCCTGTCTCCAAAATCCAAGTTATCTCTCCCGATAAGAGTGTTGGCAGTCACCCAGGCTCTCACTGCCAAATTCAGAACTAACAAGAAATGAAGTACTCACAGAAGGACTGATTTATTCTCAAAGTCCAGAAACTAAATCAGGCACACAGACAGAATCCTCGGCTTAATTCCACACTTTGTCATGCACAGAGTTTGCAACATAGGCACACCCACCTTTATACCTGGTGGGGTGTGGTCCAGCTCAATCTCTGGCCCTCCCATGCCCCCTACGTTGCTGCTGACGTTTCTCCCTCCGATGTTGCCTGGGATCAAGCCAAGAATCATCCTCCTCACTCCTCAGCCGTGGCCGTACTGATACGCGTCTCTCAGGCTGTTCCTCTTGGCTTTCCGAAGAAACCTGAGGCATTGCCAGGGAGGAAGGTCCTGGGGAGGGGGCCTTGCCAGGGAGGAAGGTCCTGGGGAGGAAGGCCCTGGTGAGGAAGGCATTGCCCGTTCCTCCTCTTCTTCATCATCCAGGTCCTCTTCCTCTGTCAGCACAGGCTCACAAGGCGGGGCCACAACATGGGGTGACCTGCTAGCAGTGTTCCAGTATTTGAGGATCTTTCAGCTGCTGCCATCACTCATGGCCCTGCCTGTCCTCTCTCACCTGCTGCCCACTGCCTTCTCAGCCTTGCTTCCCCTCAGCTGCCAATATGTTCTCCTGAATGTTCTCTCTGCCCACAATGCAGTTGCTCTGTTTCATTCTGTGCATGGACCCAAAGGCGCAAAAGATGCTGGCTTTGTTCTGGGCATTAAACCACCTGGCAAACAAGCTGCTTCATGGCTTGCGCATGGAACATTTTCCATACCCTTTATCATCCACATTTTCATGTTTTCACTTTATAAGGCCTTGGTAAGGCCACACTTGGAATAGTGCATCCAGTTTTGGTCACCATGATGTAAAAAAGATGCTGAAACTCTGGAAAGAGTGCAGAGAAGAGCAACGAAGATGATTAGGGGACTGGAGGTTAAAACATATAAAGAACGGTTGCTGGAATTGGTTATGTCTAGTTAGATGAAAAGAAGGACTAGGAGGGTCGTGATAGTTGTCTTCTAATATCTCAGGGGCTGCCCCAAAGAAGAGGGAGTCAAGCTATTCTCCAAAGCCCTGGAAGGTAGGACAAGAAGGGCCTTGGTGGCTCAGGCTGTAAATGCCTGCTCTTAAGATCCAGCTGTCTACAATTACTGTAGGCTCGAATCCCACCAGGCTCAAGGTTGACTCAGCCTTCCATCCTCTCGGGGAGGTAAATTGAGGACCCAAGATTGTTGGGGCAATAAGCTGACCTTTGTAAAAATGCCGCTTAGTAATAAGCAGGCATATACAATGGAATGAAGGCTACTGCTGAGCACACTGGGTTGTATCCCAAAATTGTAAGCCACCCTGAGTCTTCGGAGAAGGGCGGCATATAAATGTAATTAAAAAAAAAGTGATGGATGGAAACTAATCAAAGAGAGAAGCAACCTAGAACTAAGGAGAAACTTCCTATCAGTGAGGACAATTGTATTTATTTATTTATTTATTATTTATTAATTTGACTTGTATGCTGCCCCCTCTCCGAAAGGACTCGGGGCGGCTAACGACTAAAATCACAATTGTAACCAGTGTAACCTCCAGAAGTTGTGAATGCTCCAACACTGGAGGTTTTTAAGAAGAGATTGGGTAACCATTTATCTGAAATGGTAGAGGGGGTTGGAGTAGAAGACCTCCAAGGTATTCTATATATTTATCGTTTAATATGGCCATTCTGAATGTATTTTTTTCTGCATGCAGTCTTCATCAAGGAAAAAGCCTAAGTGAGCCTGCTTTAATCTACACATATATAAGGATTTTAAACATTTTCATTGCAAATCAATGGGCGAAGCCACAGAAAGTTGCTCTGGAGTGTGTATTCTCTTCCATTATTGAAAGAACCAAAATTAATGTATTAATTGAAAAAAAAATATTTGAATTGATTAGGTTTTTAAATACTTTCCATAAGATCTCTCTGGAGTTCTGTTGCTCCCCTCTGGGAGGAGGTTTCAAAGTATGTCTAGCAAGACTGCCAGATTCTGTAATAGCTTTGTTCCTTATGCCATCCGTCTGATAAACTTACAGATTTGTTTCTCTCACCATGTACATGTATATATATCCGAACTAGACTGTGTTGTTTTTCTGCATCATATAATGTATGTGGGTATAAGCATAATCTTTCATTTATTTATGTTTTTGTCATGTTTATGTAGTGTACATTGGAGGAGGTGACCCTTTGAGAACTGTATGCAATGAAATTTCATTTTAATGTATGCCGATGAGTGTACATTCAAAGTGACAATAAAGTTATTCTAAGTAAGGTGGTGCCTGAATATCTTCTTGATATTAAGAAAGGACAGACTGAGACTAAATCACAAAGCAAAAAATGAAGTAGTATTTTTTGTACGGTGCTTTTGTAGTAATCATCCATAAGTTAATATCTCCTGTGAAGGAAGGAAGGAAGGAAGGAAGGAAGGAAGGAAGGAAGGAAGGAAGGAAGGAAGGAAGGAAGGAAGGAAGGAAGGAAGGGCAATAGCAAGAGCACTTAGACTTATATACCACTTTATAGGGCTTTACATCTCTCTTTAAGTGGTTTACAGAGTCAGCTTCTTGCCCCAACAATCTGGGTCCTCATTTTACCCAACTCAGACGATGGAAGGCTGCGTCCACCTTGAGCCTGGTGAGATTTGAACTGCCAATTTGCAGACAGCTGGCAATCAGCAGAAGTAGCCTGCAGTACCGCACTCTTGCCACGTTTGTTAAATGAACACTGCCGGTTGATGAGTTAGTAACCTGGTTATTAAATGAATCTGGCTTCTCCATTGACTTTGCTTGTCAGAAGGTCGCAAAAAGGGGGAATCATGTGACCCCAGGAAATTGCCACCGTCATAAATGTGAAGCGGTTGTCAAGCATACAAATGCAAGGTCAGAAGTGTGAAAAATGCTCACTTTTTTTCAGTGTTGTAATTTCAACCAGCCACTAAATGAAGTGTTGTAAGTCAAGGACTACTTGTATCATGTTTGGGGTATCCTTGTCTGCCCAATCTTGGTTCCAGGGAAAGTGGGGCATCTCCTCACTTGAGAACGAATGACATAATTTTACTGTTTGGCTGGAACCTTTTCACTTATGCCAGACCTTCCAGAAATCTAGTTTAGTTTAGTTTAGTTTATTGTCATTGCACCTTGTACAACGAAACCAAACACCATCTTCAGTGCACATCATGACCATGAAAATAAACACAAACACACATCCTTCACCCTCCACACACCACACATTGAACCGAAAACCCCCAGCACTGCACCAACACTGCACGTAGAATTCAACAGAGCTACTGCCCTGGGATAGAAGCTGTTTTTCAGCCTATTTGTCCTTGTTTTTAATATTCTGTACCATCTGCCTGATGGTAATAGTGCAAAAAAAAGGGGTGCCCAGGATGTGATGGATCTTTGAGGATGTTCTGAACTTTCTTGAGGCAGCGGGAGCTATAAGGCTCTTCCAAAGAGGGGAGAGGGCAACCCAGGATCCTCTGAGGAGCAATGACGTTAACCCTCTGGAGTGCTGTCCTATCTGCCCCTGTGCAATTGGCAAACCATACAGAGATGCAGTAAGTTAAGATACTCTCTCTGGTGCAGCTGTAGAAGGTCACCAGCAGTTTTTCATTCAGTTGTTGTTTTCTGAGAAGTCTCAGGTAGTATAATCTCTGCTGGGCCCTTTTGACCAGGGCTGCAATGTGGGCACCCCAGGTCAGGTCCTCTTTTGTGGTAACACTCAGACACTTAAAACTGGCCACTTGCTCTACTCCATCTACATTGATAAGCAAGGGCTGGATTTATGATCTGCTCTTGGTTACCCTCTTAACTTAAGGAAGGTTACAGAAGGATAATTTCCTATCTTTTCCCCCCTCAAAAATAGGTAACAGATTAACAGAATTGGAAGGGACCTTGTAGGTCATCTAGTCCAAACCCCCACCCAAGCAGGAGACCCTACACCATTTCTGACAGATAGCACTTCAATCTCTTCTTGAAAGCTTCCAGGGATGAAGCTCCCACAACTTCTGAAGGAAAGCTGTTCTGCTGCAGCAGAAGCTTCAATTAATCAGGGGTCCTTCCTGCATGATCCAGGGTGGATCACAGAGCTTGTGAGAGCGGCAGGAAAGGTTCTTTTTCTTCTGTGCTTGCCCTAAGCTTTAACATCCAAGTCAGAATATGGAGAAAATTTACTATGCTTCATCCATAATTGCAATAATTATAGTAACGTAGACCTATGCAGAGCTTCCAGAGGGGATTCACTTCAATGAAGGCTTTGGAGAAAGCCTCAAAGCTGTTCTACACAGCAATGTTCTCCCATGTTCCTAACAACAAAGCAAAGCATCAGTGGTCCTTCTCATGGCCTGCCTTGACTGACATTTGCAATAGCTGAAGAAGTTTCTCTGCAAAATGTTCTGCAAGTGCCGGTTGAGGCAAGCGAAGTGTCGGGAAGCTGCTTGCTGTGGCAACAACATCACTCTTCACTTTGAAGTAGAGAACATTCAGGGTTACTTCTGAGAAGTTGGGAGCTCTTTGTGAAAACAAGTCTAAGGCAGCTTACCTGGAAATGATGGTTGTGGTGGTAGCGATAAAGGTGAAGATAAAGTTTGAGTCCAGGTTGTGAGTGTGTACAATGAAAGATATCATTCCTGGATTTCCTTTGGTCAAGGAAGGAGCCAGTGGAAAAGATTGATGAGTTTTTTAAAAAATTACATTTATATGCCACCCTTCTCTGAAGACTCAGGGCGACTTACAATTTTTGGAGCGCAACCCAATGCGCTCAGCAATAGCCTTCATTCCATTGTATATGCCTGCTTATTACCAAGCGGCATTTTTACAAAGTCAGCTTATTGCCCCCAACAATCTTGGGTCCTCAATTTACCTACCCCGAGAGGATGGAAGGCTGAGTCAACCTTGAGCCTGGTGGGATTCGAGCCTGCACTAATTGCAGGCAGCTGGAACTTAAGTGCTAGGCATTTAACAGCCTATACCACCAAGGCTCAGTTGACAAATGGGCTGCGCATAATTTAACAACCGGTTCGCCTAGTCCAGAACTGAAAATGGGAGCACCCACGCACACCCCATTCGTGCTTGCACATGGTTTCAAACGCACGGCGATGTCATGCATGCAGCAGCCACAGTGAGTAGATCCGGCGGTTGGAACAACCAGTACGGGCGAACCGGTGTGAACCAGCAGCAGCTCACCACTGCTAACAGGGCCATGTTAGAGGCTGTCCTTCAATTGGGTCTACAGATATGTCTCTGATTCATTTCATGTTAGTGGAAGATGAACATGTTCTTCTGAGCTATGCCTCAAGGACTGGATCTAATAATGAAGGATGCTGTTCTTTTGGTATGTAACTGTCTAGAAGAATTTCTATCCATTACAGGAACGAGATATGAAAATATATATTACCTATCTTTTTTGACAAAAGGGAAGGAAGACTTTCACACAATACAGTTCCTTTTGGAATCTGCTCCCATTCTGTTTATAATATTACAGATCTTCCCCCATGATTGTTAATTCTTAGGTTACATTCCATGTTTGCTGTCTGAATACTATATTTTGCTGTTCATCTGTCTGATGTAACACTGTAAAATTGGTAATCAGAGGAGGATGTGGCCTTTTGGAATAGATACATGAGATTCAGTAGATGAGAGACAATTTGAGTGTTTCTCAACCTTGTGGACTTCAACTCCCAGAACTCCCCAGCCAGCACTGAATTCTGGGAATTTGAACATCTGAAAGCTGCCAAATTGAGAAACACTACATCGCGGTTAAAGGCATTGCCTTAGATGTTGGAAGATTGCAAGTCCTAGTCTTCAGTCAATCAATAAGAATAGAGTTGGAAGGGACCTTGGAGGTCTTCTAGTCCACCCCCCTGCTCAAACAGGAGACCCTATACCATTTCAGACAAGTGGCTGTCCAATCTCTTCTTAAAAACCTCCAGTGATGGAGCACCCACAAACTTTGGTGGCAACTTCTGTTCCACTGATTCATTGTCCTTATACTGTTAGGAAGTTTCTCTTCAATTGCAGGTTGTTTCTCTCCTTGATTAGTTTCCATCCGTTGCTTCCTGTCTTGCCTTCAGGTGCTTTGGAGAATAATTTGACCCCCTCTTCTTTGGGGCAGCCCCTCAAATACTGGAATTCTGCTATCATGTCCCTCCTGGTCCTTCTTTTCTCTAGACTAGCCAAACCCAAATCCTGCAACTGTTCTTCAGATGTTTTAGTCTGCAGCCTTTAATCATCCTAGTTGCTCTTCTCTGCACTTCTCTGCACTTGCAAACTCCCCGGTTGACTTTGGGGCAGTCACTCTCTCCCAAGCCCTTCCTGGTGCCCCAGAACAACTGTTGGGATTTGTCCCTTTGTCAAAAGGAATCAGGTTTGACTCAGTGGATAGAGACAATCTTCCTGTATAGAGTAGGTGCAGGTAATAACCTGCAGTCAAGCAGGAAATGCTGCTACTTCTATAGACCCTTCTTTTTCTCTTCCTTCGAATTCTTCCATTATTCGCCCAGCTATAAGCTTTCATATGTTTTTTTTTATTTCAGTCCAAGGTCAGTGGTTTTCTTTTGATGAAGAAGCTCAAGCGTACTATCCAAATAAGCCTGCTTCTGTATAGCATCTCTGGGAAATTCATTCCTTGCAGATCTCTGTTGATTTATTCATAGGTTTTGTTTTTTTTTGCAGGAACCAGGACTATCGCTTCTGTGAATCAGCAAACCAATAACAGCTGGAAGACTGCCATCATTGAGGCACTGGACCAGTGCATGAGACTTTGAATGGGAGAGCTTTGAGGCATTCTGCTCCGTGAGTCATCTGCAAATGCTCCTAGAGGGGACTATCATTAGAAGATATTACAGAATCTGTTTACAAAACCGAGCAAAAAAATATAAAGTAACACGAGCTGATTATGCATGCAACATGTGTTAGGTTGGAAGCGATCCAAGCCTCAGCTAATTCACTAAGCTCTCCCTAAGAGCAGCTCATCTCAGGTAGATCAGCAAACAAAGACAGCTTGTTCACTCAACTAGGAAGTAGCAGACTTCTCCTGAATTCAGAATAGGCAGGCTCAGCTGGATTGGAACAAAGGTTCATCTCATTTGGAGCAAGGCTACATTTTAGCCTTCAGGAGCCTGGGCAATGATGGCCACAGGCCTAGCTACACCACTGGGCATCTCATTAAACTACTGCAGAAGACTGCCCAGACTTTCATGAACAATTTATAAAGCACAGTCGCAAGGTTCATATATAGATACTGAGCGGCTTGAAGGAGAGAGAGAGATAGAAACAGAGAACAGGAATATTTTCCAGGACCAGAAAAATGGGCGGATCTACACATCAGAGGTGGTATTCAGTAGGTTCTGACCAGTTCTGGAGTGGAAATTTTGAGTAGTTCGGAGAACCAGCAAATACCTTCTCTGACTGGTCCTTTCCCCATCTATTCTCTGCCTCCCATTGAGTCCCAGCTGATCAGCTGGGTCTCCTCTGGTTGCTCTGCACAGGAGAACGGAACTGGAAAGCAGGTTAGTGGGGTGGGGAGGGAAAGGGGATTTTGCAGTAACCCCAACCAGCAAAGCAGTAAACTTTGCTGGCTGGGGAATTCTGGGAATTGAAATCCTCCAGGCTTAAAGTTGCCAAGGTTGGAGACCCCTGCTCTAAACTAAACAGCCTACCATCCATCTGTGAGCAGAGGAAAATTGGGCACCCACATCATACATGGAACCCTTCTGTGACAGGCAGTTCACATGCTAATAGGATTTGGCCAGAAACCACCCTGTTAGAAGATGGAGACACACCCATTTCATTTGCCCTCAACATCTGGCTGTCAACCAGCCGAAGATGTTTTGCTCCCAGAATAATCCCATAAAACATCTCCCAACATCATTCAGATCTCCTAACCACGAGGTCCTTCGGATGTGTCCTCCTCTATTTCAGGACCACCTACAGTGTCCCCCCAGATCTTGGTACACTTCCGAAGAGAAAAATCTAATAACACCCACATACAGAGATTGTGTTCATTTGAAGGATATGAAGAGTGACAATTCCATACCATCTCTCCTGTCTGCTTTAGGAGGCATTTATCAGATATAGGCAACAATTAAAAAAAAACCCATAAAGATCCTTGGCTGGACTTTGTGAAAATGCAGAACGCTATCCCTTTTAAATATATATAAAAGTAGCTTGATACCCGTGCTTCACTACGAAACTATGTGATCAGGCTTAGTTTTTGGGGTGGAAAATAAGGGAAAAGAAATTCTGCCTCTGCCTACCAGCATCCATCGGTATTCATCCTGTCAGTGTGAGAGAGAGTTGAGGGCTGTTTGGAAACTGAAACATGGAAACTGAAACAGTATTTGCTGTGTGAGCAAGCAGACAGCAAGCAGCCTGGGAGTGGCTTAGCTCAACTGTTTTGGACTAAAGCTGCTTGGTGCTGTGAAAGTGAAACCCCTCTCCTCTGCTTGTGTTTTGCATTTGGAAGAGATTTCTTTCCAGGTGGGGAGGGGGAGTAGAACTTCTTAGCATCAGAGCATGTTAATGATAATAATAATATATGAAATAATACTAGTGTTCTGCTGGTCATTTTGAAAAATCCTTTCTTAATGAGCACCTAGAAGCCAAGAGGAACATACGTGTCAAATTTCAAGTTTGTAGGCTTTATGGTTCTGGTGATTTTGCAATGATGCGTGAGTGGTGTTTTGCTTATATATATAGATAGATAAAAATATATAAAATATTTATATATATAATAATAACTGTTTATAAAACATACAAATGAGATTGGCCCAATAGACTAAGCCTGAACCTGATAAGCCACATTAGAGCGTGGACTGCATTATTATAAGCCAGACCTATAACAAAGTCCCCTGAATTGAGGGTCCCAAATACCTGCAGCCAGGTGTTCTTGGCAGGATGGAACCTTAGTTTGTTTGGCCCCTTCAAAGTCACAGCCTGAAGAATTTGGGACAAGACCTTGGCAGCATCACAAGGTCAGCCCTGGTGAGAAGATGTACAAGACCCCAGATGGATAACAGACCCCAGAAGTTTCAAGCAGATCTTAGATAAAAGAGGCAAGAAAAATTAGCCCTGAGGCATTGAGCAAATAGCATTAGCATCAGCACTTAGCACTTAGACTTATATACCACTTCACAGGGCTTTACAGCCCCCTCTAAGTGGTTTACAGAGTCAGCTTCTTGCCCCCAACAATCTGGGTCCCTATTTTACTGACCTCTGTTTGGGGCTCAGTCTCTACCTTCCCCCTAGTCTGAGCAGATCTGAGAAATGGATAGCAAGAATGTTCTTCATAGCAGCCCAGTATAGTCACCATAAACAAGGCCTCAAGACAGTTCATGGCAGCTGGAAGGGACCTTGGAGGTCTTCTAGTCCACCCCCCCATTCAAACAGGAGACCTTATACCATTTCAGACAACTGGGCTTTCCAGTCTCTTCTTAAAAACCTCCAGTGACGGAGCACCCACGATTTCTAGTGGCAAGCTGTTCCACTGGATAATTGTCCTCGCTGTTAGGAAGTTTCTCCTTAGTTCCAGGTTGCTTCTGTCTTTGGTTGGTTTCCATCCATTGTTTCTTCTGGTGCTTTGTAGAATAATTTGACCCCCTCTTCTTTATGGCAGCTCCTCAAATACTGGAATACTTCTATCATGTCTCCCCCTAATTCTCCTTTTCTCTAGACTGGCCATATCCAAATCCTGCAACCGTTCTTCATGTGTTTTAGTCTCCAGTTCCCTAATCATCCTGGTTGCTCTTCTCTGTGTTCTTTCTAGAGGTAAGACCTTACTAAGGCTTTATAAAGTGGCACTAATACTTCACATGTTTTTGATTCCATGCCTCTGTTTATACAACCAAGGATTGTATTAACTGTTTTGACTGCTGTTGCCCATTGCTGGCTCGTGTTTAAGGGATCATTCACTAGCACTCCAAGATGCCATAAGGGTGGAAATAATAAGGTTTTACCTCTCTTATCACCATGATGTAATCCCAAATAAAGGCTCTTACCCATGTTCATCAGTCTCACACTTCTTCTCCAACTCCTCTGCTCTTCATTTTCCAAACTTCTTCAGCACCCCAAGATGCACCCCAGGACTGACTGCATAGGAGTTGAGACCCCATAGGGATAATGCAGTCCAGCATTATCTTCACCCCCCAGACCAAACTGCCCACAGAACCTCAGGGGAATCCTACAGCTACCCCTGGACCACCACAGGATCAAAGCCACTTGGGGTGGGCCAATCTACTAGGGGCCTATTACCCTGAGACAAGGTGATATAAGAAAATATGCCTATTTTTTCCCAAAACATTTTCTTTTCAAAAAAAGAAAAATGCATCTTTTGCCAGGAAAATGCAGAACTTTCTAAACTAATTTATCATGACTTCTGAATAAAGCAGCTAATTGTAGATTATTTAATAAGCCACAGCTAAATAAATCACAACTTAATGTGGTGTCACAGCCACAATATATTTGGAAAGCACCATGTTGGGGAAAAACTGGTATAGTTTTATCCTAATAAAATATCTGGATAGAGGAAAAAGGGAACTTCTCCAATTTTCTTCAAAATCTTCTTATAAGATTTTGTTATGCTTTGATTTGATTCTGGCACTAATCAAATATTTCACTGTCAAAGGCCTTTGCAAAGAATAGTAATTGTTGTATTCCAATCATCACATTTATTTATTTATTTATTTATTTATTTATTTATTTATTTATTTTTTATTTGGATTTATATGCTGCCCCATCTCCGGGGGGGGACTCGGGGTGGCTCACACAAAGATATACATACAAAAATAGGTAAAAATATTAATCCAATCTAAATAGAAAATTCAATTATACTAAAATACCCAATTAAAAAAACCCCAATCCCTCTCAATCCAGGCCGGCCTGTAAACAAGCCAGGTCTTTGGGTGTGGCGGAAGGAACGTAGGTCAGGAGCCAACCGCAGCCCCAGGGGCAGCTGGTTCCACAGGGTGGGCGCCCCCACAGAGAAGGCCCTCCCCCGGGAGACCGCCAACCGACATTGCCTGGCTGCCGGCACCCCCAGGAGGGCCTGCCTGTGGGAGCGTACTGGGCGATTGGACCTCGATGCTGGTAAGAGGCGCTCCTGCAAGTACCCTGGACCCAAGCCATGAAGGGCTTTATAGGTTAATACCACATGAAGTCAGATATGAGACATGACTGCATCCTGACTCTAAAAAATTGTCAGATGGGAAATACAAGTGCAGGAAAACTGTTAGGCCTGTTCATGTTGCTTCAAAATCATTGGCCAAATATTGTGAAATATAAGTACTGAGCTAAATAAAAAGGAAGCTCAATTCTGGGCATTTATTATTTATTTTATTTATTTATTAGGTTTGTATTGCCGCCTATTTACCATGGAGACTCAAGGCGGCTTACAACATGTAAAACCAGACATATTATCCAGTAATAACAGAATAAAACTCTTTTCTAACCTCAGCGACTTTAATATGTGGGGATGTCAACTCCTAGAATTCCCCAGCCAGCCATGGCATAAAATCTTGTGCAGACATCCAGACCATCTCATCCAGTAAACAGAGGAGATTCTGCAGAAACGTTGCAAGATCTCTAATTCAAATGGATCAATTCAAGTTAAAGCTCAGGGATTCCCAGTCTGGATCAAATAGATATCCTTAAGCTTCTCCTTTTTCAGGGCCTCCTGGAATGGAATACTTTGTCAAAATCTCCCTGGCTTTTTCTCAGATGAATAAGAAACATATGATTTCCTGTGATTGTCCGGATAAGCATAATTTTCATGAACCGCCTCCCCCTAAACCTCCCCTGAAGAGAAAGGTTTTGGATCAGTGTGTGCTACCTGTTATATGCCAGCAAAAGATGGACAGGAATCTCACAATCAATACAGAAGCTACGAGTGGCACAAAGAACCATGGAAAGATACACGCTCTGCATCACAACACAAGATAGACAGAGCTGCACATCAGGTTCAAAAAGCCCAGCAACTGGTTCACTGTCCGGTTGCTGGGTGGGCATGGCCTACCAGAACTTCCAGAAGTGCCATTTTTCACTGGTTTAGCAAACCAGTTTAGTTTGGCTGGTTTAGCAAACCAGATGTAATTTTAACATCCGGTTCGCTCAAACCAGTCAGAACCGGCTGAATCCCACCCCTGCTGCACATGGATTAGAGAACAAATGAAAGCATATGATGCCAACAAGAGAGTCAAAGAATTGAAATGGAAATAGGCCTGGTCTCATGGCAAGGAGAACTGAGGACAGGTGGGGGCCAAGGCAGACATAGAATGGATCCCATTTGATCAAAAGCATCCACAAAAAAGATCTAAAGCAAGATAGAGTGAGGACATCAACAAGTATTGCGGGTGTCAATTGGCAAAAGAAAGTTCAGGACCACATTGGTTGGAAACATGTAGAAGAGGCCTCCATCCTGCAATGGATAGACAATGGTTAGGATGATGAGGATGAGGATGATCTGATCCATGAGAATTCCTTTCAATGTGGAGAAAATTCCAAATCATAAGGCTAGATTGGGAAGTCTAAAACGTATCCTGGAATATCCCAGGAATATATAAATAAATAAATAAATAAATAAATAAATATATATATATATATATATATATATATATATATATATATATATATATATTTGTTTTCGTAGATTTTCAGCGGTAAAGGTATGTAGGTCTTGGTGTATTGGGTCTTGTCCGTGTAAGATTGAGAATACCTTGGCAACGTTTGACGAAATCTCATCCGTCATCTTCAGGCTGGTGTCTTCAGCTTCGTTCTCCTGGGAGAAGTGTGTGATCGTGGCTGTTTTTCCCTTTAAACTCTAGAGTTGGATGTGTTGTTACTTTTGATTGGTTTGTGGAGTTGATGTATGCAGATTGGATGGCTTTTTCTGAGACCCTGTGTGGCTGAGGTGCTGCTGTGTGTCTCTCAGCCTTTTGTGTTGTAACGACCTGGGTAATAGGCTGTGTGATGACCTTCTGAGTTCTATTGTTGTGACGTCCTGGGTGTGGTGCTGTAATCTCCTGGTGGGTCTTGTCTGTGTTGAAACCTCCTGATGTTTTGTGTTGTGATCTCCTGAGTTCTGTGATGTAGTATCCTGGGTGGAAGGTTGTGATGTGACATTCTGGGCCTTGGTTTGGCTCGAGTTTGAGGTCTGGCTATGTGTTTATAAGCGTGTGTCAGTTTGCTTAGTTTGGGGGTTGGAGGGGGTGTAGCAGCTGGTGTAGCAGCCATGGTCTGGTTTCTGGATGGTGGTTGCCTTTCATCTGTGGCGTGGGCTTGGGTTTGTGTCTGGTGAAGGAGATTGGTGTTGGCATCCTGTGTTATTTTGGGTCCGGTGTTGGTTTTCGTGGCTGGGACTCGTTTGTTGACCAGGGCTAGTTTCCAGATGTCTGGTAGGCGGGAAGTATCATCCCGTTTATTCATGTTTATTCATGTTATGCTATTTCAATGGCTTCCCTAATTATTCTTTTGTTGAAGTGTTCAGTATTGGAGATAAGTTTGGATCCCTCAAAATCAATTTCATGTCCTGTGGCTTTAAGGTGCTGGAAAAGGGAGGAAGTTTTTTCTTCTTTTCTGACTGCGTTCTTGTGTTCTGCAATGCGTGCATTTATTCTCCTGTTGGTTTGTCCAATGTATGTGGCTGGGCAAATTTTGCATGGTATTTTGTAAACTCCTTGGTTTTCTAGCTGGATCTTGTCTTTGGGGTTTCTTAAGATGTTGGCTATTTTTTGGTCAGTGCCAAAGGCTGTCCTGATGTTGTGCTTGTGGAGAATTTTGCTGATTTTATCTGTGGTGCCTTTGATGTAAGGGAGGAGGGCGATGCCATTGTCCTGTTCTGTGTCTTGGTTTTTGGGGGGAGTCTCCCTTCGGATTAGGTTGGTGATTGTGCTTCTTTGGAATCCATTGGACAGCTGCTGGCACAAGCACAAAGCCGAAGACATCAGCCTGAAGATGGCGAGTGGGACCTCGTCGACTCGCCAAGATTACTCTCAATCTTACACGGGATAAGACCCGGCAACACCAAGACCTACATACCTTTACCGTGAAAATCTACAAAAACAATATATATATATATATATATATATATATATATATATATATATATATATGTAGGTCTTGGTGTATTCGGGTCTTGTCCCATGTAAGGTTGAGAATACCTTGGCAGCGTTTCGACGAATCTCATCCGTCATCTTCAGGCTGGTGTCTTCAGCTTCGTTCTCCTGGGAGAACGAAGACACCAGCCTGAAGATGACGGATGAGATTTCGTCGAAACGTTGCCAAGGTATTCTCAACCTTACAGGACAAGACCGAATACACCAAGACCACATACCTTTACACCGTGAAAATCTAACGAAAATATATATATATATATATATATATATATATATATATATATATGTATTTCTGTTAATCACCAAGCTTATCTTAGATGCTCTTTACAGTCCTTGACTGACACTGTCTGGACCTTGGGTTTAGTGAAAGGAAGGCCACTAAAAATTCCACTGCCAAAAGTCTGTAGAGATTCCCAATCCTCCAGGTCATGGTTGTCCCAAAGGTGCTTTTTTTCAGGAGGCAACTGGACCTACTTTGTTTTTTCTTTTGAAGACATTTCACCTCTCATCCAAGAAGTTTCTTCAGCTCTTCCATTCTCCACCATCATGTCAGAGCTGAAGAAGCTTCTTGGATGAGAAGTGAAATGTCTTCAAAAGAAGAAACAAGAAAGTCCAGTGGCCTCCTGAAAAATCATCTTTGGGACAACCATCATCTGGAGGACTGAGGATCCCTACAGACTTTAGCTATACAGTTTGGGACAAACACCCTTGGAATGGTGTGGGAGTAGGAATGGATTTCCAGAGGAAAAAATTGCAGACTGTAGGAACCATTTGCACCACTCAGACGACCCCGAGGACACAGATAAACCTCCAAGATAAACCTCCAAGTGGCCTCAAGGACCCTCCAAAAGGATGCAAATGACCAGCTGTCTTCAAGGAGTATAAATCCTTCCATTCCCCACCATCCAGTCAGAGCTGAAGAAGCTTCTTCGATGAGAAGAGAAACGTCTTCAAAAGAAAAAACAAGAAAGTCCAGTTGCCTCCTGAAAAAGCACCTTTGGGACCCTGCCAGAAGGTGGCACCAGAAACATGTGTACCGTAGCCACAAAAACTGCTAAAACTGGTTCTGTCCAAGGTGTCATTGGGTGTCAAGTTAGCCATGAAATTCTTTTCCACCTGATCTCATCATTAAATACTGATAGTTTAGAAAAAAAATGTCTAGTTGTGTTCACAGGGCAATGTCCATGAAGATGTAACCAACATGTTCTATTTTTAAAGCATCTCTCCTAAGAAATCCATCTCACTTTGAAGGTCCAGGAAAAAGGCTACTGGTGTGTAATAATGGAAGAAAGACTTTATCGCAATTCATCTTTCCTTTGGGGTGAGAAGTGAAAATAAGCCATTCCCATATAATGGCGTTTGAGACCAGGGAGGACATCTGAAGGAAAACACGAAGTGCAGAAGGGCTGCCATAAGAGACTGTTGTTCAAATGATCACCTTGCTGAGGTAGCCCCCTAAAATCTGTTTCCCAGGAGGTGACCCAACCACAGGAAAACTTCTACTCTCTGAATACAGATTATGATGATGATGACATGGATTGGTGTTTGCTATGGAACAGCCTAGTTTCCAAAAAGAGAGTCAGGTGCAGCTTGGTGAACACCAAATGAGGTATCTATCAATACAATCTACACCAGGACAGTAGATACAGATACAGATTAACAGAGTTGAAAGGGACCTTGAAGAGCATCTAGTCCAGGGGTCTCCAACCTTGGCAACTTTAAGCCTGGAGGACTTCAACTCCCAGAATTCCCCAGCCAGCAACTGGGTGGGGAATTCTGGCAGTTGAAGTCCTCCAGGCTTAAAGTTGCCAAGGTTGGAGACCACTGATCTAGTCCAACCCCCCACCCAAGCAGACCTTACACCATTTCTGACAGATGACAATCCAGTCTCTTCTTAAAATCTTCCAGTGATGAAGTTAGGTCATATGAACTTTCAGGTCTTATGGAATTAGTAAGCTATGTGGACTACATTAAAAATTAGAGTTACTCACTTCACTAGCTAGAGAAGAAATTTCTGAGTTCATACTAAGGGCTAAAAATAGTTATTCCTGGATGATTTCATTGTGTTCATGCCACCTACCTCCACACCGCCAGTTGTCAAGAAACTGAGAGGAAGGTTTTTCCACCAACTGCTTGACTTAGATCATCAAAAGCTGTGATTGGAAAATCTCAGCTCGCCTGATATTTCTTGGGAAAGACTGTCAATCAACTTACCTATTTGTTTGCCACTTCGTCATCGGCTGCTTCAAACTCCTCCATGATCCCCTGCTTTGGGGGGGAGAGGGGGGAGGGAGTAAAAACAACCTTGAAGGTCAGTTAGTCAAGAACACACCTGAATTCCCCAGTCCAGAAGGACTAGCTAGTCTTTGGGAGGAAAAATCTTGCCTTGCCTTCAGGAAATCCATTCTTGGAATCCCTCAGTGGGTGGAGCCTGGATCTGCTTCCTCTTATGGTTGGCTGTTATTGCAGTCTGAAGATCAATGCATGATCATTGTTAGGAAACTCCACATATTTTCCCCATCTGAAAGACCTTCTCTTTTTCTACTTTGTTTGCAATGCACTTTAGAATTTCTCTGGAATCTATCTATCTATCTATCTATCTATCTATCTATCTATCTATCTATCTATCTATTATCTATCTATCTATCTATCTATCTATCTATCATCTATCTATCTATCTATCTATCTATCCTCTATCTATCTATCTATCTATCTATCTATCTATCTCTATCTATCTATCTATCTATCCTCTATATCTATCTATCTATCCTCTATCTATCTATCTATCTATCTATCTATCTATCTATCTAGTTAGCTATCTATTATCTATCTATCTATCTATCTATCTATCTATCTATCATCTATCTATCTATCTAGTTAGCTATCTATCTATCTATCCTCTATCTATCTATCTATCTATCTATCTATCTATCTATCTATCTACCGTGTTTCTCCGAAAATGAGATCCAACCATAAGCGCTAGCATGATTTTTCTGGGTGCTTGTAATATAAGCCATACCCCAAAAATAAACCCCTGTTAAGATCATCAGACAGGCGCATTTAGTATCGTATATCCCCAAAAATAACCTAATTGGAAAATAAGTTCTAATGTGCCTTTTGGACCAGAAATTAATACAAGACCTGTTCTTATTTTTGGAGAAACACAGTATCTATCATCTATCTATCCATCATCTTTCATGAAATATTTATAACACAACCAAAATTTTTTAAAACATTCACACTGTCATTACAATATAAATCCAGAATAAATACTATAATACAATAATTAAACATTAACTTAACAACGATGATCTCAGTTAGATATCTGTAGCAAAATCTCAAACAGCTCTTTCTAAACTTTCATAAAACTCCAACTTCTACAGTGGTAGCTGCTGAAATGAAATAAAAGATTGTGCTCTTCTTAGGAGAAAATGGTTAAAATAGGTAATCTGCTGTTTGAATCTTCCCAACTGATATTATTTTTATGATTGCTGTTTCATTTTTGTATTGTTTTCCCACCATATTGTTGGATGTTTCTACCTTAAGTGAAAGTAGGTTTGTAATGCATCCTTAAAAATAAACCCGAAAAAGACCCAGGTGATGTTTAATAAATTCACCAAAGAAAGAAAGAAAAATTATATCTGGGGAAGAATTAGATGTAGTAGATTATTACATATATCTTGGTCTGCAGATCTCGATGGAAGGTGATACAATAAAGGAAACTGAACGGTGTGTTAAATGTGATTGGTAGGCATTCGGCCAGCTAAGCATAATTTTCAAGAACAACCTCCCCCTATGCCTAAAGAGAAAAGTTTTCGATTGGTGTGTGCTCCCTGCTCTAACATATGCCACCAAACATGGACACTAACCTCACAATCGATACAGAAGCTACAAGTGGTGCAAAGAGCCATGGAAACATACATGCTCAGCATCACAAGACAAGAGAGAAAAACTTGCACATGGACTGGAGAACAAAAGAAAATATAGGATGCCATCAAGAGAGTGAAAGAATTGAAATTTTGCAGCCAAAAAAGCTAAGTTGCATTAATAGAGGGATACAATCAAGATCCAGTGTGGTACTAATACCACTCTATAAAGTCTTAGTAAGACCACACCTAGAGTATTGCATCCAGTTTTGGTCACAACACTATAAAAAGATGTTGAGACTCTAGAAAAGTGCAGAGAAGATCAACCAGGATGATTAGGAGACTGGAGACTAAAACATACGATGAACGGTTGCAGGAACTGGGCCTGGCTAGTCTAGGGAAGAGAAGGACCAGGGGAGACATGAGAGCAGCCTTCCAATATTTGAGGGGCTGCCACAGAGAGGAGGGGGTCAAGCTATTTTCCAAGGCACCTGAGGGCCAGACAAGGAATAATGAATGGAAACTGAACAAGGAGAGATTCAACCTAGAAATAAGGAGGAATTTCCAAACAGTGAGACCAGTCAACCTGTGGAACAGAAGTTGCCTTCAGAAATTGTGGGAGTTTCATCACTGGAGGTTTTCAAGAAGAGACTGGACTGCCATTTGTCAGAAATGGTGTAGGGTCTCCTGCTTGGGCAGGGGGTTGGACTAGATGACCTACAAAGTCCTTTCCAACTCTGATTATCTGTAAGATGTGCTTATCTGTAAAATGGAAACATGCTGGTCACATAACAAGAGGAACTGAGGGCTGGTGCACCAAGACAGTCATAGTATGGATCCCATTTGATTAAAACTGTCCATGAAAGAGACATAAAACAAGATGAATCAATGGCATCAGCAAGTATTGTGGGCCCAAAGAAAGCTCAGGACTGTATGGGTTGCAAACATGCAGAAGTGGCCTCCATCAGCAGTGGATAGACCATTGCTAGAATAATGAATGCATATTTGTAAATTATTTGAAATGGTACTCAGGTAGTTGATTTTACTTTACAGGACTGTTAGATGACCAGAACTGATTTATACTGGCTGCATGGAACAAGAGTTTGGCGTAATTGAGGGCAGGGATCTTCGTCCTACACCAAATATCTTGATTCTTATACACACCTGAAATCCATCAGAGGCAATGGCAAAGCAATACATAGATCAAGGCAGCCAGAAAACACAGTGGAAAGTGTCATTTTTCACCAATCTAGTTTCCACTGAAATCTAGTTCTCCTTTGAAATGTGCATGAGTCTGAATTTTGCAGTACAGTCTGCCAGCAAGTAAACAAATATATTAAGAGAAAGTGTGAAAGGGAGTCAAAAATAATGTACCCAAATGCTTCATATTTAAAAAGCAGGGGGAAGGCAGAATTGCAAACAAAAATGCTACTCAGGCCTCAGGAAGTATAGAAGATCATCTCTGTGTCACAGAAATGCCCTCAGTCTGTCCCCCAACTTCCTGGCTTCAAGGAAGCTTCATTTAGGAGATGGGAAGTGTTATGTATGCAGGTTTGAATGTCATTGGTTAAGTTTGAACTGTTCTTGTAAAATGTCAGAAATGATTGGTTTAAAAACTGCGGGAAAACCCTGCACTCTGATTGGCTGGCAACTGCGGCTGCTAGCTATAAGTAGCAGCCGCAGCCCAGCCAAATCGGGTCTGTTATGAGCTGTAGTCACTAATAAACTCTTCACTGAAGCACTCCGCGTCTGACTCTTCATGCAAATATAACAGGAAGAGTTGATGTTAAAAAAATTAAAGAGAGGTTCAATTCCCTAGAAGGAATCCATTCTGCAGATAAGAAGGGATTTCCTGAACGTGAGAAGAATTCATCAGTGAAATGGCTTGCCTCCCAGGGTTATGGGTGCTTCATCACTGGATGTTTTCAAGAAGAGATTAGGCAGTGATTTGAATTGGGATGAATAAGGTCTCCTGCCTTAGATTAAATTAGATTAGATTAATAGAAGGACCTTGTAGGTCATCTAGTCCAACCCTCTGCCCAAGCAGGAGACCATGCACCATTTCTGACAGAAGGCAGTCCAATCTCTTCTTGAAAGCTTCCAGGGATGAAGCTCCCACAACTTCTGAAGGCAACTTCTGTTCCATGGGTTGATTGCTCTCACTGTTGATTGTTCTCTGCCTTGAGAAAAGAGTTGGACTAGAAGACCTCTGGGGTCCCTTCCAGCCTTAAGATTCTATGATGCATTTGTGCTCCAGTGAAAACATTTGAAACTTAGGGTCCCTTGCTTATCTGTAGATGTCCTGTAACATGAAACACCAGCCTGGCCTAGGCCTACTAATCTAAGATGGCTCCGTATTAGGGCAGGGGGACTCAAAGTTACAAAGGATGTTATAGAGACCAGCGGTCTTTTTTTCCCACAGAATCCCACAGAATTCCCATAAAAGGGGCACGTGGGCTTCCATAGCCTATTCAAAACCCCAATTTTTGACTATTTTAAACCCACATATGAGCATTCCCACTTCGCAAGGCCTTTGACCCGCTCAAAGCATAGTTTGAATGCTGTAACACGACCAACATTTGTAGACAGTACTGTAATTCTTATTTTTCAGTGACATTGAAGGCTGTTGAACAGGTTATTTTGCTCCGAGGCAAGGTAAAACTGGGGGGGGGGATTTTGTCTGGAGAGAAATGAAAAACATGGGGACATTTATCTACCAAAGGAAACACATCAACAATAGGCTGAACTCACATAATTCACTCAGCCGTGAGACTGGTTTCTTGTTAGCTGCTCATCATAAGTTCTAACCAGGCCACTAAAACTCCCTCTACAAACTACAACTGAAGAATCTCTTGCTTTGCATTATATCAGGAATCCGGTAGCGCTTTTTCCAACTTACAAATTTGATTAGCGTACATAAGCTTTCATGTTCCAACTCATAAACGCTATGGGCGCATTTAAGCCAAGGAAAGAATTTGCCCCACCAGACTGGAGGCTTGGAGATATTTACAAGTTTCATTTGTATTTTGTTTACATTGCTGCTTGCTTAACAAGGCAGAGTCAGCCGTAAAAAGGAGTAATCCTGGCTTACTTAGGCAACTCACTGACTTGTTTCCCTTCCATCTCTTTTGCATGTACCCAGATGGCATCTCAAAATATCTTAGTAGCAGTAAATGACTATTTTTCTCAGTGGGTTTGTAGGAGTATGGTTTTTTTGTTGTTGTTATTATAAGGCGTGTTGTTCAGGATATGTTTTTCATATTCTATCTGTTGGGAGTTGCGATTAAATCATGTGGGTTGCCTGCATATATTTGTATGTTTATTGTTCCTTCAAACAGGATCGGATTCCCAACTTGCAAAAACTGTATGAACTTCCAAGTGGGGCCCTTCCCAATCCCACCACTGAGCCTTTTTCAGCAAAGTATTCCTTGAACCTGGGACCTTTTCTTTGGAGGTAGTTGTCCAAGCAGATCTGAAACACTCCGGCTTTAGCTGTTCTGTTGTATTCAACGGTGAATATTGTTATGTATGTAGGTTTGAATGTTATTGGTTTATTTGAACTGTTCTTGTAAAATGTCAAATGGGATTGGTTTAAATAGTGTGGGAAAAACCCTGCACTCCCATTGGCTGGCAACTACGGCTGCTGGCTATAAGAAGCAGCCGTAGCCCAGCCAAGTCGGGTCCATTCGAGCTGTAGTCACTGAATAAACTCTTCACAGAAGCTCTTCGCATCTGACTCTTCATGCAAACTTAACATATATCACTATGGATCAACAATTCAGCAAATCTGTTGGTTCAAAATGCCAACTCAAAATGGTCACTCAGTTCATAGCTAGAAGACAAGAAGAGACATGGCGAGTTGAGGAAGATATACAGGTATACAGAGTTGGAAGGGACCTTGTAGGTCATCTAGTCCAACCCACTGCCCAAGCAGACCCTGTACCATTTCTGACAGATGGCAGTCCAGTCTCTTCTTGAAAGCTTCCAGTGATGAAGCTCCCACAACTTCTGTTCCATGGGTTGGTTGTTCTCACTGTCAGGAAATTTCTCCTTATTTCCAGGTTGAATCTCTCCTTGGTCAGTTTCCATCCATTATTCCTTGTCTGGCCTTCGGGTGCTTTGGAAAATAGCTTGACCTCCTTCCTCTCTGTGGCAGCCCCTCAAATATTGGAAGACTGCTATCCTGTCTCCCCTGGTCTTTCTCTTCCCTAGACTAGCCAGGCCCAGTTCCTGCAACCGTTCATCGTACGTTTTAGCCTCCAGTCCCCTAATCATCCTGGTTGCTCTTCTCTGCACTCTTTCAGAGTCTCAACTTCTTTTTTATAGTGTGGTGACCAAAACTGAATGCAGGATTCTAGATGTGATCTTACGAAGGTTTTATAGAGTGGTATTAGTACCTCACTTGATCTTGACTGTATCCTTCTGTTAATGCAATTTAGAATTGCAGGATTTGTTCTCATTCTGCCTGGACAATTTTTTCTTAACCCTAAACCTAACTAAAGTTCCTGTAACCGTTCATCATCATCATCAAGATAAAAGAAACAGAAGTACAAAACCCACATCCTGGAACCTAGGACATCTGAATCTGGATAGATCTCCACAGTTTCTCTCCAAAAGGCCAATGTCCCCTCCTTCTGAGACACTGAGGCCCCACGAAGAACATGGGCTTGTGGCCAGCTCCTGCTCTAAGGTCATGAGTAACATCATGGACCAGGCACCTTGTTCTACCAGCTTTCCCATCACACCCTCCCACATTTGATGAAAGTTTTAAGGGGTCCATCTTAATCTCTGCCCCTTCCAGCATCTACAGAATTCAGAATTAGAGAATAACAGACTTGGAAGGGACCTTGGAAGTCTTCTAGTCTACCACCCCCTGCTCAAGCAGGAGACCCTAGACCAGAGGTGTCAAACTCAAGTTCATTGAGGGCCACATCATGGTTGTGTTTAACCTTGGGGTGCCAGGGTGGGCATGGCCAGGGTGGGCGTAGCCAGCTTGATGTCACTCATATTGCCGGAGTGCTCTGCCAGCCAAAATGGGCTCCTGAGCTCCATTTTCAGCTGAGATGGTTTCCTGCAAGCCTCTTCCAGCGAAACTGGGCTCCCGAGCTCCGTTTTCAGCTGAGACAGCCTCCTGCAAGCCTCTGCCAGTGAAAACAGAGCTCAGGGGGACCATGCACAGCCCTCTTGAGCTCCATTTTCACTGGCAGAAGCATCTTGGGCCAGTCCTTCATTGTTTCCAGGGTGGCCCCTCAGGCCAGATCTAAGCCCCCCTCCCCCAATGAGTCAGCTCCAGCTCGCGGGCCTTGAGTTTGACACCCCTGCCCTAGATCCTTTGGCACAAAAGTCTGCCAAATCTCTTGTTAATTTTTACATAGTGGGAAGGAGCTGTCTTGTCTTCAGAATCTCTTTTGCTGTTGCTCTCTTCTTCTGTTAACTCTAAGAAATTGATTGATGAGGGAGAGGGAGGTAACCCCGCTGGGTTATTGTGCTGCCAATCTGCTCCTTGCCTCACCATATGGGCAGCAGAGGTGGGCGTTCACACATGCCCAAACACAACATCTCATTTTAGAGCTGGAAAGAACTAAGCTGTGATCTTTCATGAGGTCATCCTTATGAGCTCCAGGTGGGCTGTGGGTGGTGAATTGCCTCTGGAACTAAAAAATAAGGATGTTTTTTCATTAGTAAAAAGCTGCAATAGACCATTCTCTACTAGCCCCAAGTATTTTGACCCTCACATTCCCTTCAGAAGAGAAATACCTTTCCAAAGTCAAATGGGTCATAGACTAGGTTGATAAATAACTTTATTTCAGTCCAAAACTAGCTTGAAATCAGTTATAGCAACCTCCAGCCACAGAGAATAATAATAATCTTTGAAAAATTCTGCATTTATTCACATGAAGACCACATACTAAAAACAAAGATTAAAATTAGCTAAGAAAAAAAACCCCATCAGATTAATTATGTGGAATCTAAAACTAGATGCTGACTCCATAGTGCAATAAATTGACAATATAAACATGTACTGTAAAACTTAATAATCTAAAATGTTAATTATGTTACAACTAATGTTTCATTCAAATGTGATCAAGGATTAATTGAACAAATATAAAAATATTACTCATGTAGATCAGAAGTTTGCTTGCTTGCTCACCTTCACAGCTATTGTGAAGAAGTTTGGTACATTCTGTGTGAGGAAGAAAAGAGTTTTGGATTCTTCAGATTTAAATTATTCAGGGTAGCCTGAGGCAGGGACCTGGATTCAAGTCAGGCAGCCCATGTTCCACTACTAGACCAGTGTTTCCCAAACTTGGCAACACTGAGATGGGTAGACATTAACCCATCTAGCGATGCTGGCTGGGGAATTCTGGGAGTTGAAGTCCACCCATTTAAAAGTCTGTAGAGATTCTCAGTCCTCCAGGTCATGGTTGTCCCAAAGTTACTTTTTCAAGAGGCAACTGGACTTTCTTTTTTTTTCTTTGAAGACATTTTGCTTCTTATCCAAGAAGCTTCTCCAGCTCTGACTGGGTGGTGAGGAATGGAAGGTTTTATACTCCTTGCAGGCAGCTGGTCATTTGCATCCTTTTAGAGGGTCATTGAGGCCACTTGGAGGTTTATCTGTGTCTTCAGGGTCCCCTGAGTGATACAAATGGGTATAGAGCCTTCTTGGAACTGCTGAAAGGACTGTGTTGTAGACTGGAGATAGATGATGCCGTATCCCTCCCCCTCTTGTTGAGAAAGGGCTGTTCAATTTTGACATAGATGGTCTCTTTGACCCCTCTTTCAAACCAGCAGTCCTCTCTGTCCAAAATCTAGACTTTGCTGTCTTCCAAAGAGTGGTCTTTGTCTTTTAAATGCTGATGGACAGCTGAATCTAGTCTTGATGGGTTTGTTCTCCTGTGTTGTGCCATGCGATTTATGAAGTGGTTGTTTTGTTTCCCCAATGTACAGATCTGCACACGGCTCACTGCATCGTACTGCATATACGTTCCATTCCCCACCATCCAGTCAGAGCTGAAGAAGCTTCTTGGATGAGAAGCAAAACATATTCAAAGCAAAAACAAGGAAGTCCAGTTGCCTCCTGAAAAAGCACCTTTGGGTCTACCAATTTATTTATTTTTATTTATTATTTGAACTTGTATGCCGCCCCATCTCCGAAGACTCGGGGCGGCTCACAACTAAAAAACAAAAACAATAAATACATTAAAAAGCGATTGAACTAATTACAAGCCCAAATACTAAAATCAATTACAATAATAACATTAAAATCTCCCTCCCCCCAAGGAGGGGTCACAGCCCGGGTTGGTCAAATAACCAGGTCTTTAACTCACGGCGGAAGGTGCGGAGGTCAGGGGCCAGACGGAGCCCCAAGGGCAGTTGATTCCAGAGGTCAGGGGCCGCGACAGAATAGGCTCGCCGCCGGGGAACCGCCAGCCGGCATTGACCCGCCGACAGGACCCCAAGGAGTCCTTGCCTATGTGCTCACACAGGGCAGCCAGCATCTGATATTGGAAGAAGACGCTCCCTTAAATATTGAGGACCCATGTCGTGCAGGACTTTGTATGTCAACCTTTAAAGTTGCCAAGGTTGCGGAAAATTGTCCTAAGGTCTTGGTTAAAAGCTCTTCAGTGCTGAAGGGATGGAAGGAGTGCTATGCTTTTCTCCATCACCGTGTCTCCTTGTTTGTCCTAATTTGTAGAGGTGTCATTAGGCTAAAGTGCCTCCTAATACAACATAGAATCTTGGAAGTCTTGTAATCCAATCCTCTGCTTGAATAAGGGCTCTGTCAGAGCATATTCGTGAACTGGAATAGAGCTTGGTAACAAGGTCAGCCAATGAATAGGCATAGCAACTAAGTCAGCCAATGGGGACTGTTTTTGGAAACTGAAACTAGAAGTAGCTTAGGTGTGGCTCTGTGTTAAGCTCTGCAACTCTGCAGCTATGTTGAGCTCTGAGTCTGTCTATTGAAGATGAAACCAGCTTGCTTGCTGAAGACTGGAGCTCTGCTCTGAACTTGCAACATGTTTCTGTTGAGAAATCTACAGCTGGTTTGTAAAATCTACTTATGTTTATAAAGATGTTAAATGAAGCATCAGCCATATATGTTTATTTTTCTGGCGCTGAATTATCTCTGCAAAACTCTCAATAAGCTCCTATACCATTCCAGACAAATGGCTGTCCAACCTCTTCTTAAAAACCTCCAGTGATGGAGCTTTTCCACTGTTTAATTGTTTTCACTATCAGGATTTTTCTCCTTTTTTTTGAAGTCTCTTTAATGATCTTCTAGCACCTCTATAACTGTCTGGTTTGGTTCTGCAACCCAGCAAGACAGACACAGACTCCAGAGAGTAATTTGGACTGCAGAAAAAACAATGGCTACCAACCAGCCTTCCGTTGAGGACCTGTATCTTGCACGAGTCAAAAAGAGGGCTGTGAAAATATCTACAGACCCCTCACATCCCGGACATAAACTGTTTCAACTTTCTCCCTCAAAACGACGCTATAGAGCACTGCACACCAGAACAACTAGACACAAGGGGAGTTTTTTCCCGAATGCCATCACTCTGCTAAACAAATAATCCCCTCAACACTGTTCAACTATTTACAAAGTCTGCACGACTATTCCTATTAATCTTCTCATCACTCCTTATCGCCTATCCCCTCCCACTTGTGACTGTATGACTGTAACTTTGTTGCTTGTATCCTTACGATTTATATTGACTGTTTCCTAGTGTGATTTGATTACTTATTTGTACCCTATGACTATTATTAAGTGTTGCACCTTATGATTCTTGACTCTTGACGAATGTATCTTTTCTTTTATGTATACTGAGAGCATTTGCAGCAAGACAAATTCCTTGTGTGTCCAATCACACTTGGCCTATGAAGAATTCTATTCTGTTCTGTTCTGTTCTGTTCTGTTCTGTTCTACTCTACTCTACTCTACTCTACTCTACTCTACTCTACTCTATTCGTCTATCCATTACTAGGTGGACCTGCTGGCTGTCAGCAGAATTAGCCTGCAATACTGCATTCTAACCAGTGATGGGATTCAAACAATTTAAGAACCAGTTCTCAGTCCTAATGAGTTCTTCCAATAACCAGTTCACCAAACTGCTCAGAAAGTTAGCAACCGGCTCTCACGAAGTGGTGCAAACTGCCTGAATCCCACCACTCATTCTAACCACTGTGCCACCATGGCATAGGGTAATGGAGGGTGGAGCAGGTTGAAGGGGCATAAGGGAGGCAAGCAAGCCAGGGGTTCACCAAGGCAGGCCACTTATCCCCAAATCAGGGCCAGAAAACCAGCAGGGCCATGAAGCAACTTGGCTATTCAGTGCAACAGCCTGAAATATCCTGCTATCTTCCCCATGGGAATACTGACCTATTTACTTCCTGATTTACTTACTTATTTTTTCAGTGCTCATAAACCCCTCCCCTTTCCCAAGGGTCTTTGAATGGCAACTTCAAACAAAGCAAAACAAACCTAATAATGAGATCAAAAGCACTGCCAGAAAGACAAAAACCAACCATAAAAGAAAGTTGTCTGACAACGGCCCTCTGTCAATTTATGACACAAGACACTGACATTGGCACAGCAATAAACAAGCAGGAAAAAAAAATGAACATTGACCCCGAACTCAGCTGTCACCCTGCAAAATATTGTGGGTTGTCCTGTGGCAAGTTGGTCACGGTGAGTTGTCCTGTAGTGAGTTGGCTGTGGTGGATTGGCCACGGTGAATTGACTATGGTGAGTTGGCTGTGGCAAGTTGGCTGCAGTGAGTTGCCATAGACCCCTGGAGAGGACAGGAGGGCAAGGATCCCACCAATTGATGCCCTGACACTGCCCACTTTCCGTTGAGCGTGAGCCACAGCAACATCAGCCCAGTTGCAGAGATTTAAAGACCTGGTTGTTCGATCAAATCGGGCTGTGATTACCTCACCAGGGCCATGGGATAATTTTAAGTTTTTTAATTTGGTTTTATTGGGCTTAAAATTGTTTAATTCTTTTTAAAATAATTATTGTATTGTATGTTTTAATTGTGAGCCGCCCCGAGTCTTCGGAGATGGGGCGGCATATAAGTCCAATAAAAATAAATAAAATAAAAATAAAATAAAAAATGTAATAAACAAAGCATCCCTTCCTCTTAACTCAAGGATGATTGACAAGCATGTTACTGTGGGCAGGAACAAAGTCCCTTAAGGGATTCAGCCTCTAATCGGCTCTTTTGGGACTAAAAGGGTAAACCTCCCTGTTGTCAGGAACACAGAGCCCCCCCCCCCACTTTCCCCTGGGGTCCCATCAGCAATTGTGCCAGGAGGAGTCCTGACTCAGGAAAGCACAGGCTCCTCCCCATTGGTCAAGAGGGCCAGGGGGCATGGCCTGATCCCAGCAGCCAGTCATGGCCTCAGATATCCCTTCCGTCAACTGAGCCTGGTGGTGGAGAAGTTGGCTCGCTCTTTTCCTCCTGCTCTCCGTGCAGGAGGACCAAGTGTCAAGAGCAAGGAATCAACTCTGTGAATAAAGCAGTTTCTTTATTGTTGATCACCTATTTTACAAGAATCTCACCAGATCATAGACAGTGGTTTCATTAGTCTGTCCTATGTCATTCAATGTTTGTGCTACTTGGTGCGGTTCCAGGCTAGGCGTCCTTGACGATTGGAATAGGCTGGTTTTCACACCTGTGGTTTCCATCAAGCCTGTCATTCACCCCTCCCTTGCCTATCTCTACTCTTTACATGCCAATTTCCCCCTTCCTCCTCCCTGCCCTCTATCAATTTATGACACAATGCCAGCAAATCGCAAAAGCTGAAGATGGCAGATCTGACACCAAGAGAGCAAAGGAGGCAGCTCCCAGCCAGCAGTGTAAATGGCACACACAGCAGATTTTTTTTTTAAATTACATTTATATGCCGCCCTTCTCCGGAGACTCAGGGCGGCTTACAATTTTTTTGGAGCACAACCCAATGTGCTCAGCAATAGCCTTCCTTCTATTGTATATGCCTGCTTATTACTAAGCGGCATTTTTACAAGGTCAGCTAATTGCCCCCAACAATCTTGGGTCCTCAATTTACCTACCCCGAGAGGATGGAAGGCTGAGTCAACTTTGAGCCTGGTGGGATTCGAGCCTACAGCAGTTGTAGGCAGCTGGAACTTAAGTGCAGGCAATTAACAGCTTGAGCCACCAAGGCCCCTAATTGGGGCATCCAAGGAAGCAAGCAATCAGAATAGAGCTGGAAGGGACTTTAGAGGTCTATACCATTTCAGATAAGTGACTGTCTAATCTCTTCTTAAAGACCTCCAGTGATGGAGCACCCACAACTTCTGAAGGCAACTTCTGTTCCACTGGTTAATTGTTCTCACCGTTAGGAAGTTTCTCCTTCAATCCAAGTTGCTTCTCTCCTGGATGAGTTTCCATGCATTATTCCTTGTCTGGCCTTCAGGTGCTTTGAAGAATAATTTGACCCCTTCTTTTTTATGGCGGCCCCTCAAATATTTGAACACGGCTATCATGTCCTCCTTCTTTTCTCTCGACTAGCGCTGCCCAGTTCCTCCAACCGTTCTTCACATGTTTTAGTCTCCAGGCCTTTAATCATCTTAGTTGCTCTTCTTTGCACTTTTTCCAAATCTCAACGTCTTTTTTGTAACATGGTGACTAAAACTGGGACCATTGGGAGGGTTGCAAAAATCGATGAAGGCTGCAGCTGTGCAATGGAAGTCCTGATAGTTTTACACATTGCACATTAAAAAGGAGTTGCCATTTTGACTTTTTTGACCTCCCTGCACACATTTCCCCAGTACAGAGTTGGTTTAACTGTACAGAAAAAAAATCAGCCATCTGGAAGCACTCTTCCAATAGACATACTGATTAAAAAATTAGTTGCACCTCACAGGAGTTTCTGTTTTTATTATTATTATTATTATTAAACATATTCATCTAGGGCACCAGAAATGGAGGACATGTCCTCCATTCAGCAGGCACAGCCTTCAAACCAAATATTGTCTGGTTTTTTTAAGGGCCTTTCTTTGCTTTTTGCTTAATTTTTTTACTGTTCTCATAACGGTAGTCATGGACACATTTGTGTAATATGACCTTGCAAATAGTCTACTTCTTTCTTTCCCTCCTCTGTGCACACTTAACAGCCTAGATTTAACTTATTTAATTAATTTTCTGATTTCAGCCATCAGCTTCAGATCTAGGATCATTTAATCTAGTTCAACCGTTGGTGAGTCCAGCTCAAGGTTGACTCAGCCTTCCATTCATCTGAGATAGGTAAAATTGTTGGAGGCAATAGGCTGGCAATAGGTTGCCAGATAGCTGGGGGCAGTAGGCTGACTCTGTAAACTGGAAAGCTGGAAAGCACTGTGAAGCTATTACTTTCCTTCCTTCCTTCCTTCCTTCCTTCCTTCCTTCCTTCCTTCCTTCCTTCCTTCCAAGGTGCACAGTGGTTAGAATGCACTACTGCAGGCTAATTCTGCCCACAGCCAGGAGTTCGATCCTGACTGGCTCAAGGTTGATTCAGCCTTCCATCCTTCCAAGGTTAGTAAACTGAGGACCAGATTGTTGGGGGCAACAGGCTGACTTTGTCAACGGCTTAGTGCTGTAAAGCACTATGAAGTGGTGTATAAATCTAAGTGCTATTCCAATGTGGTCTCACCAGAAGCTGACAAGACTCTCCCCTGCAGTGTTTAACACTGAGCATGGCTGGATGTGTGTGTGTGTCCCACAGCTGCATAACAGATAGAGAAAGCTTGCAAGATTCTGTCAATATAGACTTACAATAAAGTAGAATTGGCTCATCTGTTTGTCTACCTGGGAAGGCTGACAGCCTGTTTGAAGATTGGGCAACTGCCCCCTTTTTAAGTGATCTTAAACACCCATAGTCACACCAGTCAAGGCTGATGGGTCAGTGAGAATCTGTGGAGACTATAAGGGGACACTTAACCATGTGCTGCAGCAGAGCGCATACCCAGTACCAGTTGTGCATCATCTGCTACATTCACTTGGCAGGGGTACAGTCTTTGCCAAATTGGACTTGGCCCAGGCATATCAACAACTAACAGTTGATGATGCCACTGCAGAGGCCCAAACAATTGTGACTCACAGAGGTGCCTTCAAATGTAAAAGGTTACAATTTGGAGTAAGCGTGGCACCTGGCATTTTTCAAAGTCTTATGGAAAGAATGCTGCAAGGACTGCCAGGGTAGTGCCTTACTTTGATGATGTGTTAATCTCTGCTGAAAATGACACTCAGCTTCAAGAAAGACTCAGAGAAGTCCTTACCAGATTCAGAAAAGTGGGGTTAAAAGTCAAGGAAGACAAATGCACACTTAAAACAGACAGGGTTGAGTTCCTGGGCTACATGATTGACAAGCATGGCATACACCCTACTGATGCCAAAGTTAAAGCTATCAAAGAAGCCCCTAAACCTAAATGCAAAACAGATTTGCAAGCCTTCCTTGGACTCATTAACTTTTATCACATGTTTCTACCTCAAAAGGCATCCATTGCTGAACCTTTGCACCGTCTGCTTGATAAAAAAGCTGTTTGGATCTGGGGGAGGAAGGAACAATCAGCATTTAACAGTATTAAGAGACTAATCACATCTGATGCTGTATTGATACAATTCTCTGAGAATTTACCTGTTGTACTGACTTGTGATGCATCCCCTTTTGGAGTGGGGGGGGTTTGAGTCACAGGCTTCCCAGTGGAAGGGAAGTCCCAATTGCATTTTACTCTCGCACTTTGTCCAAAGCAGAGAGGAATTATAGCCAACTGGACAAGGAGGCATTGGCAGTTGTTGCAGCTGGCAAGAAATTTCATGAATATCTGTATGGCAGGTCATTTACCATTGTTACAGATCACAAACCTTTATTAGGCATTGTGGCAGGAGACAAACCTACGCCTACTATCCTGTCACCAAGAATGCTGAGGTGGACTGAATTTCTTGCAGCCTATTCCTACAAACTGATTCACAGGCCTGGCAAGGACATTGGACATGCTGATGCACTGAGTCGTTGCCCACTGCCTTGCCAAAAGGCGGACTTTGAACTGGAAACACACACTTTTTTCCTAGAGACTGTTGCTAAGCTTCCAGTCCATGCTGCTGAGATTGCCAGAGAGACTGCCAAAGACACTGTGTTGGCTCCTGTTATAGGCTGGATTAAGAAAGGTTGGCCTCTTCAAGATCTACCTCACCTTGCCCAACCTTTTAAGTCCAGACAAACTGAATTATCTGTATTAAGAGGATGTATTTTGTGGGGTAACAGGGTGGTTATTCCTGCAAAACTGCAAAGGGAGGTTTTGGAAATGTTACATGAGGGTCATCCTGGTATTGTAAGGATGAAGGGATTGGCCAGGAGTTATGTATGGTGGCCAGGTATTGACAAAATGGTTGAAAACTGGGTTGCATCTTGTCCTAATTGCCAGGTAGTCAGGCCTGCCCCACCTCACGCCCCCACACAGGAATGGGAATGTCCTAGGGGCCCATGGTCTAGGATCCACATTGATTTTGCAGGCCCTACTAGAGGGCATACTTTTCTGGTTATAGTAGATGCATATTCCAAATGGCTCGAAGTAATTCCCATGACATCCACCACAACTGATGCTGTCATCAAGCAGCTCAGAAAACTGTTTGTAACCCATGGGTTACCAGATGCCCTTGTCTCTGACAATGGCCCTCAATTCACATCTAACATTTTTGAATCCTTTCTAGCACAACAGGGTATCAGACATGCCCTCACTGCCCCTGGGCACCCTTCAGCTAATGGCCAGGCTGAACGCATGGTACGCTTTACCAAAGAGAAGCTTCAGCAGCTGGGTCCTGGGGACATCACTGAGAAGCTTGAAAAACTTCTTAGTGTTCAGCACATCACTCCTAGCCCATCAAATAACTTATCCCCAGCAGAGTTGTTGATGGGTAGAAAACTTAGGTCTTCCCTTGAACACCTTCATCCCACTTACGCACCCAACGCACCACTGGATTCCACTTCCAAAGTTCGTACTTTCAGTGTGGGTGATTCTGTATATGCTAAGAACCTTATAGGTGAACCTCTGTGCATTCCTGCTGAAATAACTCACATCACTGGCCCTCGTTCTTACAGGGTACAAACAGAGGATGGACTCCTCTGGAGCAGGCACATTGACCAACTTAGATCCAGGTTCCCTCAGGAACATCACCCCTGTCTCTCTCTGCGTCCCTCACCTGATGTCACTTCTAGGGGGGAAGGGGAGGAACAGGAGGAAAATCAGCAAGCAAGAATCAACCCCATGTGTAGCGAGCCATTACGACAGGAACCATCCCGAACCCTCTCACAATGCCAAGATCCATCCTTAGAAGTGGAAGATTGCACATCACTACCTGACTTGGGTGCTGACATTGGTTTGGAGATGGGTTGGGAGGAGAGACCAGATTCTTACAGTCAAACAGGGTCTTCTTTCACAGGAAGTCCCAGTGGGGAAATGTCAGCAGACACATTTCCCCTCTCACTGGGTGAGAACGTTAAAACTTCTGAACCACAAAGGTCTCAACATACATGTAAGAGCCCCACCTATTTAAAGGAATACATTAGATAGGTTGGGGTTTGGTATGGACTGAATCTAGTGGGGAGGGGTGTTATGTATGTAGGTTTGAATGTTATTGGTTTATTTGAACTGTTCTTGTAAAATGTCAAATGGTATTGGTTTAAATAGTGCGGGAAGAAACCCTGCACTCCCATTGGCTGGCAACTACAGCTGCAGGCTATAAGAGGCAGCCGTAGCCCAGCCAACTCGGGCCCATTCGAGCTGTAGTCACTGAATAAACTCTTTGCTGGAACTCTTCGCGTCTGACTCTTCATGCAGACTTAACAGAAACTGCAATGCTTGTTTGTGTGATCAGGGTGCTGATATATTCTCTCCAGTGTCGCTCAGTTTTGTGCTTTTAATTGATCTAATTTGTCTTACTTGTGAGTGAAGAATTGTATTAATCTTGGTGATCATCACTATTATCTCTCTTATTATTTTCATGTAATTTTTATTGTGCTTTATGCTTACCTTTTATTATATCCATAGATTTTAGAAATGTGTGCCTCTGAACGTATTTGACATACATATTTGATGTATATGGTGTCTTCTTCCTATAATTATGGCAGTAATAAAGATTAATCTAATATAATTCCACCAGCTTGGGAGGATGTTCCAGAATTACGGTGCTCCAACATAGATGCTCTATTGGTATTAAAGAATTGTTCCCTAATATTGTGCAAAAGATAGATACTGTAGGTAGGTAGGTAGGTAGGTAGATGATAGATAGATGATAGATAGATAGATAGATAGATAGATAGATAGATGATAGTTGATTGATAGATGATAGATAATAGATAGATCTACATCTATCTATCATCTATCATCTATCTAGATGTAGGTAGGTAGATAGATAGATAGATAGATAGATAGATAGATAGATAGATAGATGAAGGACACTAAGATGCTGAGTGGCTAAGATGCTGAGCTTGTCAATCAGAAAGGTTGGCAGTTTGGTGGTTTGAATCCCTAGCACCGCATAACAGAGTGAGCTCCCGTTCCTGGTCCCAGTTTCTGCCAACCTAGCAGTTCAAAAGCATGTAAAAATGCAAGTAGAAAAATAGGGACTCCTTTGCTGGGAAGGTAACAGTGTTCCGTGCTTCTTCGGCATTTAGTCATGCCAGCCACATGACCACGGAGATGTCTTCGGATAACTCTGGCTCTTCAGCTTTGGAATGGAGATGAGCACCACCCCCTAGAGTTGGGAATGACTAGCATGGATGTGCAAGGAGAACCTTCACCTTTACATAGAGACAGTCAGACAGACAGACAGACAGACAGACAGAGAGACAGAGATAGAGACAGATTGATGATGGATGGATAGATAGATAGATAGATAGATAGATAGATAGATAGATAGATATTGATAGATTGATGATAGATAGGTGATAGATAGATAGAGATAGATAGATAGATAGATTGATGATGATAGATAGATAGATAGATAGATAGATAGATAGATAGATAGATAGTGAGGTATCATCAGTATGCTGATGATACCCAGTTATACATCTCCACCCCAAACCAAATCAGTGATGCCCTCTCTGTGATGTCCTGTTGTTTGGATGCAGTATGGATCTGGATGGGCAGGAACAGACTACAGCTCAATCCAGCCAAGACTGAGTGGCTGTGCGTACAGGCATCTCGCTCCAGTGAGTATATTCCACCTTTGGCCATAGGGGGAGAGGTGTTACCCCCTGTGGATAGGGCGCGGAACCTGGGGGTTCTCCTGGACTCACGGCTCAGTTTGGAGGAGCAGGTGGGAGCTGTGGCCAGGGGGGCCTTTGCCCAGGTTCGGCTGGTTCGCCAGCTCCACCCTTACCTGGATCGAGATGCCCTTCGCACGGTCACTCATGCACTTGTTACGTCCCGACTTGACTACTGCAACGCTCTCTATGTAGGACTGCCCTTGCATACCATCCGGAGGCTCCAGCTGGTGCAGAATGCGGCCGCGCGGGTTGTGATGGGAGTCTCCCGATACTTCCATGTTACGCCCCTCCTGCACAAGCTGCATTGGTTGCCAGTTGCCCTCCGGGTGCGATTCAAGGTTTTGACATTAACATTCAAAGTCCTTCATGGCATGGGTCCGGGGTACTTGCGGGAACGTCTCCTGCCGATATCAAATACCGGTCGCCCTGTGCGAGCACATAGGTTGGGACTCCTCGGGTTGCCGTCCGCACGACAATGTCGGCTTGCGGTGACCCGGGGAAGGGACTATTCTGCATCGGCCCCCGCCTTATGGAACCAGCTACCCGTTGAGCTCCATCTGGCTCCCGATCTCTCCTCTTTCCGGCGCGATCTAAAAACCTGGTTGTTTTTACAGGCTGGGCTGGAATGATTTCCTAGGGGAGAGGGTGGGTTTTAAATTCGATTTTAATTCGGTTTTATACTTGTATTTTGGCTTGTTTAGTTTAATTTCTTTTTAACTAATTTATTGTTCTGTGTTTTTATCTGTGAGCCGCCCTGAGTCCTTTCTGGAGAGTGGCGGCATACAAGTCAAAACAAGTAAATAATAGATAGATAGATAGATAGATAGATAGATAGATAGATAGATAGATATTAATAGATTGATGATGGATGGATGGATAGATAGATAGATAGATAGATAGATAGATAGATAGATAGATAGATAGATATAGATGTTTTGCTACTTTATAGAAACTCTGTGAAAAGTTATTGTTTTGTCACCTTCTTCTCAGGCTGCTGAAGAATGCCTTTGGAGCTTACTACAGAACTGAAGATATCAGAAAGAGATGAAATTTCAAAGCAAAAAATTCTCTTTCCTGAAGCTGAATGGAAGTGAGAAGAAAAATGCAGAATTTTTCAGCCTGGAGCTAAGTATCAAAGGAGAAGTAGTTCTCAGCTTACGGTCATAACTGACTCCAGAATTTCCTTTGCAAAGCATGATTGTTCTTAAGTGAGTTGTGTCCAATTTTTTAATTTTTATTGTGCCATGGTAGTTAAGCCGATCACTGCCATTGTTAAGTAAATCATCAGGTCATTAAGCGAATCCAACTTTCTCCATTGACTTTGCTGGACATAAAATGTGATCAAACACGTCCCTGGGATGTTGCTACTATTGTAAACACATGTCGGTTGCCCCAAGTGCCTGAATTTGGATTACGTGACCCTGGGGATGCTGGGGCAGTCGTAAGTGCAAGGACCAGTCATGACTTTTTTCAGGGTTGTTTTAACTTTGAATGGTCACTAAACAAATGTTTGTAAGTGGAGGACTACCTGTAGTATCATTTTGTAGGTACAGGGGATAAAGAAGAGACTGGACTGCCATTTGTCAGAAATGATGTAGGGTCTCCTGCTTGGAGCAGGGGGTTGGACTAGATGACCTACAAGGTCCCTTCCAAGAGAGACAGAGAGAGACAGAGAGACAGAGTCACACAGAGAGAGACACAGAGACACAGAGAGAGGCAGAGAGAGAGACACAGAGACACAGAAACACAGAGACACAGAGACAGAGACAGACAGACAGAGATAGAGACACACACAGAGAGAGAGACAGAGAGAGAGAGAGAGAGAGGCAGAGAGAGAGGCACAGAGACAGAGAGACAGACAGAGAAGCAGAGAGACAGAGAGGCAGAGAGAGAGGCAGAGAGAGGCAGAGAGACAGACAGAGAGAGAGGCAGAGAGAGAGACACACAGAGAGAGGCAGAGACAGACACAGACACAGACAGACAGAGATAGACACACACACACACACACACACCACACAGACACAGAGAGAGAGAGAGAGAGAGAGAGAGAGGCAGAGAGAGGCAGAGAGACAGACAGAGAGGCAGAGAGAGAGAGACAGAGAGGCAGAGAGAGGCAGAGAGACAGACAGATACAGAGAGAGAGGCAGAGAGGCAGAGAGAGAGAGACAGAGAGAGAGGCAGAGACAGGCAGAGAGAGAGAGAGAGAAAGACAGAGAGAGAGGCAGAGAGAGAGAGAGGCAGAGAGAGAGACACAGAGAGAGATACACAGACAGAGAGAGAGAGAGAGAGGCAGAGAGAGAGGCAGAGAGAGAGGCAGAGAGAGAGAGAGACAAAGAGGCAGAGGCAGAGAGAGAGGCAGAGACAGGCAGAGAGAGAGAGAGAGAGAGAGAGAGAGACAGAGAGAGAGGCAGAGAGAGAGAGACAGAGAGAGAGAGACAGAGAGGCAGAGATAGAGACAGAGAGAGACAGAGACAAAGAGGCAGAGGCAGAGAGAGAGGCAGAGAGACAGAAAGAGAGATGCTATTGCTATTATGTGGAGCTCAGGCCTCAAACTGCTAACTTTCCAGTCAGTAAGGCCAGCATCTTTTTTTAAAACTATATTTTTTATTACTTTTTAAAATATACATCCATATTGTGTGTGAATGGAGTTGGTTCTGGGTAACATACATATTAATCCAATTCACAATAACAGTATTAGTTATCTCTATCACATTTATCAAATTTAAATAATCCTCATTATACTGTTCAAACATACATAGACCAAAAAAATGCGTAACTCCTCATCTTTCTATCTTCATCTCTATCTTTCTTGTTCAATCGAAACATTTCTCTATTATATATGAACAAATTTGACTAGGTATCATTCATATTGATCCAATTCACGCTAACCTTGTTCATAATCTCTATCACATTTATGTAATCCTCATTACATTATTTAAACATACATAAAAGAAATATGCCTAACATCTGTAAGCTTCTAATCTTTCTAACGCCTCATTTTTATCTCTATCTTCATCCAGAGGTGGGATTCAGCAGGGTCTAACCAGTTCTGGAGAACCAGTAGCGAAAATTTTGATTAGTTCGGAGAACTGACCAATCCCACCTCTGACTGGCCCACCCCACCTATTCTCTGCTTCCCGAGTCCCAGCTGATCGGCTGGGTCTTTGGTTGCCCTGCACAGGAGAACGGAGCTGGAAAGCAGGTTAGCGGAGTGGGGAGGGAAAGGGGATTTTGTAGTGTCCTTCCCCTGCCACCAAGCCATGCCCACCAAGCCACGCCCACAGGACCGGTAGTAAAAAAAATTGAATCCCACCACTGGAAGGAAGAGAAGAACAAAAGGGGAAGGAAGAGAGGAAGGAAGGGGGAAGGAAGAGAGGAACAAAGGAAAGGAAGCAGAGGTGGGATTCAGCTGGTTCTGACCAGTTCTGGAGAACCGGTAGCAGGCACTTGGAGTAGTTTGGAGAACTGGTAAATCCCACCTCTGACTGGCCCTGCCCCCATCTCTTCTCTGCCACCCATTATCAGCTGGGTCTCCTTTGGTTGCCCCGCACAGGAGAACAGAGCTGGAAAGCAGGTTAGTGGGGTGGGGAGGGAAGGGAAGGGAGATTTTGCAGTATCCCTCCCCTGCCACGCCCACCAAGCCACGCCCACAGAACTGGTAGTAAAAAAAATTCAATCCCACCACTCTCTTCATCTCTATCGTTCTTGTTCAATCTAAACATTTCTCTAAGCCGTGCTAGGCTATCGCACCCTTAACAGACCCCCAGCTAATTACTTTTTCAGAGGTCTGATTTCCAGGCATGTGCAAAGCCTCTGCTTCAATTTCCCCTTCCCACATGGTCGTTGGGCCCACATTTCCTCCAGGAGTCAATCTTTTTCATATCCACATGAAGAATTCTGCTGCTGGGCTACGTTCCCTCCCTCACCGCCATTAGGTTGCACGTTGTCCTTCACTTAGAACTCCAGACAGCTACAAATCTCTCTGGTGTTGTGCAGCCCCATCCTGGCATTTTTAACTCGGCTTTGTGCTGATATTCTTGAACGTGTTTCCATTAGAGGACATTTTTTCTGCAGCTATAAATTTGGATTTTCATCAGAACTGGGGGTGGGGAGAAAAATCACTCGGCTTTCTATCATGAACACAGGTACTAAAGAAAATAAAATCTTGACTTGAAAGATATGCTTAGTTATTGCTGGCATGATGGAGAGTTGCTGGGGTGAGATTATTGCTGGAAGATCTATAACCATATGGTGTAATCACAGCGTTTCCAGCAGAAAGCAGCCCCTTTGGGCAGGTTGGGGGTCCCAGACCCCCAGAAGTACTGAAGGCTAACCCTTAAATGTCTCATCCGACTTGCACGGTGTGGCCAGCTCATGACAAAGTGATCAGCAAACCATCTGCTCACATGTTTCTATCCATTTTATTTCCAATCTGTCATGCCACCCCATATAAATGTCTACTTATACATCCATTATTGCTGGAAAGCCAGCGAAGCAAACATGTAAAAATGAGCCTCTTCTGCTTCTTTTTTTTTCTTTTTTGATTAAAAACAAACCTGCCTGGAGAAGAGTCTACAGAAACCTCCCTTGAGACATGCAGGGGATAGAAAAGAGGAGAGTGAGTCTGCCTGCAAACAGCCAGCAGAGACAACCGAATTGCCATCGTTCAGGACAGATCAGGAGCCAATGTGTGGTGTGATGGTGGCTGAAGGCAACCATGCTCTCTTGCTGCTTCCTTATTCAGGGCATAAGGAAGGGGCCTGGGGCTCACACCTCATTTATTTTTATTTATTTTTTATCTTTTTGATTTGTCAATCACTTACAAGGTAATAGGTATAAGGATAAACATAGTTGTGAATACAAGAAATGAATACATATAAGAGAAATAAAAGAAACAATAGGACAGGGATGGTAGGCACGTTGGTGCGCTTATGCACACCCCCTACAGCCCTCTTAGGAAAGGGGTGAGGTCAATAGTAGAAAGTCTAAGGTTAAAGTTTTGGGGGTTTGGGGAAGAAACCAGAGTCAGGTAGCATATTCCAGACATTGACCACTCTGTTGCTGAAGTCGTATTTCCTGCAATCAAGTTGACAGGTAGCACACTATTAGGAAGCAGCTAGAACTTCTGCACGCAAGCTGTTGTTCATTGTCTCACTGTTAGGACAATTCCCTGATGGTGCTGAAGACCTCTGAACACAGAAATCTTTAAGTGTGTTTGCCAGTAGGAAACTAATAGGAGGACGTATAGATGTCCTGGAAGGAGCTCAGGGAAGCTGAAATGCAGAATAAAGGGAATTTGGCCAAGGATATAATGAATACCTAAAATGAGGAGAAAGTCTTTTGTTTTGACTTCCAAACTCCAATTATCACCCTTCCCCCCTTCCTAACCCTCATCTTCATTGTGGCAACCTTGGAGCCTCAAAATGGCTTCAGTTAGGCCAGCTCCAGAGTTGACAATGATGTTCCAAAGAAGATAATAAATAAAAAATAATATAGAAGCTATTCGGTGAAGATAGGAGCAGCTAGCAGCAGCTTCAACTGGCTTATGAGCCATGTCCCTTCCATATGCTCGTTAGCTCATTTAGATGCGCTGGCTTTAAACAACCACTAGAAATCTATGGGCATGAATTTGTCAAGAACAAGTTTTATCTGACTTTGTTTCCATCTCTCTTTTTCATTTTTAATTAGGTAACGTCCTTAATAGAGCAGGCACGATGTAGCTATATCTTTTCCACAAAGCATTTCAACATGCCCTTTGATTAGCACCCTCATTCAGTGTGGGCTGGATGCATGATTAAGAGTTTACCTAGATGATTTGACAATCGTTCTGGAAGAGTGCTTGTCAACAGCTCCCTTCTGGCGAGTTTCCCCAATGTCAATCTTGGCTCTTGCATACTTCAACCCTTTTATTGATTGTTTGGAGATGAAGGGAATGCCTATCAGATTTGCTGATGGCTTGTATCCTAAAAGGCGCAAGTAAAATTCAAAACAGTTGAATGAGCTGAAATTTGAATGGAGACAATACAAAATTCTTGTAAGGAAGGAAAAGGAAATGGAAATTTTAAAAAATCTAGAGATGCAGAATGGGAAAGATCTCAGTGCAAAAAAGTTTTAGGTAGCATCAGTGGAAATACAGCTTCTGAATCATAGAAAGTAATTGTTGGAAGAAATATCCACAGTTCTATTCCAAGCCAAGAGGAAGACACTGGAAACATGGAGGCTGATTGGAAAGATGGTTTAATTGTGAAGCAAAAGCATGCAGCTGACCACATGGAGTTGAGAGTGAGGGGTATATTTATACCTTCTCTTGGGCTTTGCACTTGAGCTTCCTGTTCCTGTGCAAGGACATGTATTCTATTGGCTGTTGTAGGGGTCATGTAGGGGTCATAGCTGGCTATATTGGTTGTCTGAGCTAAGTTTGGTTGAAGTTTGGAGGGTAATGCAATGTCCTTAGGAAGAGTGTGCAATATAGTGAGCTCTGTGTCTTAGTGGGTTAATCCCATTATGTCCTGAGGGTCATGTCTTAATCCCATCATCCTGGAGCTGAAGGTATTTTGTTTTGTAGATAGACTAGCCCAATCCTGCTGGGGCAATTAAGAAAGGTGGGGGCTGCTTTCCAAGAGCATGTTTCTCCTTTAGGGAAAAATAATATTCTGCCTTTTTTAATATTTCCCAAAGTATTTCATTCTTCTAGGAGAGGGGTGGTTTCTAATTTTGTACATAATCATTCCACTTTACTCTGTGTCCTGTTCTGGACATCATATTTTAAGAAATTTGGACAAGTTGGAGTAGATTCAGAAAAGATGCCCCAAGAGATTAAAAATGAAATACTATGAAGAGAGGTGTTTTTTTTTAATTACATTTATATGCCACCCTTCTCCGGAGACTCAGGGCGGCTTACAATTTTTTGGGATACAACCCAGTGTGCTCAGCAATAGCCTTTATTCCATTGTATATGCCTGCTTATTACTAAGCGGCATTTTTACAAAGTCAGCTTATTGCCCCCAACAATCTTGGGTCCTCAAATTACCTACCCCGAGAGGATGGAAGGCTGAGTCAACCTTGAGCCTGGTGGGATTCAAGCCTACAGCAGTTGTAGGCAGCTGGAACTTAAGTGCAGGCAATTAACAGCCTGAGCCACCAAGGCCCAAGTTTCTTCAACCAAGGTTGAAGAAACTCAGAACTTTTGGTCTGATTACTGTCTTTAAATATATGTCAACTCATAACACATAGCTGCCAACAGGAAGGAGGGAGGAGTTTCAAAGAGCAGGCAACAGTGTGGAATCGAAAGTACACTCCATTCATATTTTCTTCAGAGACTGATTAGATGACTGAAGCTTCTGCCGCGCAAAAATCTAATTGGACAGCATGATTGATGACTCTTGGCTATGGATGTGTTTTGTTGGATGATACACCCAGAGGGGTAGGGGGGAAAGCAGGATCAAGGGTGACAATGAATTACGTATCTCAGAGTCGGCTATGCCCAGGCAAATGCCAGCATGTTAACTTCTAATAAATCCGTTGAAGTTTTGGGAGTGTGGCTTGAGGCTCATGATTAACTGCTGGAACTGCCGGAGTAACTGCCGGAATCCTGACATCATCTCTAAGAAGGCCATTTCCTCTGTTACTTCAGAGGCCAGGAGGTCAATGATGGTTTTAAATTGCAAGAATGTTAATAACAGACAATAATAAAATAAAAGGAAATGCAGGAAGGCCTCAACTTACAACAGTTCATTTAGTGGCCATTCAAAGTCATTACAACAGCACTGAAAAAAGTGACCATTATAATCATTTTTCGTACTTCTGACCATTGCGGCATCCCCATGGGTCGCATGATCAGAATTCGGATGCTTGGCCACTGATTCATATTTTGTGACTTTCTGACAGCAAAGTCAATGGGGAATCTAGAGTAATTTAATAACCCTGTTTCTAAGTTAACAACTGCATTGATTCACAACACCTGTGGCAAAAAAAAGTCACAAAATGGGGTGAATCTCCCTTAACAACTGTCTCACTTAGCCACAGAAAGTTTGGGCTCAATTGGGGTCGTGAGTCAAGGAGAGATTCAACCTGGAAATAAGGAGAAACTTTCTGACGGCAAGAACAATCAATCAATGGAACAGAAGTTGCCTTCAGATTGACTGCCATCTGTCAGAAATGGTATAGGATCTCCTGCTTGGGCGGGGGGTTGGACTAGATGACCTACAAGGTCCCTTCCAACTCTGTTATTCTATATTCAATGGAACTACTTGCCTTCAGAGGTGTTGGAGCTTCATCACTGGAAGCTTTCAAGAAGAGACTGGGCTGCCATCTGTCAGAAATGGTGTAGGGTCTGCTTGGGTGGGGGGTTGGATATTGGACTCAGTTAATCTGCTAAATACCTGTAACAGCAGTTAGCAAGCTGGCTGGGGAATTCTGTGGGTTGGAGTTCATACATCTTAAAGTTGCTCAGGTTGAAAAACAGCGACTTAGACAATGGAACCAGTTTCCCGAGGGGATGAGGGCTCCTTCACTAGATCATGCAGAACTGGACTTTTCATTTTGCAGCAGTGGTGGTTTTCAAATTTTTTATCACCAGTTTTGTGAGCGTGGCTTGGTGGGTGTGTTTTGCACACGCGCATGCCAAATGCATGCTTTGCGCATGCTTTGCGCGCATGCAGAGGGTTTGCTACTAACCTTCTCCTGCAATCCTACACTCTCCCTGTGTCTGCAACAGCTGACGCGCAGCAATCCACTGTGCCATGCGAAGCAGCTGAGCTTCAAAACCAGGAAATAAAGATCAGTATAGTACTTGGGCAGGCAGGAGGGTCCAGCAGCTGATCATCGGAGCAAACTGGTTCGCTCACAGATAACTCTTGGAGCTACCGGTTCAGTCGAACCCTGCCAAACTGGTAGAATACCATCACTGTTTTGCAGGGAAGTTTTGATTTAGTTCCCCACCTGTTCACAAGATGGGACTTGATGACCTCAATGGCCTCTCTCAAAGGTAGGGTTCTATAATCTGATGAACAAGCTGAAGGAACGACATGCAGGAGGGAGCCATAGCATGTGTCATCCTGAGTGCAAGACATGGAATCATCTTCTAAGGTTATGAATCAGGAGCACTCCCAAGGACTCTTCAGTACTCTGAGTAGCTTTGTCAGGCCTCTTAGCTGCTAAGAATGATTAAGGAAGCAAGCTTAGGGGTTGAACTACACACTCTTGAGAACTACGATAGGAACTCTCCAGCCCTTCTTGATTAGTGAGTTCATGAATCTCCGAAGCTTTTGAATCTCTTGTTTGCAGAATATTTGCATGATGGACTAAGAGTCAGTTTATTGGGTAAGATTGCAACAGGATTGGTCATCTGCTGATTGTAGAAATACTCCTCTTCTCAGCCTAAGGACAATCTCTTACAGGTATGATAGTGATGTCAGTTACAAAGGGAGTTTCATACATTATGTTTAAACAAAATTGGATTTTCATCTACCAGAGATGGCTTATTTTGGATTCCTGAATCATGATCATCATCATCATTCTAGCCATTGACTATCCACTGCAATATGAAGGTCTCTTACCCATATTTCCAACCAATACAGTCCTGAGCTTTCTTTGGCCAATTGAGCCTGCAATACTTGCTGATGTCATCACTCCATCTTGTTTTAGGTCTTCTTTGTGGACGTTTTTCATCAACTGGGATCCATTCTATTTTTTATTTTTTATTTATTTGATTTGTCAATTGCTTACAAGATAATAAGTATAAGGATAAACATAGTTATGAATACATGAAATGAATACATATAAGAAAAATAAAAGAAACAATAGGACAGGGATAGTAGGCACGTTGGTGCGCTTATGCACACCCCCTACAGCCCTCTTAGGAAAGGGGTGAGGTCAATAGTAGAAAGTCTAAGGTTAAAGTTTTTGGGGTTTGGGGAAGAAACCACAGAGTCAGGTAGAGTATTCCAGACATTGACCACTCTGTTGCTGAAGTCATATTTCCTGCAATCAAGTTTGGTGCGGTTAACCTTGAGTTTGTATCTATTGTGTGCTCTTGGATTGTTGTGGTTGAAACTGAAGTATTCATTGACCAGTAGGACATTGCAATATATAATTTTATGTACTATACTTAGATCAGACCGAAGGCGGCATAGTTCTAGGTTTTCTAGGTCTAGAATTTCAAGTCTGGTGGCATAAGGTATTCTGCAATGAGTAGAGGAATGGAGAACTCTTCTTGTGAAATATTTCTGGACTTTCTCAACTGTATTAATATCAAATATGTGATGTGGGTTCCAGACTGATGAGCTGTATTCGAGTATTGGTCTACCAAATGTTTTGTATGCCCTAGTTAGTAGTGTGATATTACCAGAGAAAAAGCTTCTTAAGATTAGGTTAACAACTCTTAATGCCTTTTTGGCTATGTAGTTACAGTGGACTCCAGCACTTAGATCATTAGAGATGAGTACTCCAAGGTCCTTGACAGAGTTTTGATCATCAACAAGGTCTTGACTATTCAGCTTGTATTTTATTTTCTGATTTTTTTTGCCAATACGTAAGGCAGAGCATTTGTTTGTTGAGATTTGAAGTTACCATTTGTTTGACCATTCTGATACATAGTCGAGGTCTTTTTGAAGGGTAGCAGTATTGTCTGTGGTGTTGAATAGCTTTACATCATCAGCGAAGAGCACGCAGTTGCTCTTAGTATGATCACAGAGGTCATTTATGTAGAGTATGAAGAGAGTTGGTCCTACAACACTGCCTTGGGGGACACCACTGTTGACAGGTACAGAATTTGATAAGACGCTCCCAATTTTGACCATATGTTGTCTGTTTGACAGGAATGCTTCTATCCAGTTATGCAGGTGCCCAGAGATACCATAAGATTTTAGTTTTAGTAGTAGTTTGTCATGTACCACTGAATCGAAGGCTTTACAGAAGTCTATGTAGGTTTCGTCTATTGCTTTGCCCTGGTCGAATTGTGTAGTCCATATGTTTTTGCAGTGTAAGAGTTGCAGATTACAGGATAGTTTTTTTCTGAAACCAAATTGTTTATAAGAGAGTAGGTTGTTTGTCTCTAAGTGGAGGATAATGTATTGGTTAATAATTGATTCCATGACTTTACAGGTGACGCAGCATAAAGAGATCTGTAATTTTCAACTAGACTGGAGATCTAGCTGAAGATGGAGATGACCGTGGCTTGTGACCATAGGTTTGGCAAGGAGCTGGTCCTGAAAGATTTTTCAAAGATTATGCTTAAAGGTTCGGCTATGGCAGTGGATAGTTTTTTTAAGAAGTAGGCACATATTCCATCGGTCCAATAGATAGAGATGGTTTTAGATTGCGTAGTGCTTTTTCAACATTGTCTTCTGTAAAATTGATATGTATTAGATCATTGTAGTTGTCTGTGGTTCGACTAGGAAATACTGGGCATGATCCATTGCTGTTTACAAATACTGAGCCAAAGAATGTGTTAAAGAGATTGGCTTTGGTGGTGTCGTCGTTGCAGTCTTTACCATTAGGTCCTTTCAGGGGTGGGATGGATCTTTGAGTCTTTCAGTTTATTGTTTACAAAATTGTAGAAAGTGCGGGTGGAATTGGTGGGTAGAAGGTTTTCTTCTTGTTTAATGTGATAATTGGTGCATTCAGTCTTTATCTGGTGGCATAAATTTTTGGCTTTTGAAGTTGGCTTTTAAAGTGATCTTTTTGGATTGAAGTTGTTATTGTTATTGGTACATATACTCTGATGACTCTTTTGACTTCAAGTAAAAATATGTTGTAATGGTCTTCAACAGTATTGCATCCAGTGAATAGAAATTGCCAATCAAGTGATGAAAGATCATTGTCTATAAGATCATAGTTGCCTTTTTTGAAATTATAATTGGGGATCACGTTGTTGTGATGATTTTTGTGCAGACGTATGTTGAGACAAAAGTCAATCATGTTGTGGTCACTGTTGGAAAAGGGTTCTTTAATTTGTATTCCATAAATTGAATTCAAACTATTGCAGAAGATGAGATCGAGGCAGTTGTTAAGTCTAGTATTGTTGGTTACTAGTTGTTCCAGTCCTAGATTTGGTACAGCATTGTAGAAAGTTGCATGTATGGGTTCAGTATTACATTTGTTTAGGGTCCAGTTAATATGAGGTAGATTGAAGTCACCAAGAAAGATAAAAGTATGTGGGCAGGATGTTGCTCATGTTAGTAGTAAATTTAGCTTGTTTACATGTTTGATGTCATAATTTGGGGCTCCGTAACATAGTAAGAATCAAAATGTGATATTTAAGGACAGTTCACAGACGATGGTCTCAGGAAGAGCAAGCTCCTGGGTGACTTGGATGTTTTTTAGATGTGAGGACTTTTTATAGAAGATAGCAACACCACCTCCTCTACGGATTTCACAATCTGATCGGTAAACATGATAGTCTCTTACTGTGGTAATGGAGTCAGGGAGAGATGCATTGAGCCATGTTTCACAGACAAATATGATGTCAAATTTAGCCATATTTAATAAGAGGAGAAATTCAGGTATTTTATTCACAAGGTGTCTTGCATTGAGTAGCTTGCATTTAAGGCCAGCTGTAGTTGGAATTGAGGTAGTTAGGGGCATGTGTGCCTAGTCTTGGGTGATGGTAGATTGGCTGAAGTAGGGTTGAATGCTGAGTTGTGGGTTGTGTGACTTACTTTTGATACAGTCAGCACAGTAGTCAATGTACAGGTCCTTCTCTCCATTGTCTAGATATTTTTTGAGTTCTGTGCGGAGTACACAGGGGTGGGCACGTTGCTGTATGGTTAAATCAGGGTGAAAATGGAGGTTCTTATGGTTGGTGTTGCTTTTGGAGAGTGAATTTATAGTGTAAATGAATTTATGTTTGCTTGATTCATTTTTGCAAATGACCCTGCAGAAGCGTGGGGCCACCGAGCTGTCTCTGTTTTTGATCTCTGGGCCAATGCGGGAAATGTCACGTATTTCATCAGGGGAGATGGTTGATGCTTAATAGTACTGATGATGTTGCGGACAATTGTGATGTCATCATTGTCATTGATGTCCTCTAGACCAAATAAGATGGCGTTTGGACGTTTCCGTTCGTGCTTGTTTTACTAGCAGCTGCTATTTGATCCACTAGGTGGGAGCAATTTATTGCTCTCATGAGCAACAAACATTGAATTAAAACACTTTTACTACAATCAAAATGACTCTGAATAAGATTGTTGTCCAATAGTTTCCCAAAGTTCTTCAGTTGAGTAGTAGTAAAAATATAGTCCAGAAATTTGAGGCAATTTTGTTTTTCACAGAGTTAACCAATCCAATCTGTCCTTTACTTTTAAAGTTACTTCTAGCTGCAATATCTTCTTTCTTTGCCAAATCTGACAATGATTAATGATCACTCCTGATCGTTAATTGCTGCTAATTTCCTCCATTGAGTTCCACTTTTCAAGGGGGGAATTTTAGGAGAAAAATTCCACTGCAGAAATTGGAATGATTCTTACCCAGACCAAGCACACTGTTATAAGATCTTTCTTTCTTCACTTTGGTCTCAGCTTCGGTTCAGCCATGATGGCCATTCTCTTTTCAGTTCGGATGAAGGTGTTTTCCTTGGGTCAGTCGAGGGGACTGTACTCTCCTCCCGACCACCAAAGCATCCCCTCTGCCTTTATCACCCCTCCAGGGTGACTTTCAGCTCCGAAGAGCCTCAGGGCTCGAAGAAATCGGCGGGACTTCACGGAGCTACCACTTGTTTGCACCGCTTCGCCGGAAGTGAAACTATGACAGCCTTGATCCACCTGCCCTCAGTTCTCCTTGCTAAGTGACCAGCCCATTTCCATATCCATTCTTTGACTCTCTTGATCCTGTATACCTTTGTTTGTTCTCTAATCCATCTACAGGTCTTTCTATGTTGTCTTGTGATGACGAGAACGTACCTTTCCATGGCTCTTTGCACCACTTCTGTTAGATTATCAGAGTCGGAAGAGACCTTGTAAATCATCTAGTCCAACCCCTCACCCAAGCAGGAGACCCTACACCATTTCTGACAGATGGCAGTCCGGTCTCTTCTTGAAAACTTCCAGGGATGAAGCTCCCACAACTTCTGAAGGCACCTTCTGTTCCATGGGTTGATTGCTCTCACTGTCAGAAAATTTCTCCTTATTTCCAGGTTGAATCGCTCCTTGTTCAATTCCCATCCATTATTATTCCTTGTCTGCCCTTCAGGTGCCTTGGAAAATAGCTTGACCCCCTCTTTTTATGGCAGCCCCTCAGATATTGGAAGACTGCTATCCTGTCTCCCCTGGTCCTTCTCTTCCCTAGACTAGCCAAGCCAGTTCCTGCAACCGTTCATAGTATGTTTTAGTCTCCAGTCCCCTAATCATCCTGGTTGCTCTTCTCTGCACTCTTTCCAGAGTCTCAACATCTTTTTTATAGTGTGGTGACCAAAACTGGATGCAGTACTCTTGGTGTGGTCTTACTAAGGCTTTATAGAGGGTATTAGTACCTCAGTTGTAGCTTTTGTATTGATTGTGAGGTTAGTGTCCACGTTTCACTGGCATATGTTAGAGCAGGCAGCACACAGGTTCCTGAATAGAATGTTGGGTTCAGTGGCTTTGAGGATTCTGTTAGCCTCTCTACAGATTGTATGTGAAGAGAAGGAAGGAGTCAACCCATTCTGGGCCTGTAGCATTCAACTCCCAGGATCTCCACTAGAAGGAACTCCACTAGAAAGGTAACATTGGTCCCTTGACCAGAGCCCCTCCCAATTCAGAACCAGCCCTGCAAGAGTAAAGAGGGGACATGAGACTTCCAGTCTCATAACAGAAGAGACAACAGATCTAGAAACTTCAAATCAAGAATTTATCCAGAGAACTGGAGGTGGATTTTCCAGATGCTGCTAAGTAGAACATGGACTTCCGTAGTTACTGCATCACTGAGATAGGTTAATTGGGAGGTCCTGTAGGCAATTACTTATGTCCTAGTAACCTCATGGCTTGACTGCTACACTATGCTCTACATGGGACTGCCCTTGAAGTCCACTCAGGCACCTCAACTGGTCTCTGCCACACTGTATTGTAACTGTAGGGCCACCTTTGCTCAGCATTTTCTTGCAACATGATAGCTACCAAAAAAGTGAGTCATTTAAAAAAAAATCAGCTAAGCAGGTGTGGGGTTAATTAAATTAAAAGCTTTCCTAAATAGAAGGCAATTAAGCTATTGATCAAGAGAGGGACCAAGTTAATTGAGCCTGTCTCACTGACATTTCTTCGCAATCAATGCAACCAGCAGCACTTTCCAAGAAATCTTTCGGGAATAACCCCAAACTAGGATGGGGGTCAAACCTGGAACAAGAATTGTTGGCTTCTCCCCTGATTTCCTAACACTACAAATCTTCACTCAAAAACACACATCCACACTGTTCCCTAAATATACTTTTAAATAAAGATGTTTTTGATGAAGATAATCAAGGCTATTCTGGCCTATTTTTAGCAGACAAAAAACTCTTGTCGATTTATTCCCACATCTCTTTTCATTCTTCACAGAGAAAGGAACAGGTAGGTTTTCTTTCTTGAATAGAAATGGGAAGCAAGGCAGTTTGGTGAGCCATAAAGTCCTCTCATTTTGATGTACCCAGCATCCGGGTGGGGCTTGGGCCTGGTGGAGAAAATGCGATTTTGTTTTATCTTCTCTTTCAAAGGCCAATTTTCAATCTCTCTTTAAAGGCTGTAACACAATTGAAATATGTTTGCTCTGAAATGGTTTGAAACGAAAGCCTCTTCCTGGAATCTGGCAAGTTGTGACAGGAAGCAAGAACCAAGGCAGCGAGGTTCAAACAGATGTGCTGCTTCCTTTGGCACCTGGAATTCCTGCTCCACTGCCTGAATTGAGATATTGAGCTGCACGATGAGTGCCAACGTTCACCTGGATGTGTGCAGATAAGCCCAAATCCAATTCGAGAGTCGAAAGAAACAAGATTTGATTCAAGCCAATTCAACATTCAATTCATGCACAGGTACAAAAGGGTTACAGCTTTAACAGGAAAGCTTTTATATTCCAAAATATAATGCTTCGCTCTTAGCAGAATTGCATGAAAACAGAAAAGGTGGTAAATCTACCCCAAAATTTTAATCCTGCCAAGTGTCAACACAGTGATCGTTTGGGGTATTCTCCCTCCCATTTTTTAAAAAATATTTTTATTATGCATTTTTCATTATTATTCATCACATTTCCCATTTTACAACATCAGTGTACTGGTTATATCAAGTCCTTTTTTACATCACAGTATACACCCTAGTTATAACTATTATTCTCGTAGTACAAATCAGGGACATCTGTGGCCTGTGTCAAAAAGGCCAAAATTAGAACTGCAAGTACACTTGTTTTACACGGACATAGTTTCCCCAATTGGAGGGGCCTGATCCACCAGGATCCCAGCCTCAGGAGTTGGCAGACACTCTGTCAAGCTCCAAAAAGCAAAAAAGATACACGGAGTTACTTCTAAGCAGTTTCCTTTGTTGGTCTTCACCTTATATGAGCCCCAGTGGTGCGATGATTAGAAAGAAGTACTGCAGGTTACTTCTTCTGCCTCCTGGCTATCTGCAATTCAGCAGTTCGAATCTCATCAGGCTCAAGGTTGACTCAGCCTTCCATCCTTCCGAGATGGGTAAAATGGGGACCCAGATTGTTGGGGGCAAGAGGCTGACTCTGTAAAGTGCTTAGAGAGAGCTGGAAAACTCTGTGAAGCAGTAGATAAGTCTAAGGGCTATGGCTATTAGAAATCTTGCCAAACACAAGCAAACTGCTTCCATTACCAAAGGTACATCCTGAGAACCTCTAGGGAGGAGGTGACCAACCCAACCCTCTAAACTTCTCTTGAATGCAGCCCTTCCCTCCTGGGAATCCAGACTACGCTCCTCCCCATCGTCAGCACATACTCACCAGGGCAGGTGTGGGAGCACAAGTGAAAAGAGCCAGATCCTGGCAGAGCACTTTGTTCCCATGTGCTCAGCTCAGCTCCTGGAGCCCAAATGGGACAACTCGGTGTGTTCCAACTCATCACAGCCAACTTGCCATGGTCAACTTGACGCAACCAACTTGACACAGCAACTTGCCACAGCCAACTCACTGCAATCATTTGTGAATCAAGCCAGAGTGGGTGTCTGCTTAGTCTGAAATAAGAAGGTGGGGTCTCCAGTGCAACACAAGGCCTTTCATTGCATGAGTCTGGCTCCCTTCTTGACTTATTTCACCCACCCCTCTGGTCGCCTGGTCCAGACCCCTGTTGAAATGGGCCTCACACACCCCGACACCTGCCTTGCCGGCCCATTTCTTCTGCAGCCGGCAAGGCTGGCAAGGCTGTCCTAAAGGCCTGTGTAGCTGATAACATCTGGAGCTCTGTTATTGGCTGAAGAGGCCATCAGGAAAGCTTTGCCGGCTGCAGAAGAAGAAAAAGTTCCTGAAGGCCTCTGACAGTGAAAAGGAGTTCGGGGGTGATGTGCACAAGTGAGGTTAGTCAGTGGATGACATCCCCTGAAAATAAGACCTGGTGCCTTTTTTGATGGCAAAAAAATTTACAAGACGGGGTCTTATTTTCAGGGAAACATGGCAGCTTGCACAAGAGGATGGTGAATGGCTGACTTTTTACCATTCATTGTAGCTGACAGGAGAGTTGAAACCTTTGCAAGAGATTAGGCTCAGCAACACACACCCCTCTTCAAATGGCCACTGCATGGTTTTCCAAATAAGCAATCTTGCACACGGCCTGGGTCGTGGTTGACAATCACAGTTATGCAGCCCATAAAGAAGCTGATTGCAGAGAAGAAATACTGTCTGGCTGAGATTTTGCTCCACTCCCGTCAGCCAGTGGCTCTTCGCTTGCTTTTTAAATCATGTTATTGCTCATTGTGTGTTACTGTTATGACTCCAAGGGACATCTCTTGGACCAACTGCTGGGTGGTGTTTATCCTTCAGATACAGGCGGCACACTTCATAAATTTGATGTGCAAACATTATGGAAATACAGCTCATAAACAGTTAATCACCAATGAGTCAGGGTGATGGGCACAAATAGGATCTGGTTTTAAAGAAAGGGAGGGAATGACTAGCAATTGGAGAAACAGCCAACGATTTCTGGGAATTATTATGGTAAAGAAATTGGAGTGACACCACTTTCAATACCAAAACAAAAGCAGCTGTTGTTGCATTGTGGTATGATATGGATTTCCAGCACAATATTCTACCTTTTCAACCTGTAGAAGATTGTTTAAGATTTTATTAATTTAGAACGGGATGTAAAGTATCCACTTCCAGCCCCGTCTGGATAGCCACAAGGGAAATAAGGTTGGTAGTATGATGACCCAGGACAAGACACGAAGGCCACACTGCCAGCTAAGAGTTCAAACTCCCCTTTAATGCTCTAAATTTCCCCCCTAATGCTCCCACGTCTCGGCAAGTCCCAAAGCAAAGCACACACACACAAACATAGCAGCCTCTGGCTGCACAGTCCAGCAAAGCAAAGGAACAGGAAAATGAGTTGACAAAGCAAGGAAGAAGCACTGAGTTCACAAAGTCAGGAAGAAGACACTTGGCCCACAAGTAGGGAAGAACCAAGCAGTCCTGTAAACTTCAAATGTTTGTACTGGCACACCAAACTCTACAAATGCCCCCTCCCCACTGCATCTCCTTAAATATCAGTCCTCGGGTGTGCCTTGTGAAGAGGG
>CM019165.1:13552672-13565776 GCA_009733165.1 Naja naja
CAGAATCTTGCAAGCTTTCTCTATCTGTTACGCAGCTGTGGGACACACACACATCCAGCCATGCCTCAGTGTTAAACACTGCAGGGGAGAGTCTTGTCAGCTTCTGGTGAGACCACATTGGAATAGCACTTAGATTTATACACCACTTCATAGTGCTTTACAGCACTAAGCCGTTGACAAAGTCAGCCTGTTGCCCCAACAATCTGGTCCTCAGTTTACTAACCTTGGAAGGATGGAAGGCTGAATCAACCTTGAGCCAGTCAGGATCGAACTCCTGGTTGGGCAGAATTAGCCTGCAGTACTGCATTCTAACCACTGCACCTTGGAAGGAAGGAAGGAAGGAAGGAAGGAAGGAAGGAAGAAGGAAGGAAGGAAGGAAGGAAGGAAGGAAGGAAGGAAGGAAAGTAATAGTTCACAGGCTTTCCAGCTTTCCAGTTTACAGAGTCAGCCTACTGCCCCCAGCTATCTGGCAACCTATTGCCAGCCTATTGCCTCCAACAATTTTACCTATCTCAGATGAATGGAAGGCTTGAGCTGGACTGGACACCACAACGGTTGAACTAGATTAAATGATCCTAGATCTGAAGCTGATGGCTGAAATCAGAAAATTAATTAAATAAGTTAAATCTAGGCTGTTAAGTGTGCATGGAGGAGGGAAAGAAAGAAGTAGACTATTTGCAAGGTCATATTACACAAATGTGTCCATGACTACGTTATGAGAACAGTAAAAAATTAAGCAAAAAGCAAAGAAAGGCCCCAAAACCAGACAATATTTGGTTTGAAGGCTGTGCCTGCTGAATGGAGGACATGTCCTCCATTTCTGGTGCCCTAGATGAATATGTTTAATAATAATAATAATAAAACAGAAACTCCTGTGAGATGCACTAATTTTTAATCAGTATGTCTATTGGAAGAGTGCTTCCAGATGGCTGATTTTTTTCTGTACAGTTAAACCAACTCTGTACCAAATGTAAAAGGGAGGTCAAAAAGTCAAATGGCAACTCCTTTTTAATGTGCAATGTGTAAAACTATCAGGACTTCCATTGCACAGCGCTGCAGCCTTCATCGATTTTTAACCCTCCCAATGGTCCCAGTTTTAGTCACCATGTTACAAAAAAGACGTTGAGATTTGGAAAAAGTGCAAAGAAGAGCAACTAAGATGATTAAAGGCCTGGAGACTAAAACATGAAGAACGGTTGGAGGAACTGGGCAAGCTAGTCGAGAGAAAGAAGGAGGACATGATAGCAGTGTTCCAATATTTGAGGGCCATAAAAAGAAGGGGTCAAATTATTCTTCAAAGCACCTGAAGGCCAGACAAGGAATAATGCATGGAAACTCGTCCAGGAGAGAAGCAACTTGGATTGAAGGAGAAACTTCCTAATGGTGAGAACAATTAACCAGTGGAACAGAAGTTGCCTTCAGAAGTTGTGGGTGCTCCATCACTGGAGGTCTTTAAGAAGAGATTAGACAGTCACTTATCTGAAATGGTATAGACCTCTAAAGTCCCTTCCAGCTCTATTCTGGTTGCTTGCTTCCTTGGATGCCACAATTAGGGGCCTTGGTGGCTCAGGCTGTTAATTGCCTGCACTTAAGTTCCAGCTGCCTACAACTGCTGTAGGCTCGAATCCCACCAGGCTCAAGGTTGACTCAGCCTTCCATCCTCTCGGGGTAGGTAAACTGAGGACCCAAGATTGTTGGGGGCAATTAGCTGACCTTGTAAAAATGCCGCTTAGTAATAAGCAGGCATATACAATGGAAGGAAGGCTATTGCTGAGCACACTGGGTTGTATCCCAAAAATTGTAAGCCGCCCTGAGTCTCCGGAGAAGGTGCATATAAATGTAATTTAAAAAAAAAATCTGCTGTGTGTGCCACTTACACTGCTGGCTGGGAGCTGCCTCCTTTGCTCTCTTGGTGTCAGATCTGCCATCTTCAGCTTTTGCGATTTGCTGGCATTGTGTCATAAATTGATAGAGGGCAGGGAGGAGGAAGGGGCAAATTGGCATGTAAAGAGTAGAGGTAGGCAAGGGAGGGGTGAATGACAGGCTTGATGGAAACCACAGGTGTGAAAACCGGCCTATTCCAATCGTCAAGGATTCTAGCCTGGAACCGCACCAAGTAGCACAAACATTGCAATGACATAGGACAGACTAATGAAACCACTGTCTATGGTCTGGTGAGATTCTTGTAAAATAGGTGATCAACAATAAAGAAACTGCTTTATTCACAGAGTTGATTCCTTGCTCTTGACACTTGGTCCTCCTGCACGGAGAGCAGGAGGAAAAAGCAGCCAACTTCTCCACCACCAGGCTCAGTTGGACGGAAGGGATATCTGAGGCCATGACTGGCTGCTGGGATCAGGCCATGCCCCCTGGCCCTCTCGACCAAGGGGGAGGAGCCTGTACTTTCCTGAGTCAGGACTCCTCCTGGCACAGTTGCTGATGGGACCCCAGGGGAAAGTGGGGGGGGGGGCTCTGTGTTCCTGACAACAGGGAGGTTTACCCTTTTAGTCCCCAAGAGCCGATTAGAGGCTGAATCCCTTAAGGGACTTTGTTCCTGCCCACAGTAACATGCTTGTCAATCATCCTTGAGTTAAGAGGAAGGGATGCTTTGTTTATTACATTTTTATTTTATTTTTATTTTATTTATTTTTTATTGGACTTATATGCCCCATCTCCAAGACTCGGGGGCTCTCAATTAAAACATACAATACAATAATTATTTTAAAAGAATTAAACAATTTTAAGCCCAATAAAACCAAATTAAAAAACTTAAAATTATCCCATGGCCCTGGTGAGGTAATCACAGCCCGATTTGGTCGAACAACCAGGTCTTTAAATCTCTGCAACTGGGCTGATGTTGCTGTGGCTCACGCTCAACGGAAAGTGGGCAGTGTCAGGGCATCAACTGGTGGAATCCTTGCCCTCCTGTCCTCTCCAGGGGTCTAGGGCAACTCACTGCAGCCAACTTGCCACAGCCAACTCACCATAGTCAATTCACCGTGGCCAATCCACCACAGCCAACTCACTACAGGACAACTCACCGTGACCAACTTGCCACAGGACAACCCACAATATTTTGCAGGGTGACAGCTGAGTTCGGGGTCAATGTTCATTTTTTTTTCCTGCTTGTTTATTGCTGTGCCAATGTCAGTGTCTTGTGTCATAAATTGACAGAGGGCCGTTGTCAGACAACTTTCTTTTATGGTTGGTTTTGTCTTTTGGCAGTGCTTTTGATCTCGTTATTAGGTTTGTTTTGCTTTGTTTGAAGTTGCCATTCAAAGACCCTTGGGAAAGGGGAGGGGTTTATGAGCACTGAAAAAATAAGTAAGTAAATCAGGAAGTAAATAGGTCAGTATTCCCATGGGGAAGATAGCAGGATATTTCAGGCTGTTGCACTGAATAGCCAAGTTGCTTCATGGCTCTGCTGGTTTTCTGTCCCTGATTTGGGGATAAGTGGCCTGCCTTGGTGAACCCCTGGCTTGCTTGCCTCCCTTATGCCCCTTCAACCTGCTCCACCCTCCATTACCCTATGCCATGGTGGCACAGTGGTTAGAATGAGTGCTGGGATTCAGCCAGTTTGCACCACTTCGTGAGAGCCGGTTGCTAACTTTCTGAGCAGTTTGGTGAACTGGTTATTGGAAGAACTCATTAGGACTGAGAACTGGTTCTTAAATTATTTGAATCCCATCACTGGTTAGAATGCAGTATTGCAAGCTAATTCTGCTGACAGCCAGCAGGTCCACCTAGTAATGGATAGAAGAATAGAATAGAGTAGAGTAGAGTAGAGTAGAGTAGAGTAGAACAGAACAGAACAGAACAGAACAGAACAGAACAGAATAGAATAGAATTCTTCATAGGCCAAGTGTGATTGGACACACAAGGAATTTGTCTTGGTGCAAATGCTCTCAGTATACATAAAAGAAAAGATACATTCATCAAGAGTCAAGAATCATAAGGTGCAACACTTAATAATAGTCATAGGGTACAAATAAATAATCAAATCACACTAGGAAACAGTCAATATAAATCGTAAGGATACAAGCGACAAAGTTACAGTCATACAGTCACAAGTGGGAGGGGATGGACGATAAGGAATGATGAGAAGATTAATAGTAATAGTCGTGCAGACTTTGTAAATAGTTGAACAGTGTTGAGGGAATTATTTGTTTAGCAGAGTGATGGCATTGGGGAAAAAATTCCCCTTGTGTCTAGTTGTTCTGGTGTGCAGGGCTCCATAGTGTTGTTTTGAGGGAAGGAGTTGAAACAGTTCATGTCCGGGATGTGAGGGGTCTGTAGATATTTTCACAGCCCTCTTTTTGACTCGTGCAAGATACAGGTCCTCAACGGAAGGCTGGTTGGTAGCCATTGTTTTTACTCTCTGGAGTCTGTGTCTGTCTTGCTGGGTTGCAGAACCAAACCAGACAGTTATAGAGGTGCTAGAAGATCATTAAAGAGACTTCAAAAAAAGGAGAAAATCCTGATAGTGAAAACAATTAAACAGTGGAAAAGCTCCATCACTGGAGGTTTTAAGAAGAGGTTGGACAGCCATTTGTCTGGAATGGTATAGGAGCTTATTGAGAGTTTTGCAGAGATAATTCAGCCAGAAAAATAAACATAGATGGCTGATGCTTCATTTAACATCTTTATAAACATAAGTAGATTTTACAAACCAGCTGTAGATTTCTCAACAGAAACATGTTGCAAGTTCAGAGCAGAGCTCCAGTCTTCAGCAAGCAAGCTGGTTTCATCTTCAATAGACAGACTCAGAGCTCAACATAGCTGCAGAGTTGCAGAGCTTAACACAGAGCCACGCCTAAGCTACTTCTAGTTTCAGTTTCCAAAACAGTCCCCATTGGCTGACTTAGTTGCTATGCCTATTCATTGGCTAACCTTGTTACCAAGCTCTATTCCAGTTCATGAATATACTCTGACAGAGCCCTTATTCAAGCAGAGGATTGGATTACAAGACTTCCAAGATTCTATGTTGTATTAGGAGGCACTTTAGCCTAATGACACCTCTACAAATTAGGACAAACAAGGAGACACAGTGATGGACAAAAGCATAGCACTCCTTCCATCCCTTCAGCACTGAAGAGCTTTTAACCAAGACCTTAGGACAATTTTCCACAACCTTGGGAACTTTAAAGGTCTTAGTTTTGACATACAAAGTCCTGCACGACATGGGTCCTCAATATTTAAGGGAGCGTCTTCTTCCAATATCAGATGCTGGCCGCCCTGTGTGAGCCCATAGGCAAGGACTCCTCGGGGTCCCGTTGGCGGGTCAATGCCGGCTGGCGGTTCCCCGGCGGCGAGCCTATTCTGTCGCGGCCCCTGACCTCTGGAATCAACTGCCCTTGGGGCCCTGTCTGGCCCCTGACCTCCGCACCTTCTGCCGTGAGTTAAAGACCTGGTTATTTGACCAACCCGGGCTGTGACCCCTCCTTGGGGGGAGGGAGATTTTAATGTTTAATTGGTTTTAGTATTTGGGCTTGTAATTAGTTCAATCGCTTTTTAATGTATTTATTGTTTTGTTTTTAGTTGTGAGCCAGTCTTCGGAGATGGGGTGGCATACAAGTTCAAATAATAAATAAATAAATAAATAAATTGGTAGACCCAAAGGTGCTTTTTCAGGAGGCAACTGGACTTCCTTGTTTTTGCTTTGAAGATGTTTTGCTTCTCATCCAAGAAGCTTCTTCAGCTCTGACTGGATGGGGAATGGAACGTATATGCAGTATGCAGTGAGCCGTGCAGATCTGTACATTGGGGAAACAAAACAACCACTTCATAAATCGCCTGGCACAACACAGGAGAACAAACCCATCAAGACTAGATTCAGCTGTCCATCTGCATTTAAAAGACAAAGACCACTCTTTGGAAGACAGCAAAGTCTAGATTTTGGACAGAGAGGACTGCTGGTTTGAAAGAGGGATCAAAGAGACCATCTATGTCAAAATTGAACAGCCCTTTCTCAACAAGAGGGGGAGGGATATGGCATCATCTATCTCCAGTCTACAACACAGTCCTTTCAGCAGTTCCAAGAAGGCTCTATACCCATTTATATCACTCAGGGGACCCTGAAGACACAGATAAACCTCCAAGTGGCCTCAATGACCCTCTAAAAGGATGCAAATGACCAGCTGCCTGCAAGGAGTATAAAACCTTCCATTCCTCACCACCCAGTCACAGCTGGAGAAGCTTCTTGGATAAGAAGCAAAATGTCTTCAAAGAAAAAGAAAGTCCAGTTGCCTCTTGAAAAGTAACTTTGGGACAACCATGACCTGGAGGACTGAGAATCTCTACAGACTTTTAAATGGGTGGACTTCAACTCCCAGAATTCCCAGCCAGCATCGCTAGATGGGTTAATGTCACTCCATCTCAGTGTTGCCAAGTTTGGGAAACACTGGTCTAGTAGTGGAACATGGGCTGCCTGACTTGAACCCAGGTCCCTGCCTCAGGCTACCCTGAATAATTTTTTTTTTTAATTTTTTAATTGATTTTATTTAGTAATTACACATAACCAAACAAATAAACACTGACATAAACAAAACGTAAAACATATACTATAGTTGAACCAAGTACGGCTAGGCTCATGACATTCATTGTCCATCATTTGTTAAGTCCAATTCAAAAAGTCAGTTAAGTCTTTTTCTTGTCTAACCATCCATAGAAGTTATTCCAAGTTCTGTAATAGTCCGTTTCTTCCTTATTTTTAATTTCCAATGTCAATTTGTCCATTTCTGCAAGACTCCATTATTTTCTTCATAAGCTCCGCTTCTGTTGGAGTTTCAGTGTTTTTCCACTTCTGTGCAAAGGCCATCCTTGCCGCTGTGATAATATGAATCATTAAATAGAAGATTTCCTTCGGATATGTCTCATTGGTGATTCCCAGTAAAAAAATTCTGGTTTAAAATTAAACTCTACATCACAAATTTCTCGTAAGCATTGATGTATTCCTTTCCAATATTCTTGGGCCTTTCCACAACTCCACCATATGTGATAGTATGTACCTCTTTCCTTATTGCACTTCCAACAAAGAGAGGAAAATTTATTGTTCATTTTAGATAGTCTTGCTGGTGTTATATGCCATCTGTAAAATAATTTATACAGGTTTTCTTTAAATGGAATTGCAAGAGTTATTTTTTATTTCTGGTCCAAATATTTTGCCAATCGTTCAGGGCAATACTATGACCAAATCTCTCATCCAGCGTATCATTGTTTCTTTAACAATTTCTTCTTCCAACTTAGTTTGTAGTAATACTTGATATGTTTTTTAATCATTTTTACATCTGGCCCTAACAAGATTTCATCTAATTCCGCCCTAGTTTTACTAATACCCAATTCCTTTTTGTCTTCTGTGTTTAGCTTGGAGTTGTAGATAGGCCCACCATTCCAATTCTATTCCCTGTTCATTCAACCGCTGTCTAGTTTGCAAATCTCCTTTTTCATCTAACAGTTCTTCATAAGTAATGATTTTATCGTCTTAGCAAGTGTGGATGCATCAAAGCCTCTAATGTTGATATCCAGATTGGTATTTGAATATACATTTGTTTCTTAATTTTGAACCAGGTGTGTAGAAGTGTTTGTCTTACTTTGTGTTTCAAAACATAGCTGTGTCCCTTTAAACTATCTTGTCTAAGAAAAGAGTGCCATCCTGTCTGGAGATTATAGCCTTCTAATGTTAGTATCCTTGTATTTGTATGGTTTATCCAGTCTTTTATCCAAGTCATAATTGCAGCACTATAATACAGCTCCCAATCCGGTAGACCAAATCCCCTCTTTCAGTTGCATCTTGTAATAATTTTAATTTTATCCTTGGTCTCCTTCTTTGCCAAATAAAATTTGATGTCAGTCTATTTAATTCATCAAAAAGGGTTTTTTAATTTTATGGGAGCATTTTGAAAGAGAAATAGAATTTTGGTAATATATTCATTTTGATCGTAGCTATCCTGCCCATAAAGGATAATTTTAAATTGTCCCATCTTATTAGATCTTCCCTTATTTGTTTAATAAGTGGGTCATAATTATCTTTCTTGAGTGTGCTATATCTGGGGATATAATAATTCCTAAATATTTAATTTTTCGACAATTTCAATGCCCATTGTTAAGGTCAATATTTCTTTCTGTTTACTCGTCATGTTTTTAGTGATCATTTTTGTTTTCTTTTTATTTATTTTTAATCCTGCTACTAAACCAAATTCATCCATTTTGTAAAAGTTTAGGTCCTGAAGATTGAGGTTCTTCCAGAATGAAAAGAAGGTCATCTGCAAATGCCTGTAATTTAAATTCTTCCCTTTTACTTTTAATCCTTTTATATCATTATCTTTTTGATTGTTCTAATTAAAGCCTCTAATGTCATAATGAACAACAGTGGTGACAATGGACAGCCTTGTCTCGTTCCTTTTGTATTTGAAACTTTTCTGTAAATTCCCTAATTAAAATTGTAGCATATTGTTTTTGATAGATAGCCTTAATTATATTAGAAAATTTGGGTCCTAACTTCAAATATTCACTCTGCTGTAAAATAAAGTCCCATTTCACATTATCAAATGCCTTTTGGGCATCTAAGAATAACAATGCAGCTTGTTCTCATGCACGATCCTCATAGTACTCTAATATATCCAGCTACTCTGATATTGTTTCTGAGATGTCTCTGAGGGAGAAAGCCATTTTGGTCGGGGATATGAGTTTATTGAGTATTTTTTTTAATCTCTCTGCCAGGATCGTCATAAAGATTTTGTAGTCTACATTAAGGAGAGAGATTGGCCTATAATTCCCTGGTTCTGTTAGATCGGAGCCTGGTTTAGGAATGATAGATATTTTAGCTTCTTGCCATGATTGAGGACAATTCGCTTTATCTAAAACTTCATTGAAAATTTTTACCATGAGAGGAGTGTCTATTAAATATATGGCCAGGAAAAATAGAGAAAAAAGACAAAAGAAAATAAAACTACAGCAGGAATATGATGAATGGCACGAAAGATTACAAGCCACCCCACAAGACGAGCAAATCAAATCTCAATTGAATAAGATTAAACACAAAATAAATTTAACTGAGAAAGAAGAACTAGCCAGAAACTAAAGAGGACAAAACAATACCAATTTGAAAATGCAAATAAACCAGGACGTTGGTTAGCCTCTAAGCTTAAAAACAGAATGAAAAAGATGGATTACTAAATTAAGAAATGAACAAGGGATATATATGTTATAAAGAGGAGGATAAAGGCAGATTATTCAAAAATACTATAAAGATTTATACACAGAGACAAGTTATGTTACAGAAGACCAAATTTTAAAATACTTAAAATGCAGATCTCAACAAATTTCAGAAGAAGATCAAAAAGCGTTAAACCATTCTATAACCCTTCAAGAAATCTATGTGGCAATTAACAAACAAAAAATAGATAAAGTCCCAGGTCCAGATGGCCTACCAGCAGAGATCTATAAAACACAACAAGAAATTTTAGGAAAAGAAATGGTAAAAATTTTCAATTTTAGCTACCCTGAATAATTTAAATCTGAAGAATCCAAAACTCTTTTCTTCCTCACACAGAATGTACCAAACTTCTTCACAATAGCTGTGAAGGTGCGCAAGCAAGCAAACTTCTGATCTACATGAGTAATATTTTTATATTTGTTCAATTAATCCTTGATCACATTTGAATGAAACATTAGTTGTAACATAATTAACATTTTAGATTATTAAGTTTTACAGTACATGTTTATATTGTCAATTTATTGCACTATGGAGTCAGCATCTAGTTTTAGATTCCACATAATTAATCTGATGGGTTTTTTTTTTCTTAGCTAATTTTAATCTTTGTTTTTAGTATGTGGTCTTCATGTGAATAAATGCAGAATTTTTCAAAGATTATTATTATTCTCTGTGGCTGGAGGTTTCTATAACTGATTTCAAGCTAGTTTTGGACTGAAATAAAGTTATTTATCAACCTAGTCTATGACCCATTTGACTTTGGAAAGGTATTTCTCTTCTGAAGGGAATGTGAGGGTCAAAATACTTGGGGCTAGTAGAGAATGGTCTATTGCAGCTTTTTACTAATGAAAAACATCCTTATTTTTAGTTCCAGAGGCAATTCACCACCCACAGCCCACCTGGAGCTCATAAGGATGACCTCATGAAAGATCACAGCTTAGTTCTTTCCAGCTCTAAAATGAGATGTTGTGTTTGGGCATGTGTGAACGCCCACCTCTGCTGCCCATATGGTGAGGCAAGGAGCAGATTGGCAGCACAATAACCCAGCGGGGTTACCTCCCTCCCTCATCAATCAATTTCTTAGAGTTAACAGAAGAAGAGAGCAACAGCAAAAGAGATTCTGAAGACAAGACAGCTCCTTCCCACTATGTAAAAATTAACATGAGATTTGGCAGACTTTTGTGCCAAAGGATCTAGGGCAGAGGTGTCAAACTCAAGGCCCATGAGCTGGAGCTGCTCATTGGGGAGGGGGCTTAGATCTGGCCTGAGGGGCCACCCTGGAAACAATGAAGGACTGGCCCAAGATGCTTCTGCCAGTGAAAATGGAGCTCAAGAGGGCTGTGCATGGTCCCCCTGAGCTCTGTTTTCACTGGCAGAGGCTTGCAGGAGGCTGTCTCAGCTGAAAATGGAGCTCAGGAGCCCAGTTTCGCTGGCAGAGGTTTTCAGGAAACCATCTCAGCTGAAAACGGAGCTCGGGAGCCCAGTTTCGCTGGAAGAGGCTTGCAGGAAACCATCTCAGCTGAAAATGGAGCTCAGGAGCCCATTTTGGCTGGCAGAGCACTCCGGCAATATGAGTGACATCAAGCTGGCTACGCCCACCCTGGCCATGCCCACCCTGGCACCCCAAGGTTAAACACAACCATGATGTGGCCCTCAATGAACTTGAGTTTGACACCTCTGGTCTAGGGTCTCCTGCTTGAGCAGGGGGTGGTAGACTAGAAGACTTCCAAGGTCCTTCCAAGTCTGTTATTCTCTAATTCTGAATTCTGTAGATGCTGGAAGGGGCAGAGATTAAGATGGACCCCTTAAAACTTTCATCAAACGTGGGAGGGTGTGATGGGAAAGCTGGTAGAACAAGGTGCCTGGTCCATGATGTTACTCATGACCTTAGAGCAGGAGCTGGCCACAAGCCCATGTTCTTCGTGGGGCCTCAGTGTCTCAGAAGGAGGGGACATTGGCCTTTTGGAGAGAAACTGTGGAGATCTATCCAGATTCAGATGTCCTAGGTTCCAGGATGTGGGTTTTGTACTTCTGTTTCTTTTATCTTGATGATGATGATGAACGGTTACAGGAACTTTAGTTAGGTTTAGGGTTAAGAAAAAATTGTCCAGGCAGAATGAGAACAAATCCTGCAATTCTAAATTGCATTAACAGAAGGATACAGTCAAGATCAAGTGAGGTACTAATACCACTCTATAAAACCTTCAGTAAGATCACATCTAGAATCCTGCATTCAGTTTTGGTCACCACACTATAAAAGAAGTTGAGACTCTGAAAGAGTGCAGAGAAGAGCAACCAGGATGATTAGGGACTGGAGGCTAAAACGCACGATGAACGGTTGCAGGAACTGGGCCTGGCTAGTCTAGGGAAGAGAAAGACCAGGGGAGACAGGATAGCAGTCTTCCAATATTTGAGGGGCTGCCACAGAGAGGAAGGAGGTCAAGCTATTTTCCAAAGCACCCAAGGCCAGACAAGGAATAATGGATGGAAACTGACCAAGGAGAGATTCAACCTGGAAATAAGGAGAAATTTCCTGACAGTGAGAACAACCAACCCATGGAACAGAAGTTGTGAGCTTCATCACTGGAGCTTTCAAGAAGAGACTGGACTGCCATCTGTCAGAAATGGTACAGGGTCTGCTTGGGCAGTGGGTTGGACTAGATGACCCAAGGTCCCTTCAACTCTGTATACCTGTATATCTTCCTCAACTCTCCATGTCTCTTCTTGTCTCTAGCTATGAACTGAGTGACCATTTTGAGTTGGCATTTGAACCAACAGATTTACTGAATTGTTGATCCATAGTGATATATGTTAAGCATCAGATGAAGAGTCAGACGGAAGAGCTTCAGTGAAGAGTTTATTCAGTGACTACAGCTCGAATGGATCTGACTTATTGGCTACGGCTGCTTCTTATAGCCAGCAGCCGTGAAGTTGCCAGCCAATGGGAGTGCAGGGTTTTTCCCGCACTATTTAAACCAATCCCATTTGACATTTTACAAGAACAGTTCAAATAAACCAATAACATTCAAACCTACATACATAATAATACAATATTCACCGCTGAATACAACAGAACAGCTAAAGCCGGAGTGTTTCAGATCTGCTTGGACAACTACCTTCAAGGAAAAGGTCCCAGGTTCAAGGAATACTTTGCTGAAAAAGGCTCAGTGGTGGGATTGGGAAGGGCCCCAATTTGAAGTTCATACAGTTTTGCAAGTTGGGAATCCGATCCTGTTTAAGGAAGGAACAATAAACATACAAATATATGCAGGCAACCCACATGATTTAATCGCGAACTCCCAACAGATAGAATATGAAAACATATCCTGAACAACACTTTATAATAACAACAACAAAAAAACATACTCCTACAAACCCACTGAGAAAAAATAGTCATTTACTGCTACTAAGATATTTTGAGATGCCATCTGGGTACATGCAAAAGAGATGGAAGGGCAAGTCAGTGAGTTGCCTAAGTAAGCCAGGATTACCCTTTACGGCTGACTCTGCCTTGTTAAGCAAGCAGCAATGTAAACAAAATACAAATGAAACTTGTAAATATCTCCAAGCCTCCAGTCTGGTGGGGCAAATTCTTTCCTGGCTTAAATGTACCATAGCTTATGAGTTGGAACATGAAAGCTTATGTACGCTTAATCAAATTTGTAAGGAAAAAGCGCTACCGATTCCTGATATAATGCAAAGCAAGAGATTCTTCAGTTGTAGTTTGTAGAGGGAGTTTTAGTGGCCTGGTAGAACTTATGATGAGCAGCTAATAACAAGAAACCAGTCTCACGGCTGAGTGAATTATGGAGTTCAGCCTATTGTTGATGTGTTTCCTTTGGTAGATAAATGTCCCCATGTTTTTCATTTCTCCAGACAAATCCCCCAGGTTT
>CM019165.1:13566776-13580176 GCA_009733165.1 Naja naja
ATTTCATCTAATTCCGTCCTAGTTTTACTAATACCCAATTCCTTTTTTTTTTTTTTTTTTTTAGCTTGGAGTTGTAGATAGGCCCACCATTCCAATTCTATTCCTGTTCATTCAACCGCTGTCTAGTTTGCAAATCTCCTTTTTCATCTAACAGTTCTTCATAAGTAATGATTTTATCGTGTCTTAGCAAGTGTGGATGCATCAAAGCCTCTAATGTTGATATCCAGATTGGTATTTGAATATACATTTGTTTCTTAATTTTGAACCAGGTGTGTAGAAGTGTTTGTCTTACTTTGTGTTTCAAAACATAGCTGTGTCCCTTTAAACTATCTTGTCTAAGAAAAAAGTGCCATCCTGTCTGGAGATTATAGCCTTCTAATGTTAGTATCCTTGTATTTGTGTGTTTATCCAGTCTTTTATCCAAGTCATAATTGCAGCACTATAATACAGCTCCCAATCCGGTAGACCAAATCCCCTCTTTCAGTTGCATCTTGTAATAATTTTAATTTTATCCTTGGTCTCCTTCTTTTGCCAAATAAAATTTGATGTCAGTCTATTTAATTCATCAAAAAGGATTTTTAATTTTATGGGAGCATTTTGAAAGAAATAGAATTTTTGGTAATATATTCATTTTGATCGTAGCTATCCTGCCCATAAAGGATAATTTTAAATTGTCCCATCTTATTAATCTTCCCTTATTTGTTTAATAAGTGGGTCATAATTATCTTTCTTGAGTGTGCTATATCTGGGGATATAATAATTCCTAAATATTTAATTTTTTGACAATTTCAATGCCCATTGTTAAGGTCAATAATTCTTTCTGTTTACTTGTCATGTTTTTAGTGATCATTTTGTTTTCTTTTTATTTATTTTAATCCTGCTACTAAACCAAATTCATCCAATTTTTGTAAAAGTTTAGGTCCTGAAGATTGAGGTTCTTCCAGAATGAAAAGAAGGTCATCTGCAAATGCCTGTAATTTAAATTCTTCCCTTTTTACTTTTAATCCTTTTATATCATTGTCTTTTTTGATTGTTCTAATTAAAGCCTCTAATGTCATAATGAACAACAGTGGTGACAATGGACAGCCTTGTCTCGTTCCTTTTGTATTTGAAACTTTTCTGTAAATTCCCGTTAATTAAATTGTAGCATATTGTTTTGATAGATAGCCTTAATTATATTAGAAAATTTGGGTCCTAACTTCAAATATTCACTCTGCTGTAAAATAAAGTCCCATTTCACATTATCAAATGCCTTTTGGGCATCTAAGAATAACAATGCAGCTTGTTCTGCGCTCCGATCCTCATAGTACTCTAATATATCCAAGCTACTCTGATATTGTTTCTGAGATGTCTCTGAGGGAGAAAGCCATTTTGGTGCGGGGATATGAGTTTATTGAGTATTTTTTTAATCTCTCTGCCAGGATCGTCATAAAGATTTTATGGTGTAGTCTACATTAAGGAGAGATTGGCCTATAGTTCACTTTGATCTCTTCTGGTAAGAAAAATCCACTCCTGGACCTGGGACTTTATCTATTTTTTTGTTTGTTAATTGCCACATAGATTTCTTGAAGGGTTATAGAATGGTTTAACGCTTTTTGATCTTCTTCTGAAATTTGTGTGAGATCTGCATTTTTAAGTATTTTAAAATTTGGTCTTCTGTAACATAACTTGTCTCTGTGTATAAATCTTTATAGTATTTTTGAATAATCTGCCTTTTATCCTCCTCTTTATAACATATATCCCTTGTTCATTTCTTAATTTAGTAATCCATCTTTTTTCATTCTGTTTTTAAGCTTAGAGGCTAACCAACGTCCTGGTTTATTTGCATTTTCAAATTGGTATTGTTTTGTCCTCTTTAGTTTCTGGGCTAGTTCTTCTTTCTCAGTTAAATTTATTTTATGTTTAATCTTATTCAATTGAGATTTGATTTGCTTTCGTCTTGTGGGGTGGCTTGTAATCTTTAGTGCCATTCATCATATTCCTGCTGTAGTTTTATTTTCTTTTGTCTTTTTCTCTATTTTTCCTGGCCATATATTTAATAGACACTCCTCATCACTGCTTTAGCAGTATCCCAGTGTTTTGAAGGGAGGTGTCATGAGGTTATTTTCTTGAAAAAAATTCTAATTCTCTTGTCAATATTTTATTAAAAACTTCATCTTTTAGAATCGATCTCTGGAGCATCCAATTGTTTGATTGTGGTTGTTGCCCTTCCCATCTAAGCCTAATCATATTATGGTCTGCTAGTGTAGTTGGTTCCATTGTTATGTCTAAAATTCCTGAGTTTAGTTTTTGGTCGCCCAAACCATGTCAAGTCTTGACCAGGACATGTGACGGTTAGAGTAATGAGTAAACTGTTTTTTGTTCATGTTCCTCTCTCTCCAGACATCACTAATATTAAATTCCTTCATGAGATCAAAAAATATTTTTGGTAATTTTTTTTTTTTTTTCTAGATTGGTATTATTTCCTTTATAATCTAATAGTTTATTTACGCATTAAAATCTCCTGTAATAAATAACTGTTGATATTGCAATTCTTTGAGTTTATCATATAATTTCTGAAAGAAGAATTCTTGGGGGCCGTTTGGAGCATAAATTACCACTAATAAACATTTAATTTGTCCAAGTTCAACTTCTACCATAAGTAACCTACCGTCTTTGTCAGAGTATATTAGTGAAGCAGGGATTTTATCTTTTATATAAAGTACTACTCCTCTTTTTTTTTTGATCTAAAGCGCAAACATATTACCTAATTTTTATTCTCTAATAGATGTTTCTGTTTTTGGGTGATATGGACTTCTTGTAGTGCTATAATGTCTGCTTTTTGAGTTTGTAAGTGCTTAAAAACCTTTTTCCTTTTTACTGGTGAGTTTAATCCATTTATATTCCAAGAGATAAGGTCAGATAGGTTTGCATTTTTATTGGATCCTATATTTAGCTTCTTGTGATTCTGATGTCCATGGGTTCTTCTGGGACTTCTGGTTTCTCTTGCTATCATCTGTACTATCAGTTATATTTACCTTTTATATGTCTCTAATCTTTTCCTTTCCTCTCTCTAGCTTCCTCCCTGTCTTCATCTACTCCTTCCCTATTTAATTGTTGATCAAAAACATCTCTGCCTTCTCTATAGTATCGATTTTATATTTCTTGTCTTGCCAGGTAACCATTATACCTTCTGGGATTAACCATCTGAAATTAATATTTTGTTTTATCAATTTGGTCGTTAAAAATTGATATGGTCTTCTTAAATCTCTTATTTTTGGGGGTTTGTTTAAGATTATTATTGTTTTGTCGGCATATTGTAAAATATTATCTCTGGATCTATATAGAATTTCATCTCTAAGTGATTTCTTGACAAATTTAACGTGTATCTCTCTTGGTAGGTTAAATCTCCTAGCATAGTTGGTTTGGACTCTGTACAGTTCGTCAATTTCCTTCATTAGATCTCCTTTTTGCATCTCTAGTGTGCCAGCTAGAATATCTGTCATAACCTCCCATAAATTTTCTTCCCTTTCTTCCTTCGTTTGGAATCTTAAATAGTATGCAGCTTTTCCTGACTGAGATGGATGATTGCAGTTTCTAATTCTTTGTTCTCTCTTATTAACTTTTCTGTCAACTCATCTACTTTAATCACCTTTGTTTCTATTTCTAGTATTTTTCCTGATTTTCCTCATCTCCTGCTGAAATATTTCAAATTTTTCATCTATCTTTTGTATCTTATCTTTCAAATCTACTTTAACCGATCCAATTTCCTCTTTCATCTCCTCGTGATTTTTAACCATCATCTCCTGCATGCTTAGCAATAGACTTTGTAAATCCTTGGAGGAATTTGCAACGTTCTTTAGGAGCGCCTCGATTGTCTTTTGTGCAGAGGGACTCTGCACTGTCATGGTAGTTGATAATTGGTTAGAGCTTTCCTAACTGTGCCAGTCTTAGAGGTATTAATAGTACTCGTCATTTTTCAAATTTCACTTGAAGTTTTTCACAATATCAATTAACTTCACTTTTTCCCTTATTTCTTTCCACCCAAGTCAAGTTTATATCCCAATCTCCTCCCTCTTTTGTTTTAGTATAAACAGATTTATCTTAATACATATAACATAGATATGCTTATTCAATATTTAATTATCCTTATCTAGTATCTCTTCTGAAATTTGGAGCATAAAAAATAATTCTTTCCTAGGACAACAATTCTAGGCTTCTGGTTTTGAGCTTCCCTGAAGACAGACCGCTGACCGCAACTGTGCGTGGCTTTGGTCCATGCTTCAGCATTGGAGAGCCCCGATCGACCAGATTTGGGGCAGAAGCCACCTCATAGGGGCAGTGGAGGAAGGGGAGACCGTCAGCCGGCTAGAGGAGAGTCACAAATTCCCTCCGTGGCTTGGCAATTGCTCCCTCCCGAAGACGCCTGAAGCGGTGGTCTAAAATGGCCAACCTGAAGGGGAAGATTAGACTGGAATAAGTTTATGCAGGAGAGAGAGAAAGAAGCAAACAGGAGGAAGAACAGGACGATATAATTAAATGGAAGGTACCCCCAGGATTAACATTTCAAAGAATTTTCAAGAAAGGACTTAAAGCAGCAAATAGAAAGAGGAAAAAAAGGTGTGAATTGCTTTTGTCAGTGGCGGGGCTTTGAACCGAGAAAGGTAGAAGCTGGAGAAGGAATCATCTAATTAATTTGGATAAGTATATTTTGATTCTATATAGGCAGTAATAAAGCTGAACTATAGATTGTTAAAGAGAAAATTTAATATCAGTTGGATTTGGCTGTTTTGGAAGATTATGGTTTAAAAAGCTCTGAATAATTGGGAAGAAAGAAAAGAAAAGAGGGGGTGTGGACTTGTCAGAACAAAGAGTGAGTTAAATCTAACTTGTTTTTCCTTCAAAAGACTCTGTTTCTTAAAACTGTAAGGAAAATTGATACAACAAAACAAGAACTTTGAAAAATTGAAACATTGAAACAAAGAAAGAAACAGGAAGATTCTGCCCTTGGATTAATTGTTGATTCTGATATGGATTTGGCATTGGCTTGTTTGAGGATTAAAATTTGAGAGGAAGAAAATAAAAGCTGACTGCTGGAAATTAACTTTAAAGACACTATTTGGACTAAATTGCTAATTAGAAAACTGTAAAATGGCAATATCTCTTCTGGCATTAAAAATGGAACTTAGAAAAATGAAAGAAATATTACAAAAACGAGGTGAAACGCTGGGCTTTGCTTCAAAATTCATTGAAAATGCGATTGCAGAGTATGAACAACAAAGACAAAGGACAGAAGAGGAGGTGGAGCAAAATATAGAAGGGGCCATCTTTAATTACCATTGAGAACAAAGAAGAAAAAGGAAAAGAGTTGGAAATAAATATTGGAGATTTGGGAAATTGAATAAAGAGGAAATAGCTGGAAAATTAAAAAGGAAAAGAATCAAAAATTTGAAGGGCGGAAGGAGTTATAAATAGAGAGGGGATAAAACTGGAGTGAAAGAATAAAGGGAAAATACAAGGGGAAAGAAGGATAAGAAACAGGACTTGGGAACAAAGAAATATGGGAATTTAAAAAAATGGGAAAAATGTTGAATTAGTCATAGAGATAATGGCTGATTGACATTTGGAGAGGGGATTCTGCAAGGTGCTGGGGGTAACATAAATAAATTTGTAGTTGTGAAATGGGGACATTTAGATTGATAAGATGGAAAGTAGAACTGCTATTTTTTTGATAATGGAATTCAGTGCTCTTTTCCTTTATGCATAGAGATAATTGTAACAAATAATGGAATGTATTTATTAAATATAGTGAAATATTTTAAATATACTGAAATAAATGAAATGACATAGGAGGAAAGCTGAAATGGAATTAACATCAGGGTTTAGAATTAAATGGTAGATTAATATGTCCTTTTTCTGAAATTGTAGATAAACCTTATGAAATTAAAAAGGAAACCATGCAGAATCTGATTTATATATGTTATGTAGTTTTAAATGGGATGATTAATTTTAATGTTTTAGGTAATAAAATGTTAAACATTTAATGGGATTTAAAAGGGGAGATAATTAATGAATATGTAACTTAGAGGTAGTGCACTTAAACTGATATTTTAGGGGGGAAACCAATTTATAGAAGGAGTGTTATTAATCAGAATTTAAGAAGAATATACAAATGTGACAGTTAAAAGTATTGAAGTATAATAATTATGAAGTTAATATATGTGAATTAAATAATGAGATAAGCATTTGGAATAATATAATAAAATAAAAAATGTATAAAAGCATTGAATTGAATACAAAAATTGAATATGTAATTATGGTCATATTTTTATGTATATGTGAAACATGTAATCATGCTGTTCACTAAAAAGAGATGTTAAAATGTGGAAAACTGAATAAAACTTGTTTTTTTAAAAAAGGATTTGGATGGGGAGATTGCTTATCAGACGGCAGTTAAAACACATCAATGACATTCAAGAAAGTTAGAGAAACCTGAGGGTACAGAAATGGGTTGGCAATAATATAGCTAAAATAGAAAAGCACACAAAGGTAAAATTTTAAAAAATGAAATGAAATGGAATTGAAATGCATGGCTACCTAGGAATCTGGGGAGTTGGACTTAGGAAAAAGTCCTCAGAAACCTTCATCACAAACAGCATACAAATCAGGCTGAAAGGGCTGCAATAAACACTCTTTTAGGATGCAGTAACAGAAGAGGAAGTTCTAAACAAGAGGAAGAAACCCTTCTATATATGCTAAAAGAAGTTCAAAAGCAAGAAGGGAATCAAAATTAAATCCCACAGAGGCTGCAATGAGCTGAGTGTCAGCGTTCCAACTAACCAGCTCCAAACCAATAAACACCAAGACAAGCATTTCCTCAAAGTTCCGTTTATTAGAGTAGTCCTATTGGCACATCTGGGAAAACCTGAATCTGAGAGTTCCAGGTTTTCCCTTCCCAAAAGAGAAATCCAAGATCCATCCCCTGCGTCCATCAGTCCATCACATGGCCCAATCCAATCTTCGTCCCAACTGGAATCACTCCCCTCCAGGTGCAGGGCAACATGTCCTTGACTTTGTGAGAAAGAATGTTGTTGTGCCTAATCTTCCACCTCTCTGTGAAATCCCCCCTCCCAAATTCCCAGGCACTGAATGTGGCAGCCTCGAAGCTTCCAAGAAAAATATGGCTGACAATGAGAATGTTTGCCCTAAAGAGAAGAGGGGGAAGAGGGAGCAGGGAAGGAGAGTAGAGCAGAGTCTACTGCCTGAAAGGATGTTACAACCACCATCCCCCAAAAAGCTGAGAACTTCCCTCCTCCGACTGCAGACTTAGGGACAAAAAATAAGAAATTCAGTGACACAAAGGCAGATTTTTTTTTATTCATATTTATATGCTGCCCTTCTCCAGAGACTCAGGGCAGCTTACAATTTTTGGAGTGCAACCCAATGCTCTCAGCAATAGCCTTCCTTCCATTGTATATGCCTGCTTATTACTAAGCGGCATTTTTACAAAGTCAGCTTATTGCCCCCAACAATCTTGGGTCCTCATTAAATGTGACAAGAAACATTCTAAGAGGGGGACAGCTGAACCAAGATTCAGAGCAGACAGTGGGCTCCCCTCCACTGCTTGTGTCCCACTCTCTCAACCCAACCAACCGCACAGGGTGGTTGTTGTAGAGCAAATAGGAGGAGGAAAATTGTGTTGGATATATTCACTGCCCTGAGTTAGTTGTAAAAATAATAAAGGTGGGAAATAAATAAGAAAAAGAAAGAAAGAAAGGAAGGAAGAAAGAAAGAAAGAAGGAAGGAAGGAAAGAAAGAAAGAAAGAAAGAAAGAAAGAAAGAAGGAAGGAAGGAAGGAAGGAAGGAAGGAAGGAAAGAAAGAAAGAAAGAAAGAAAGAAAGAAAGAAAGAAAGAAAGAAAGAAAGAAAGAAAAGAGAGAGAGAGAAAGAAGGAAAGAGAGAGAGAGAGAAAGAGGAAGGAAGGAAGGAAGAAAGGAAGGAAGGAAGGAAGGAAGGAAGGAAGGAAGGAAGGAAGGAAGGAAGGAAGGAAGTTTTTTTTTTTTTAATTACATTTATATGCCGCCCTTCTCTGAAGACTCAGGGCTAATGGAGCACAACCCAACGCCAGCAATAGCCTTCATTCCATTGTATATGCCTGCTTATTACTAAGCGGCATTTTTACAAAGTCAGCTTATTGCCCCCAACAATCTTGGGTCCTCAGTTTACCTACCCTGAGAGGATGGAAGGCTGAGTCAACCTTGAGCCTGGTGGGATTCAAGCCTACAGTAATTGTAGACAGCTGGATCTTAAGTGCAGGCAATTAACAGCCTGAGCCACCAAAGCTCTTATAAGTTCAAGCAGAGGCAATGAACAAAGACCTGGACTAGGTCAGAGTTCCCCAACCTTTCTGGCTTTCTGGACTGGCTGGTGTGGGGGAAGGGGAGAGGATGGTTCCATGCGCCTGTCGCTCGTGCAATTGGAGCATGCATACACATGCATGCCTGCTGCTCACATAAGCAGGGATGCATGCCCACCACTTCTACTCAAGGCCCAGTACTGGGCTAGAGCCCAGGGGTTGGGGACCGCTGCACTAGATGGAATATAATTTGTGTATATATTTATTCCTGGCTTTACTTCCCACCAGGTAGCTGGAGTGGAGCCCATGGAGTGCTGCTCAGGTGTGAGGTGTTAAAACCATAACATCTCCATGCCGTAATGCCATCATAAAGTTGAAACTGGCAGAAATCCTAGGAAAGCTAAGAAGTCTGCAAATTGCCAGCTCAATTCACCTGGATGGGGGGTGTGTGTGCGTGTGTGTTTGTGTGCATGTGTGTGTAGTCTGATATCCCCTTAACAAATTATCCATCTTCTTCTCAACTTGGCTCTGCATCTTGCAGGCCACCCTGTTTGATGTTTCCTGTCGTTTTTGCGTGCAGCATCCTTTGGACCTCAGGGAAATGCTGGTGTTCCTTCATCCCAGAGAGAAATTATTCCGGCTGCCATTAAAGGGAGTGAGATCTACCACCCCCCCTCCGAGGGGCTTGTTACTCGCATAGCTCTATTGAGTATGAATGGCTGACAGGCCCATCTGTCATGAACAGCAGCCAAAGTCTTGGCGAGAACCCTGGGCTGTGAAAGAAAGACAGGGGGAAAAAGAGCAAAACCAAGCTCCGAGAAAGCCACTGAGCTGTAACCCTAAATAGATTCAGAGCAGCTTTTCCGGGGCTTTCCACCCTGAGCAAGAGGAGATAGGAGCTGCCTGGCTGGCACTTGGTGACAGCAGCCCTGTCGCCAGAGCAGAAGGCGGCAGGGAGTTTCCTTCCCGATACCCCCTTGGTTGCACACCTGCTCCTCTCACACCTGCAGTGAGTGAGGGGGAGTATTCAGGCGGGAGGCAGGAAGGAAAAATCCCACAAGGGGAAGGAAAAGTGGACACGGGTGGAAGGTTGAGTGGCCAGCCAGGACCAGGAGCAGCCCTCACTGGTGTTCTGACCTGTGCTTCACGAAATCACGAAGACTCCTCGTCCCGACAACACCCCTTTTAATAGGCTAATGTGAATTCCTCTCATTCACATCCAGCAAAGTCCCAGCAAACAGTCTTTCAAGAGTGATTTACAACCACAGAACTTATCAGGCTTGGAGAGTTGCGCAGTGCTGTACAAGGAAATACTTGGCAAGGAGCCTCTGTGAGTCATGAACAAATCTTCACACTAATTAAACGAACTAATTGTCTCCTGCAAGCACCACTCCCTTTCGCCTCCTCTTTATCCCCTATGGGAGGGGTCATTCATCATCCACCTCTGCCTTTATTTCCTTTATTCCTTAGCTGTTCCCTTCTCCTGGCAGCTCTGTGCATGCACACATCAGAAACAGGCTCCAGCTGTTCTTCTGCCTCACTGATGTCTGACTCCGAAGGCAGCTGAAAACTGTCAGACGGCCTTGGCCCCATCGCTGCTTCAGATGCAGAGCACTCATCAGAGCCTTCCCCAGACTCCAGGACTGGCCCATGTTCCTCCCCAACCTCCTCACTGTCTGAGTCTGCCACCAGCTCTGCTGGCCACTGGCAGGTCACAACAACTGGTGCGGGGGTCAGGAGAGCAAGGCCATCAAACAGCAGAAAGCCAGCTGGCTCAGGTGGACCAGGGGAGACTTCCAGTCTCAGCTACCACTGAGTAACAAGGAAGTGAGGGGAAATGGCCTCTGTCATCTCTGCTCAAGCTTGACAAATTAACGAGTTTGGGCACCCAAGTTGTTCCCAAGTTTGTTTTGCCATCTCTTGCAAGGAGCAGAAGATTTTACTTTGTTTCAGGGATGCCCTGACCAGATGGTATACAAGCGGGTGGGATTATCCTATTTTGTACTGGTAGTCCTTGACTTATAACTAGCTGCTTAATGATGATTCAGAGTTATGGCAGACTTCCCTGGGGTAACTTGCAATCCAGTCTCAAAATTCCAACAGCAGCACCACCAAACTTTATGACAGTTTGCCAAAACGTTTCAATCTTCAGCAAACCTGGCCCCTAGCGAATCTCTGGTTTATTTAACAATAAACACAGGGGTGGGATTCTACCAGTTCGCACCTATTCTCTAGAACCGGTTGTTAACATACTAAGCAGTTCGAGAACCGTTGTTAGAAGAAATTACTGGCCTAATCCTGTAAGGAAGGCAGGAAGGAAACATTCTGGTGTTGCTTACAGAAATTGCCTCTCCGTTAACCCTTATTACATCCTTGGCAGGACTAGACTTCCTGTCTCAGGAATGTCTCTGGAGTTTTTTCCTCTCCTTTGCTGGCACTTCGTTTGTATGGAGTGACCATTCAAAGTTACAATGGCACTGAAAAAAGTGATTTATGACCATTTTTCATACTTACGACTGTTGCAGCATCCCCACAGTCATGAGAGGCCAGGCGAGGAGATGTGTGCCTCGATGTGAGTGATGTTGATTTGGCCATGCCCAGCCAATAACATGAACACCAAGCCATGCCCACCACCTAAGCCACACCCACAGAACTGGTTGTTAAACATTGATTCCACCCCTGAATAAACATGTTTGTTTAATGACCATAGGGTTAGTTTAGTGCTCACAAAATCAGATCAGTCGTGTGGGTGAACTGATTTATGACCACCATGACTTACCACCATGATGGGCAGGCTCCGTTACAGCCATAAGTTGAGGGCTACCTGAACTTAGAGTCTAATATTAACAGATTAACAGAGTTGGAACAGACCTTGTAGGTCATCTAGTCCAGCTCCCCGCCCAAGCAGGAGACCCTACACCAGGGGTCTTCAAACTTGACAGCTTTAAGATTTGTGGACTTCAACTCACAGAATTCCTCGTCCAGTCTTTTTTAATTACATTTATATGCCCTTCTCTGGAGACTCAGGGCGGCTTACAGTTTTTGGGATGCAACCCAGTGTGCTCAGCAATAGCCTTCATTCCATTGTATATGCCTGCTTATTACTAAGCGGCATTTTTACAAAGTCAGCTTACTGCCCCCAACAATCTTGGGTCCTCAATTTACCTACCCCGAGAGGATGGAAGGCTGAGTCAACCTTGAGCCTGGTGGGATTGGAGCCTACAGCAGTTGTAGGCAGCTGGAACTTAAGTGCCGGCAATTAACAGCCTGAGCCACCAAGGCTCTTAGCTCAGGAATTAGCTCAGGAATTAGCTTAGGAATTCTGGGAGTTGAAGTCCACAAGTCTTAAACTTGCCAAGTTTGAAGACCCTTGTCTTACACCATTTCTGACAGATGTCAATCCAGTCTCTTCGAAAGCTTCCAGTGATGAAGCTCCCACAACTTCTGAAGGCAACTTCTTTTCCATCGGTTGATTGGTCTCACTGTCAGAAAATTCCTCTTTATTTCCAGGTTGAATCTCTCCTTGTTCAGTTTCCATCCATTATTTCTTGTCTGGCCTTCAGGTGCTTTGGAAAATAGCTTGCCCCCCCACCTCCTCTCTGTGGCAGCCCCTCAAATACTGGAAGGCTGCTATCATGTCTCCCCTGGTCCTTCTCTTCACTAGACTAGCCACAGTCCTCAATGGAGACCAGAAGTGGAGGGGCAACCAGCACAGTAACTAAGCCCTGGGATGATGTCCTATCAACCAGTTTTGGTTCTAGCTGTTTCAAACCATAAACAACACTTTCAAACTGCCACCTATAGTTTCTGTTTGTTTTCCAAGGGAGTTCCACATATCACATTCTGCCAACATTTAGATTTCACAAATAGCTCATTGGGACGACCGAGAAATATGTCCCAAAGATGCTTTTCCAAAGACATCTTCAGTTGAAGAAGCTTTTTGAATGAGAAAAGAAAAGTTTTCAAGAAAAAAAACTAAGAACAGTTGCCTTTTGAAAACCACCTTTGGGACAATCACAACCTGGATGATTAGGAATCCCTGTAGACATTTACCATAGGAGTAATAACCAGCCAGTTAAGTATTTCAAAATATGACAGACTATAATGATCCTAGGTAGAGGCAGAAATTTCTCTCTCTAGGCACACTGAGCATATATCGGCTGAACAGAACTCTGCATTGGTGACAGGAAGGGCATCCGGCCATTCAAACACTCTGCTAGCTCCATTCCATTGCCCACCCTGCAAGGGATTATGGGGTCCTTAAATGAAGATGATGATGACAGACTATAACATTCAGAAGCAGGTCACTACAGTAGATACTACAGGAATTGACTTTTTTTAAAGTGCATACATAAGCATAGATATATGCATATGTTTGAACTCTGGTTTTCTACTTTAGTGAGTATTTAAGATAGCTTTAAAAATGCAAAAACAAAAAAAAATGGCAAAAGGTAAAAATAACTTTTAAGGCAAAGTGACAAGCCAGGAGGAGACACAAATTCTTTCTCCCCACCCAAATTGGCCCTCGTGGTCAGGAGTCAAGAGATGCCAGTTCCATTGCATTTGGACCTGCAAATCCATCTTGGTGCCGTTTCTGCTATAACAGTCCATCTTCTTTACCATTAACTTCTTAACAGCCCTCTCGATCACTCCACAGTGCTGCAAAGGAACTAATCTATTAATGCACTGTTTTTAAAAATGTCATACCAATGATCGACTTTCCTTGGCAGTCATAAAAGTACACTGAGGCCCCCCACTGATTTTAAAGAATACCTGTGCGTCCCACCAAAATTGTTTTACAATTAAAGTATTTATTTCTTACAGATACAGAATAATAAAATTGGAAAGGATCTTGAATGTCTTCTAGTCCAATGCCCTGCTCAAGCAGGGGACCTTATACCATTCTGGACAAATGGCTACCCAGTATTTTCTTCAACGCCTCCAGTGATGAATCAGCCACAACTTCTGAAGGCCAGCTGTTCCACTGCTTAATTGTTCTTACTGTTAGGAAGTTTTTCTTAGTTCCAGATTGCTTCTTCCTGTTCCTCAGTTTCCATCCATTGCTT
>CM019165.1:13581176-13721660 GCA_009733165.1 Naja naja
ACACCCTTCTTCAAATGGCCACTGCATGGTTTTCCAAATAAGCAATCTTGCACACGGCCTGGGTCGTGGTTGACAATCACAGTTATGCAGCCCATAAAGAAGCTGATTGCAGAGAAGAAATACTGTCTGGCTGAGATTTTGCTCCACTCCCATCAGCCAGTGGCTCTTCGCTTGTTTTTTAAATCATGTTATTGCTCATTGTGTGTTACTGTTATGACTCCAAGGGACATCTCTTGGACCAACTGCTGGGTGGTGTTTATCCTTCAGATACAGGCGGCACACTTCATAAATTTGATGTGCAAACATTATGGAAATACAGCTCATAAACAGTTAATCACCAATGAGTCAGGGTGATGGGCACAAATAGGATCTGGTTTTAAAGAAAGGGAGGGAATGACTAGCAATTGGAGAAACAGCCAACGATTTCTGGGAATTATTATGGTAAAGAAATTGAGTGACACCACTTTCAATACCAAAACAAAAGCAGCTGTTGTTGCATTGTGGTATGATATGGATTTCCAGCACAATATTCTACCTTTTCAACCTGTAGAAGATTGTTTAAGATTTTATTAATTTAGAACGGATGTAAGTATCCACTTCCAGCCCCGTCTGGATAGCCACAAGGGAAATAAGGTTGGTAGTATGATGACCCAGGACAAGACACGAAGGCCACACTGCCAGCTAAGAGTTCAAACTCCCCTTTAATGCTCTAAATTTCCCCCCTAATGCTCCCACGTCTCGGCAAGTCCCAAAGCAAAGCACACACACACAAACATAGCAGCCTCTGGCTGCACAGTCCAGCAAAGCAAAGGAACAGGAAAATGAGTTGACAAAGCAAGGAAGAAGCACTGAGTTCACAAAGTCAGGAAGAAGACACTTGGCCCACAAGTAGGGAAGAACCAAGCAGTCCTGTAAACTTCAAATGTTTGTACTGGCACACCAAACTCTACGAATTCGGTTTTTGTTCCCGACAAATGCCCCTCCCCACTGCATCTCCTTAAATATCAGTCCCCGGGTGTGCCTTGTGAAGAGGGGTGGGGCGCTTTCCTCCCAAGTTGTTGGGTCAGCCTGCACTGTTCCTGCCTTCTCTCCACTCTCCGTGCTCAGGGATCAGGAGGAAGCAGTCTGTGCTCATTGCCTGAGCTTTGTCGCTCCTTGTTTCCACTGCTTGCCCTCTCTCGATCATCCTGCCCCCGTTCCTCCCTGCTAACAAGCTGTCCTAATCCAGAGGGGCCCTGGACTGCCTCGGCCTGCTCCTCCCCACATCCCTCCAAAGCCAATGAAGCTGCCCCCTCAACCTCCGTCAGCTTCAGCTCTGGTTCATCCTCCTGTGCAGATTCAGGCTCCAACGGGGGCATAACAGGTGGAATCTGGTCCCTCAGAACTTCACCATATCCACCCAAACTTCTGGGACCACCCAGGAAGTCTGCCCTTTCCCTGTTTCATCTTTTTCCAGTAAAAGTGAAAAGAAAGGGGTCATGGGCAGTGGAGGGAACAGCCAGAGGGGAGAGGATTCAGCTAACTGGAGTTGGGGCAAAGCCTACAATGAAATGAAACATCACAGGTGAACCACAATTTTTTTTTAATGAGGAACAAGCAAAAGAGTGGAGCATGCCTTCTTGGTGAGCCAGCATTATGCTGATCACTGGCCCACATTCAAGCTGGTACAAACTTTGGACATTGCAGATCAGCCCTTAGTCCAAGTTACCAGTGAAATTAACCAAAGCTATTCATTAATTTCCTTCAACATCTTACTCATGATAACAGAACTATGGACAATGAGTTAGCCCCATTTTCTGGGTGATGACAACACCATTAACCATACATTCACCAGACAGTCTGGGTTTGCTCCATATGACATTGGTTGGATGGTGGCTCTGTATGTCATGTGACATAATATCTCCCATCACCACCCTTTGGTTGTTTAACAACATGGCTGCAATTAATGGCCATTTGCAATACCTCATGGTTACATGGCTGGGCTTAGAATAGAATAGAATTCTTTATTGGCCAAGTGTGATTGGACACACAAGGAATTTGTCTTGGTGCAAATGCTCTCAGTATACATAAAAGAAAAAACACATTCATCAAGAGTCAGGAATCATCAGGTGCAACACTTAATAATAGTCATAGGGTACAAATAAGCAATCAAATCATACTAGGAAACAGTCAATAAAAATTGTAAGGATACAAGTGTTAAAGTTACAGTCATACAGTCACAAGTGGGAGGGGATGGGCGATAAGGAGTGATGAGAAGGTTAATAGTAATAGTGCAGACTTTGTAAATAGTTGGACAGTGTTGAAGGAATTATTTGTTTAGCCGAGTGATGGCGTTCGGGAAAAAACTCTCCTTGTGTTTAGTTGTTCTGATGTGCAGTGCTCTATAGAGTCATTTTGAGGGAAGGAGTTGAAACAGTTTATGTCTGGGATGTGCAGGGTCTGTAAATATTTTCACAGCCCTCTTTTTGACTCGTGCAGCATACAGGTCCTCCATGGAAGGCAGGTTGGTAGTAACTTATGTAATTTATGACAATTTTGGTGAAAACCAGCCCTTCTGGCTTTTGGCAAAACCCTGCCCATGGAAAGCAATGGCTTCACTTAGCAACTGCAGCATTCATTTAATAATTATTGCAAAAAAGGTCATAAAATAGAGTCCATCATGTGACTCACCCATTTTACAACCGTTATGACTTATGGCCATTAGAGTTGTAACTCAAGTCAGAACTGGAGAACTAATTGGGCAGAGAACAAAGTTGAAAAAAAAGTGCATGCTACAGGAGCCGAGTCTTGCTACTACCATAGTAAAGGGGTAGCCCCCATATTTGGCTTCTTTTAGCTCCCCCGCCCCATTATCACAGATGCTCCTCAGCAGAATGGGACAATTCGCCACAGCCAACTCACTGGGGGACAATTTAACCATTCAATTTAATTATTTAAAATAAATAAAATAAATATTTGCATTTTTCTCATTCCCATTTCATTCTGCCTCTTCCTTTTACATCCTTTCTTTAATGATTCTATTGCACCATGTCTTAGATATTAGTGTAACTCTTGTCCCATGGCGAGTTTTTCCATGGCGAGTGGGCTATGGTAAGTTAGCTCTGGTGAGTTGGCCACGTTGAGTTGGCTACGGTGAATTCCTGAGAGCCTCCTCTGACGTTCAGCTCTCCTTCCTTCCAAAATGTTCCGCCAAGGTTTCCAGCACGAAGGAAATTATCCTCGAAGATGCAATTCTCTTTCCTGACAGGCCATGTCAGGTTTTCGATAAGATGATAAAAGCTGTGATGCCAGGAAATCTTCCGTAAGACGGCAAGAGGGTGTTTATGCGTCTCTTTCTCTTGCGCTTCTTCTACCCTTTTTCTCATCTATCCTTCACTCTAAATAAAGTTTAGCTGCAGTTCATGCTGCGATGCACGGGTAGAACACTCCTCTATATTGGAGCTGTCAAATTCGGAGCTCTGAGGATTTTTCTGACACTTTGTAGAGTTTTCTACATTTCACCGAATGTGACTCTGAGCTAATGCAGGGCAGAGATGCTCTCACATTTCCCCTCCCCCTCCGCTTCTCTTTCTGTTCTATGGCAGAGAATCTGCTTCTAAAAGTCCAAGGGAAAGAGAATTGAGACAGCTGCAGAGTTCGTGCTCTTTGTCAAAAGGTGGCACAAAAGAAATGGCACAAATGTCCATGGTGGTCACAGCGCTGTCGTCTCTCCAATGATTCTGGGTAGCTGACCACATGGAGTTGAGAGTGGAGGGGTGGGGGCTTTTCTCTTGGGCTTTGCACTTGAGCTTCCTGTTCTTGTGCAAGGACATGTCTTCTATTGGCTGTTGTCAGACTCCCATGGGGTCATGTAGGGGACATAGCTGGCTCTATAGGCAAAGTACAAATCCTAGGTGTTTGTCTGAGCTAAGTTTGGTTGAAGTTTGCTGGGGGTGGTGCAACTGAAATGATGCAATAAAGAGGCTTTGGGCAATTTCTGTTGTGGCTGTGGGATAATCCTACCTTTGTTGGATCTTGAGTGAGGGCTATTTGTTTATGAATAGAGCTACCTAGATACTTGGCTTCTTTCAATAAGCTCTTTATCTCTTAAGTGCTGACATCTGATGAGGGCTATTAAGAAAGGAGTGGGCTGCTTTCCGTCTGGAAAAACATGTTTCTCCATTTGTCCCTTTGGGAAAATATAATAATCTGCCCTTTTAATATTCCTCAAAATATTTCATTCTTCTAGGAGAGGGGTGGCTTCCCACAAGGGTTTTTCCCCTAAAAGCCTTGGCTGAGCCTATGCCCATGCTGGTGAACCTATGGCACATGTGCCACAAGTGGCATGCAGAGCCATTTGTGTGGGCATATAAGCCCCAGCAAACTTACCTCACTGCACATGCACGCACATGATCCCAGCTGATTTTCAGGCCTTTTTCAACCTGCCAGAGGCTTGAGAGAAGCCTCTGAAGCCTTTGCAGGCTGAAAAATAGGCCTGTTTCATCACTTCCTGTATTTCCAGAAATACCAGAAGTGATGAAATGGGCCCATTTTTCAGCCTGCAATGGCTGCAGAGGCTTCCCTCAAGCCTCTGGCAGGCCAAAAAAAGGCCTCAAATGGGCCAAAAATCAGCTGGGAGGCACAGTGCAGGTAAGGGGGCAGCAGGGGGAATCATGTGCTTATGCGCAGGGGGCATGGGGGGTATGCACATTGCCTTCTGGGCGCTGGCATATGAGCACGCGCACATGAGCAAGTGCACAATTTTTGGCACAGGACCCCAAAAAGTTTAGCCATCACTGGCCTATCCAATGCAAGTTGAACAGAGCTTCCTGGTGTCTGATCCAGTTGCTGAAATTAAGAAATACTGGTCTAATATATAGGATATCAATCATATCCTATAAGCCAGGATTGAACATCCTATGGCTGGGGTGTCAAATTCAAGGCCCACGGACCCAGTCCAGCCCACGGGGTGCAAATATCTGGCCCATGGGGCCAGCCTGGAAATAGCAAAGGACCAGCCCATGGTGCCTCTGGCAACCAAAACATTCTTGGCCTGGACCTCCTGCAGCACTTTGCTGGCCAAAATGGGGCACAGGGGGCTGTGCACAGCCACCCCATGGCCTATTCTTGGCCCGGACAGCCTCCTGCAGCACCCTGCTGGCCAAAATGGGGCACCGGGGGGGGTCCATGCATGCCCCCCTGTCCCCTGGTTTGGCCGGCAATGTGTCCTAAAGATACCTGTCCTAAGGTATCATGGCTGTTTATGACCCCTACCACCATAACACCTCCAGACCCTACCCAGCTGAAGCTTTTAAGTTGATACAGTGCAAAATAATTTTATTTAATTTGATGTGAAATCCATTAAGTTTGTCCTCTTTTCCAAAGGAGTGGAGAGGAAGATCCAGGAAAATATAGCTTGGTTTGATGCTAATATTTACCTAGGAAGTGGTTAAAGCAAATCACATGAGACCAGATTTTCTAAACACCTTGAAAACAGTGCAGGGATTACTAGTATTCAGCATGGGTTTATGGAGAACAAATCTTGTTTGGAAGAGAACTTCCTTCCTAACTAGTGGAACTGCAGTGGACATAAAATCTCTTGTACGTAGCAAATTATCTGATGAAATATTCTGAACAGAACTTTAATGGTAGATGAATTCAGGTGACTTGAAAATGATGACATCCTTATCAAATGATAATCAGATATTGTGTGGTGGCCACAAGGTTCAGTCCTGGCCCAACACTCTAAAGCTACATTAAATAAGGATTTGGAGGCTTCTGGTTTTGAGCTTCCCTGAAGACAGACCGCTGACCGCAACTGTGCGTGGCTTTGGTCCGTGCTTCAGCATTGGAGAGCCCTGATCGACCAGATTTGGGGCAGAAGCCACCACGTAGGGGCAGTGGAGGAAGGGGAGACCATCAGCCGCCTAGAGGAGAGTCACAAATTCCCTCCGTGGCTTGGCAATTGCTCCTCCCAAAGACAGCCTGAAGCGGTGGTCTAAAATGGCCAACCTGAAGGGGAAGATTAGACTGGAATAAGTTTATGCAGGAGAGAGAGAAAGAAGCGAACACAGGAGGAAGACGATATAATTAAATGGAAGGTACCCCAGGATTAACATTTCAAAGAATTTTCAAGAAAGGACTTAAAGCAGCAAATAGAAAGAGGAAAAAAAGGTGTGAATTGCTTTTGACAGTGGCGGGCTTTGAACCGAAAGGTAGAAGCTGGAGAAGGAATCATCTAATCAATTTGGATAAGTATATTTTGATTCTATATAGGCACTAATAAAGCTGAACTATAGATTGTTAAAGAGAAAATTTAATATCAATTGGATTTGGCTTTTGGAAGATTGTGGTTTAAAAGCTCTGAATAATTGGGAAGAAAAAAAGAAAAGAGGGTGTGTGGACTTGTCAGAACAAAGAGTGCCATCTGAGTTAAATCTAACTTGTTTTTCCTTCAAAAGACGCTGTTTCTTAAAACTGTAAGGAAAATTGATACAATAAAACAAGAACTTTGAAAAATTGAAACATTGAAACAAAGAAAGAAACAGGAAGATTCTGCCCTTGGATTAATTGTTGATTCTGATATGGATTTGGCATTGGCTTGTTTGAGGATTAAAACTTGAGAGGAAGAAAATAAAAGCTGACTGTTGGAAATTAACTTTAAAGACACTATTTGGACTAAATTGCTAATTAGAAACTGTAAAATGGCAATATCTCTTCTGGCATTAAAAATGGAACTTAGAAAACGAAAGAAATATTACAAAAACGAGGTGAAACGCTGGGCTTTGCTTCAAAATTCATTGAAAATGCGATTGCAGAGTATGAACAACAAAGACAAAGGACAGAAGAGGAGGTGGAGCAAAATATAGAAGGGGCCATCTTTAATTACCATTGAGAACAAAGAAGAAAAAGGAAAAGAGTTGGAAATAAATATTGGAGATTTGGGAAATTGAATAAAGAGGGAAATAGCTGGAAAATTAAAAAAGGGAAAAGAATCAGCAAAAATTTGAAGGGCGGAAGGGAGTTATAAATAGAGAGGGGGATAAAAACTGGAGTGAAAGAATAAAGGGGAAAATACAAGGGGAAAGAAGAGATAAGAAACAGGACTTGGGAACAAAGAAATATGGGAATTCTAAAAGAAATGGGAAAAATGTTGAATTAGTCATAGAGATAATGGCTGATTGACATTTGGAGAGGGGATTCTGCAAGGTGCTGGGGGGTAACATAAATAAATTTGTAGTTGTGAAATGGGGACATATAGATTGATAAGATGGAAAGTAGAACTGCTATTTTTTGATAATGGAATTCAGTGCTCTTTTCCTTTATGCATAGAGATAATTGTAACAAATAATGGAATGTATTTATTAAATATAGTGAAATATTTTAAATATACTGAAATAAATGAAATGACATAGGAGGAGAGCTGAAATGGAATTAACATCAGGGTTTAGAATTAAATGGTAGATTAATATGTCCTTTTTTCTGAAATTGTAGATAAACCTTATGAAATTAAAAAAGGGAAACCATGCAGAATCTGATTTATATATGTTATGTAGTTTTAAATGGGATTATTAATTTTAATGTTTTAGGTAATAAAATGTTAAACATTTAATGGGATTTAAAAGGGGAGATAATTAATGAATATGTAACTTAGAGGTAGTGCACTTAAACTGATATTTTAGGGGGGAAACCAATTTATAGAAGGAGTGTTATTAATCAGAATTTAAGAAGAATATACAAATGTGACAGTTAAAAGTATTGAAGTATAATAATTATGAAGTTAATATATGTGAATTAAATAATGAGATAAGCATTTGGAATAATATAATAAAATAAAAAATGTATAAAAGCATTGAATTGAATACAAAAATTGAATATGTAATTATGGTCATATTTTTATGTATATGTGAAACATGTAATCATGCTGTTCACTAAAAAGAGATGTTAAAATGTGGAAAACTGAATAAAACTTGTTTTTTTAAAAAAGGATTTGGATGAAGAGATGGGGAGATTGCTTATCAGACGGCAGTTAAAACACATCAATGACATTCAAGAAAGTTAGAGAAACCTGAGGGTACAGAAATGGGTTGGCAATAATATAGCTAAAATAGAAAAGCACACAAAGGTAAAATTTTAAAAAATGAAATGAAATGGAATTGAAATGCATGGCTACCTAGGAATCTGGGGAGTTGGACTTAGGAAAAGTCCTCAGAAACCTTCATCACAAACAGCATACAAATCAGGCTGAAAGGGCTGCAATAAAGGTAAACACTCTTTTAGGATGGAGTAACAGAAGAGGAAGTTCTAAACAAGAGGAAGAAACCCTTCTATATATGCTAAAAGAAGTTCAAAAGCAAGAAGGGAATCAAAATTAAATCCCACAGAGGCTGCAATGAGCTGAGTGTCAGCGTTCCAACTAACCAGCTCCAAACCAATAAACACCAAGACAAGCATTTCCTCAAAGTTCCGTTTATTAGAGTAGTCCTATTGGCACATCTGGGAAAACCTGAATCTGAGAGTTCCAGGTTTTCCCTTCCCAAAAGAGAAATCCAAGATCCATCCCCTGCGTCCATCAGTCCATCACATGGCCCAATCCAATCTTTGTCCCAACTGGAGTCACTCCCCTCCAGGTGTAGGGCAACATGTCCTTGACTTTCTGAGAAAGAATGTTGTTGTGTCTAATCTTCCACCTCTCTGTGAAATCCCCCCTCCCAAATTCCCAGGCACTGAATGTGGCAGCCTCGAAGCTTCCAAGAAAAATATGGCTGGCAATGAGAATGTTTGCCCTAAAGAGAAGAGGTAGAAGAGGGAGTAGAGCAGAGTCTACTGCCTGAAAGGATGTTATAACCACCATCCCTCAAAAAGCTGAGAACTTCCCTCCTCTCCGACTGCAGACTTAGGGACAAAAAATAAGAAATTCAGTGACACAAAGGCAGATTTTTTTTATTCATATTTATATGCCGCCCTTCTCCAGAGACTCAGGGCACCTTACAATTTTTGGAGTGCAACCCAATGTGCTTAGCAATAGCCTTCCTTCCATTGTATATGCCTGCTTATTACTAAGGCATTTTACAAAGTCAGCTTATTGCCCCAACAATCTTGGGTCCTCATTAAATGTGACAAGAAACGTTCTAAGAGGGGGACAGCTGAACCAAGATTCAGAGCAGACAGTGGGCTCCCCTCCACTGCTTGTGTCCCACTCTCTCAACCCAACCAACACAGGGTGGTTGTTGTAGAGCAAATAGGAGGAGGAAAATTGTGTTGGATATATTCACTGCCCTGAGTTAGTTGTAAAAATAATAAAGGTGGGAAATAAATAAGAGAAAGGAAGGAAGGAAGGAAGGAAGGAAGGAAGGAAGGAAGGAAGGAAGGAAGAAAGAAAGAAGGAAGGAAAGAAAGAAAGAAAGAGAGAGAGAGAGAAAGAAAAAAGAGAAGGAAAAGGAAGGAAGGAAGGAAGGAAGGAAGGAAGGAAGGAAGGAAGGAAGGAAGGAAGGAAGGAAGGAAGGAAGGAAGGAAGGAAGTTCAAGCAGAGGCAATGAACAAAGACCTGGACTAGGTCAGAGTTCCCAACCTTTCTGGCTTTCTGGACTGGCTGGTGTGGGGGAAGGGGAGAGGATGGTTCCATGCGCCTGTCGCTCGTGCAATTGGAGCATGCATACACATGCATGCCTGCTGCTCACATAAGCAGGGATGCATGCCCACCACTTCTACTCAAGGCCCAGTACTGGGCTAGAGCCCAGGGGTTGGGGACCGCTGCACTAGATGGAATATAATTTGTGTATATATTTATTCCTGGCTTTACTTCCCACCAGGTAGCTGGAGTGGAGCCCATGGAGTGCTGCTCAGGTGTGAGGTGTTAAAACCATAACATCTCCATGCCGTAATGCCATCATAAAGTTGAAACTGGCAGAAATCCTAGGAAAGCTAAGAAGTCTGCAAATTGCCAGCTCAATTCACCTGGATGGGGTGTGTGTGTGCGTGTGTGTTTGTGTGCATGTGTGTGTAGTCTGATATCCCCTTAACAAATTATCCATCTTCTTCTCAACTTGGCTCTGCATCTTGCAGGCCACCCTGTTTGATGTTTCCTGTCGTTTTTGCATGCAACATCCTTTGGACCTCAGGGAAATGCTGGTGTTCCTTCATCCCAGAGAGAAATTATTCCAGCTGCCATTAAAGGGAGTGAGATCTATCCCCCCCCCTCCGAGGGGCTTGTTACTCACATAGCTCTATTGAGTATGAATGGCTGACAGGCCCATCTGTCATGAACAGCAGCCAAAGTCTTGGCGAGAACCCTGAGCTGTGAAAGAAAGACAGGGGGAAAAAAAGAGCAAAACCAGGCTGCGAGAAAGCCACTGAGCTGTAACCCTAAATAGATTCAGAGCAGCTTTTCCGGGGCTTTCCACCCTGAGCAAGAGGAGATACGGCTGCCTGGCTGGCACTTGGCGACAGCAGCCCTGTCGCCGGAGCAGAAGGCAGCAGGGAGTTTCCTTCCCGATACCCCCTTGGTTGCACACCTGCTCCTCTCACACCTGCAGTGAGTGAGGGGGAGTATTCAGGCGGGAGGCAGGAAGGAAAAATCCCACAAGGGGAAGGAAAAGTGGACATGGGTGGAAGGTTGAGTGGCCAGCCAGGACCAGGAGCAGCCCTCACTGGTGTTCTGACCTGTGCTTCACGAAATCACGAAGACTCCTCGTCCCGACAAAACCCTTTTTAATAGGCTAATGTGAATTCCTCTCATTCACATCCAGCAAAGTCCCAGCAAATAGTCTTTCAAGAGTGATTTACAACCACAGAACTTATCAGGCTTGGAGAGTTGCGCAGTGCTGTACAAGGAAATACTTGGCAAGGACCCTCTGTGAGTCATGAACAAATCTTCACACTAATTAAACGAACTAATTGTCTCCTGCAAGCACCACTCCCCTTTCGCTCCTCTTTATCCCCTATGGGAGGGGTCATTCATCATCCACCTCTGCCTTTATTTCCTTTATTCCTTAGCTGTTCCCTTCTCCTGGCAGCTCTGTGCATGCACACATCAGAAACAGGCTCCAGCTGTTCTTCTGCCTCACTGATGTCTGACTCCGAAGGCAGCTGAAAACTGTCAGACGGCCTTGGCCCCATCGCTGCTTCAGATGCAGAGCACTCATCAGAGCCTTCCCCAGACTCCAGGACTGGCCCATGTTCCTCCCCAGCCTCCTCACTGTCCGAGTCTGCCACCAGCTCTGCTGGCCACTGGCAGGTCACAACAACTGGTGTGGGGGTCAGGAGAGCAAGACCATCAGACAGCAGAAAGCCAGCTGGCTCAGGTGGACCAGGGGAGACTTCCAGTCTCAGCTACCACTGAGTAACAAGGAAGTGAGGGGAAATGGCCTCTGTCATCTCTGCTCAAGCTTGACAAATTAACGAGTTTGGGCACCCAAGTTGTTCCAAAGTTTGATTTGCCATCTCTTGCAAGGAGCAGAAGATTTTACTTTGTTTCAGGGATGCCCTGACCAGATGGTATACAAGCAGGTGGGATTATCCTATTTTGTACTGGTAGTCCTTGACTTATAACTAGCTGCTTAATGATGATTCAGAGTTATGGCAGACTTCCCTGGGGTAACTTGCAATCCAGTCTCAAAATTCCAACAGCAGCACCACCAAATTTTATGACAGTTTGCCAAAACGTTTCAATCTTCAGCAAACCTGGCCCCTAGCGAATCTCTGGTTTATTTAACAATAAACACAGGGGTGGGATTCTACCAGTTCGCACCTATTCTCTAGAACCGGTTGTTAACATACTAAGCAGTTCGGAGAACCGGTTGTTAGAAGAAATTACTGGCCTAATCCTGTAAGGAAGGCAGGAAGGAAACATTCTGGTGTTGCTTACAGAAATTGCCTCTCCGTTAACCCTTATTACATCCTTGGCAGGACTAGACTTCCTGTCTCAGGAACCTCTCTGGAGTTTTTTCCCCTCCTTTGCTGGCACTTTGTTTGTGTGGAGTGACCATTCAAAGTTACAATGGCACTGAAAAAAGTGATTTATGACCATTTTTCACACTTACAACTGTTGCAGCATCTCCACAGTCATGAGTGGCCAGGTGAGGAGATGCGTGCCTCGATGTGAGTGATGTTGAGTTGGCCATGCCCAGCCAATAACATGAACACCAAGCCATGCCCACCACCTAAGCCATGCCCACAGAACTGGTTGTTAAACATTGATTCCACCCCTGAATAAACATGTTTGTTTAATGACCATAGGGTAAGTTTAGTGCTCACAAAATCAGATCAGTCGTGTGGGTGAACTGATTTATGACCATCATGACTTACCACCATGATGGGCAGGCTCCATTACAGCCATAAGTTGAGGGCTACCTGAACTTAGAGTCTAATATTAACAGATTAACAGAGTTGGAACAGACCTTGTAGGTCATCTAGTCCAGCTCCCCGCCCAAGCAGGAGACCCTACACCAGGGGTCTTCAAACTTGACAGCTTTAAGATTTGTGGACTTCAACTCCCAGAATTCCTCATCCAGTCTTTTTTTTTTTTAATTACATTTATATGCCGCCCTTCTCCTAAGACTCAGGACAGCTTACAATTTTTGGGATGCAACCCAGTGTGCTCAGCAATAGCCTTCATTCCATTGTATATGCCTGCTTATTACTAAGTGGCATTTTTACAAGGTCAGCTAATTGCCCCCAACAATCTTGGGTCCTCAATTTACCTACCCCGAGAGGATGGAAGGCTGAGTCAACCTTGAGCCTGGTGGGATTCGAGCCTACAGCAGTTGTAGGCAACTGGAACTTAAGTGCAGGGAATTAACAGCCTGAGCCACCAAGGCTCTTAGCTCAGGAATTAGCTCAGGAATTAGCTCAGGAATTAGCTCAGGAATTAGCTCAGGAATTCTGGGAGTTTTTTTTTTAATTACACTTATATGCCCTTCTCCAAGACTCAGGGCTTAAGAGCACAACCCAATGCGCTCAGCAATAGCCTTCATTCCATTGTATATGCCTGCTTATTACTAGCGTTTTACAGTCAGCTAATTGCCCCCAACAATCTTGGGTCCTCAATTTACCTACCCCGAGAGGATGGAAGGCTGAGTCAACCTTGAGTTGAAGTCCACAAGTCTTAAACTTGCCAAGTTTGAAGGCCCTTGTCTTACACCATTTCTGACAGATGTCAATCCAGTCTCTTCTTGAAAGCTTCCAGTGATGAAGCTCCCACAACTTCTGAAGGCAACTTCTTTTCCATCGGTTGATTGGTCTCACTGTCAGACAATTCCTCTTTATTTCCAGGTTGAATCTCTCCTTGTTCAGTTTCCATCCATTATTTCTTGTCTGGCCTTCGGGTGCTTTGGAAAATAGCTTGACCCCTTCCTCCTCTCTGTGGCAGCCCCTCAAATACTGGAAGGCTGCTATCATGTCTCCCCTGGTCCTTCTCTTCACTAGACTAGCCACAGTCCTCAATGGAGACCAGAAGTGGAGGGGCAACCAGCACAGTAACTAAGCCCTGGGATGATGTCCTATCAACCAGTTTTGGTTCTAGCTGTTTCAAACCATAAACAACACTTTCAAACTGCCACCTATAGTTTCTGTTTGTTTTCCAAGGGAGTTCCACATATCACATTCTGCCAACATTTAGATTTCACAAATAGCTCATTGGGACGACCGTAGAAATATGTCCCAAAGATGCTTTTCCAAAGACATCTTCAGTTGAAGAAGCTTTTTGAATGAGAAAAGAAAAGTTTTCAAGAAAAAAAACTAAGAACAGTTGCCTTTTGAAAACCACCTTTGGGACAATCACAACCTGGATGATTAGGAATCCCTGTAGACATTTACCATAGGAGTAATAACCAGCCAGTTAAGTATTTCAAAATATGACAGACTATAATGATCCTAGGTAGAGGCAGAAATTTCTCTCTCTAGGCACACTGAGCATATATCCGCTGAACAAAACTCTGCATTGGTGACAGGAAGGGCATCTGGCCATTCAAACACTCTGCTAGCTCCATTCCATTGCCCACCCTGCAAGGGATTATGGGGTCCTTAAATGAAGATGATGATGACAGACTATAACATTCAGAAGCAGGTCACTACAGTAGATACTACAGGAATTGACTTTTTTTAAGTGCATACATAAGCATAGACATATGCATATGTTTGAACTCTGGTTTTCTACTTTAGTGAGTATTTGAGATAGCTTTAAAAATGCAAAACAAAAAAAATGGCAAAAGGTAAAATAACTTTTAAGGCAAAGTGACAAGCCAGGAGGAGACACAAATTCTTTCTCCCCACCCAAATTGGCCCTCGTGGTCAGGAGTCAAGAGATGCCAGTTCCATTGCATTTGGACCTGCAAATCCATCTTGGTGCCATTTCTGCTATAACAGTCCATCTTCTTTACCATTAACTTCTTAACAGCCCTCTCGATCACTCCACAGTGCTGCAAAGGAACTAATCTATTAATGCACTGTTTTTAAAAATGTCATACCAATGATCGACTTTCCTTGGCAGTCATAAAAGTACACTGAGGCCCCCACTGATTTTAAAGAATACCTGTCGTCCCACCAAAATTGTTTTACAATTAAAGTATTTATTTCTTACAGATACAGAATAATAAAATTGGAAAGGATCTTGAATGTCTTCTAGTCCAATGCCCTGCTCAAGCAGGGGACCTTATACCATTCTGGACAAATGGCTACCCAGTATTTTCTTCAACGCCTCCAGTGATGAATCAGCCACAACTTCTGAAGGCCAGCTGTTCCACTGCTTAATTGTTCTTACTGTTAGGAAGTTTTTTCTTAGTTCCAGATTGCTTCTCTCGTTCTTCAGTTTCCATCCATTGTTTCTTGTCTTCTGATGCTTTGGGAAATAGGTTGACCCCTCTTCTCTGTGGCAGCCCCTCAAATATTGGAAGACTGCTATCATGTCATCCCTAATCCTTCTTCTCACTGGTGGAGCCATACGCATTTCCTGCAACTGTTCTGCATATATTTTAGTCTCCAGGCCTGTTATCATCTTAATTGCTCTTCTCTGCATTATTTTTAACGTAAAAATCCTTGGAGATTTCTGCTGATCTTATAGAAGATTTCATGAGATATCAGGAAGAGATTAAGTTTGGTGCATGGGGAAGGAGAGCTCCAGATGTTATCAGCTACACAGGCCTTTAGGACAGCCTTGCCAGCCTTGCCGGCTGCAGAAGAAATGGGCCGGCAAGGCAGGTGTCGGGGTGTGTGAGGCCCATTTCATCAGGGGTCTGGACCAGGCGACCAGAGGGGTGGGTGAAATAAGTCAAGAAGGGAGCCAGACTCATGCAATGAAAGGCCTTGTGTTGCACTGGAGACCCCACTTTCTTATTTCAGACTAAGCAGACACCCACTCTGGCTTGATTCACAAATGATTGCAGTGAGTTGGCTGTGGCAAGTTGCTGTGTCGAGTTGGTTGCGTCAAGTTGACCATGGCAAGTTGGCTGTGATGAGTTGGAACATACCGAGTTGTCCCATTTGGGCTCCAGGAACTGAGCTGAGCACATGGGAACCAAGTGCTCTGCCAGGATCTGGCTCTTTTCACTTGTACTCCCACACCTGCCCTGGTGAGTATGTGCTGACGATGGGGAGGAGTGTAGTCTGGATTCCCAGGAGGGAAGGGCTGCATTCAAGAGAAGTTTAAAGGGTTGGGCTGGTCACCTCCTCCCTAGAGGTTCTCAGGATGTACCTTTGGTAATGGAAGCAGTTTGCTTGTGGTTGGCAAGATTTCTAATAGCCTTAGAACTTATATACCCTTAGACTTATATACTGCTTCACAGAGTTTTCCAGCCCTCTCTAAGCACTTTACAGAGTCAGCCCCCAACAATCTGGGTCCCCGTTTTACCCACCTTGGAAGGATGGAAGGCTGAGTCAACCTTGAACCTGATGAGATTCAAACTGCCGAATTGCAGGCAGCCGGCAGTCAGCAGAAGTAGCCTGCAGTACTGCACTCTAACCACTGGACACCATGGAAGGAAGGAAGGAAGGAAGGAAGGAAGGAAGGAAGGAAGGAAGGAAGGAAGGAAGGAAGGAAGGAAGGAAGGAAAGGCAATAGCAATAGCACTTAGACTTATATACCGCTTCACAGTGCTTTTATAGCCATCTTTAAGCGGTTTTACAGAGTCAGCTTCTTGCCCCCAACAATCTGGATCATTTTCCCGACCTTGGAAGGATGGCAGATTGAGTCAACCTTGAGCCTGGTGAGGATCGAACTGCTGAATTGCAGGCAGCTGGCAGGCAGCAGAAGTAGCCTGCAGTACTGCCTTCTAACCAATGTGCCACCATGGCTCATCATGATCTTGCAGGATTGCACAAGAGGCAGCTGAAATCTTGTGTTATTGGGCCACCTTGCAGGTCTGTCTCCAGTAGTTTCTGTTTCCATTTAATTCAGGCAGAGATGCTCATAGACACCCCCACCTGTTTCTCTTCCGACCAGTCTGAAAACATTCCTCCTAGCAAAAACAGTTTCAGTTAAGCAAGGATACAGGGATAAACAAGGACATAAAGGAGGCCAATCTGATCGCCAGCCAAGCTTTTACACAATGAGGAGCCCCACCTGCCAGAAGCCCAGGCACTCAGGGGGAAGCTGGCCATGAAACCATTTCCTGGCAGGTCCGGAGACAAATCTGCCAATAAATCAGGCAACGAGGCAAATGGCTAAACGAAATGGAGGAAAGAGCACATCCATTATCCAGTCTCCCATCCCTGCTCTAATGTGTGCCAGATGCTCTTTTCTTCCAGGTTAGCCGTAGAGCTAATATAAAACCCGACACCAGGAGGATGAGCTGGTCAGGTGACTTGCAGAGAAAGAGTTTGCCGCATACAGCATCTCTTCCTCGCCCTGAAAGTCCCGCTGGGAGGGCAACACCCTAAGTAAGGCTCTGGAGGAAGAGAGGCTCACCAGGCCCAGGCAGGGCTGCAGGCAACCCAGAGTCCACCTTGTGGTTCAGGTCTCCCAGCCCCCAGTGACATCCAGAGGAGTCAAATTGCATGTCCTGCTTCCTGCCAGGCATCCAGCTACACCTCGGTTCTGCTCTCATTGATAGTAAGGACCAGTTCAATTCAGAATAGAGCTGGAAGGGACCTTGGAGGTCTTCTAGTCCAGCTCCCTTCTCAAGCAGGAGACCCTTTATCGTTTCAGGCAAGTGGCTGTCCAGTCTCTTCTTAAAAACCTCCAGTGATGGAGTGCTCACGATTTCTGGAGGAAAGGTGTTCCACTGGTTAATTGTCCTCACTGTTACGAAGTTTCTCCTTAATTCCAGGTTGGTTTTCTCCTTGATTAGTTTCCATCTGTTGTTTCTTGCCTTGCCTTGCCTTGCCTTGCCTTGCCTTGCCTTGCCTTGACTTGACTTGCCTTGACTTGCCTTGACTTGCCTTGCCTTGCCTTGCCTTGCCTTGCCTTGCCTTGCCTTGACTTGACTTGCCTTGCCTTGCCTTGCCTTGACTTGCCTTGACTTGCCTTGACTTGCCTTGACTTGACTTGCCTTGCCTTGCCTTGACTTGCCTTGACTTGACTTGACTTGACTTGCCTTGACTTGACTTGCCTTGACTTGACTTGCCTTGCCTTGCCTTGACTTGACTTGACTTGCCTTGCCTTGACTTGCCTTGCCTTGCCTTGACTTGACTTGACTTGACTTGACTTGAGTTCTGGTGCTTTGGAAAATAAGTTGACCCTCAAATATTGGAATACTGCTATCATGTCACCCCCACTAGTCCTTCTTTCTCTAGACTAGCCATACCCAAATCCTGCAACTATTCTTCATATGTTTTAGTCTCCAGGACTTTCATCACAGAGTGATGCAGGGGTTAGAATGCAGTATTGAAAGCTAATTCTGCTGACAGCCAGCAGTTCAATTCTCACCCGCTCAAGGTAGACTCAGCCTTCCATCCTTCTGAGGTCAGTAAAAATGAAGATCCAGATTGTTGGGGAGGAAAAGATGCTGACTCTGTAAACCACTTAGAAAGGGCTGTAAAGCACTTGTGAAGCAGTATATAAGTAAGTCTATATACCATCATAGTCTAGTTCGTCTTCTGACGCTCCGTTGTTCTTTGGTGCAGTGTTCTTTCCAGGGACCGCAGCTTCCCTGCATGAAGATTACAATGAGGGTCTCTCCTCCAAGTCATCTTTCTTTCTGACCCCCAGCAACCATCAGGGTCTCATCTGATCATCGCAGGCTTCTGCCCAGGCGTGGGATGCTGCCGATATAATAACCGGTTCAGTGATCACGCGTGCGCTTGATGCATGCTGCGTGCACATGAACCACCATACAAAATTCCTTACCTGTTATGTTACTTTGGGGAAGTAACACAGCTGAGGAGTGACAATCTGCTGTTCCACGCTGATCAGCTGGGATGATAAAGGTCAGTACAGCGGTGGGCAGGCCCACATAATCGTCAGAGCGAATCGGTTCTCTCCCAGCTGATCTTTGGAGCTAGGGGTTCTACCAAACTGGTCTGAATCCGCAGAATCTCACCCCTGCTTCTGCCTCTCCCAGCCATTCAGGGTAATCTTCCTCATTTTGGGGTTTCACTGCAGCTTCTCCCCAAGCTTCCATCTTCTCCTAAGTGCTCTCTTGAGCAGACATGCACTTTCCCCACTGTTATTGCAGACCTAGCTTAATGTCAGACCTGCCCCAACTTAGACTTTAGTAAAGAAAGACCCTCGACTCCATTTAGTTGGAGTGATAGGTTCTTTCATTAAAATTAAGTGGACTCAGAAGAAGTGAAGCTAGATCTGAATATTCCAATGCAAAGGTTACACTTTTCCCTCTTTCCCTGGCCCTCCCCCCTTGACCAGTCCATCAGTGTCCAATAGGATGCCTTTATGGTGTTTTGGGAATGCTTGGCACCTCTAACTACAGTTTCACATTCTGTTCCCAGACAAGGTGTCCTTGAAGGATGGTTCATTCCGATTTGCCCCCTCTGGTTTTTGTCAATGTGTCTCCCCTCTGCCATTTATCTTCTCATTCCCAGGCACATGGTACTACCCCAAATTCCTTCCCCCTCCCTTACAATTTATGGCAGGTTGCCAGCAAAGTGAAGAGGCTGGAGATGGCAGAGCCGACACCTTCACAGCTTGGCTCCTATTACCTGCAGGAGGTCTCTTCTTCTTTCCAATCCATGCAGTCTGTTCAATCTTCCCAGGAGACAAAATTGATGTGGTGGAATGTAGTCTGGATTCCCAGGAGGAAAGTGCTGCTTCCCAGAGGGCAAAGAGGCAGCTGAGCTTGGAAACTTTGATAGGGAGCACGAGAGCTAAAACTGCTCCCTCCCCAGCAGTTCCCAGAGTTTATCTATGCTTTTATGCAAATAGTTGTTTTAGTCTGGCAAGATTCTGTCTATAGATGAAGAACAATAGAAATACTCTGAAGTAACTCCACGTATTATTTTCAATTCTTGGGGCCTGACATCTAGGGCCCCACTTTAGGGAGTGAAGAGGGCTGAGGCTTGGCAGCACTGGTTTTCACTGGTTTGCACCCACGCACCCTCTGGAAATCTATCCTCCCTTTGGGCCTCGATTCTATCATGGTTCTGTTCTATTGTGATTTGATTAGCTGGATTTTGCTTTATACTTCCATTCATTTGTGGACCTTTTATTTGTCCATTTTTTGTTTATGGTACATTGTTTTGTTTTATGCTTCCAAGAATCTTTAGGGATTTGGCAGTCTATAAATTTAAACGCAGTTCTGTCTGTTTCTTAGATCTTAAAACTTTTTTCATCTAGTGTCCATTATCTCTGTGCTCTTTAAGCCCCAACTTCTGCTACACTCTGCAAGACAAAATTGAAAGGGGTTTCCACGTCCCTCTGAAAGCCCAGATTGCTCTCTTTTTCCTCCCAGGACAGCTGAAATAAATATCTCCCACTCTCTACCGTACATCACTTTCCTGCTTAGAAAAATGGTTCCCTTTGCTTTCTTTGTTCTCTGGTGCCTGCTAAATCACTATTTTTTTCTTACTGAGGATGCCCTCTAAACACATTGAGAGCTTGCCCTCACAGGAGGGCAAGGCCTTCCTATAAACCATCCAACAGACCCTGAAGTAAAGCATAATCTTTTGCTTTGTCAGTCCAGATTCAAAAGAAAGGAGAGAGGGAAGCTGGCAGTAACATTTAATCTCATCCTCTGCTGAAATCTGCCTTGCAATTTGCTCAAACATTTGCTTTATCTGTATACCTTCTGGCTTCTGCTTTTCTACCTTATTCCCAAGAAGCCTTTTTTTTCCGTTCAGATTGTGATGTTTTCCTATTTGTATTATTTTCCTCTTAGGCATCTTTCCATCATTCTACAGACTCCTTGGCTGCTCCAGAGCTGTTCCTTCCAGAGGTTTCCACTCAGGATTGAATGGTGGGTGAAAAGACCAGGAGGCTTCAGACTATGGAGAGAGAACTGTGCCATGAAACCAGAGACATTGACAGGGTTAAGTTGCCCTCATCATCTACCCACCCATCATAATTATCTGAGGGGAAAAAAATCTATTCCTTTCTTAAAGCAAATTGTCTTCATCTGATTGGATTACAACGGGCTAAAAATAATACAGGAGAATGTTCTTGCACAGCATGAATTCAGAAGAGATTGGGCAGCGTTTTCCTGAAATGGTGTAGGGCAGTGATGGCGAACCTTTTTGTTGTGCTGTGCCAAAAGCACGCACCCACAATACCATGCACCCGCCCCCGTGCATGCGTGCGCAACACCCCCACCCCGCCCCCATACCTGTAATGTGCATGCCTGCGGCTCCCAGCTGATTTTTGGCCTGTTTGAGTCTGTTTGAGGCTTGAGGGAAGCGTCTGCAGCCTCAGGAGGCTGAAAAATGGGCCCTCTAGAAATACTGGAAGTGCCTGTTTTCAGCCTCTGGAGGGCCTCTGGAGCCTGGGGGAGGCCATTTTCATCCTCCCGGAGGTTCAACAGAAGCCTCAGGAGCCTTGGGAGGCTGAAAACGGGCCCGTTTTTTGGCCTCCCAAGGCTGCAGAGGCTTTCCACGAGCCTCCAGGAGGGTGGAAACAGCCTCAAACAGGTCAAAAATCAGTTGGGAGGCATGCGCATGTGCAGTGCAGGTAAGTTTGCTTGGGCCCATGTGCCCACACCAATGGCTCTGCATGCCACCTGTGGCACGTGTGCCATAGGGTGTCCTGCTTGAGCAAGGATTTCGACTAGAAGAGCCCTGAAGTCCCCTCCAACTCTGTTATTCTGTTAATTAAAATGGCTCCTCTACCCCTTACTTCATCCTACTCCACAAGGCAAGAAACTCATATTGGGCACACAGAGCACTCGCCCCCTGCCTCCTTTCAAGGACTTCAGCTCAACCCCTCAGTGGCCAGTCATTAATCCCTCGTGCCCAAGGGATGATACTTGTGAAGATCCTGGAAAAAGATAATCGAGCAAGGGATCTGCAAACCCTGCAAGCAAGGTTATAACCAGGATGTTTAATTTAGTAGCTGGAACAGTAAAGTGTACAATGGGCCAGAACACACAGTTGCAATTGATCGGTTGGAGAGTGCGGGCTCTTGCATGAGGCAATCTGCGTTATGATTGGTTGCTGTGGGTGTAAAAGGGCAGTTAGTTTCCTTTTTCCCCGCCTTTTTGCTTCTGTGTGTGCTCTGTATGCTTTTAGTGATTTACCTCATGATCTTTCTGTGTCCCTGACTATCTCATCTGCTCTAAATATAAATATAAAAAGATATTTATTTATATTAAAATACAAGTTTTGTCCGTGTCTCTGACTTCATTTGGACAGCTTGCTACACAACCACGGGACAAGAAGCCAAGATGAGTTTGTCAAAAACAGATCATGCCAGACAAACCGTGTTGCATTCTTTGACAAAGTGACTCAATTAGTGGACCACAGAAGTGCTGTGGAAATGGTACACTTGGAGTTCAGTGATTCTTAACCTGGGCGATATTGCCCCCCAAGGGGCGATTTTGTTTTTCAGGGGGGTGATGGAACAAAAAGGGGAGACGTGGGGGCGAAGGAACGGAAGGGGGGCGATATGGGGCGATAGATATATTGGGAGAGAGAGAGAGAGAGATCTATATTTGTAGATAGGTAGGTAGGTAGACAAAAAGACAGACAGGTAGGTAGATAGGCAGGCAGGCAAACAGACCTTTGGATGGATGGATGGATGGATGGATGGATGGATGGATGGATGGACAGACAAAAAGAATGCGAGAGCGGCAGCACTTTGGGAAAGTGGTGGCGGCGGCTTTTCCCAACATGCTGCCGTATTCAAGGTGCCGGTTCAGGTGCAGTACAACAGTCAATGGGGTGAGCCTGCAGGGCCGGTGCCTCAACGCCCCGCCTCTTAGTATCCCCAAGGGGTGGGCAGAGGGGCGCTAAGAGGCGACAGAGGGGCATTCGAGTTGCCGGCTGGCCCTGCAGGTTCACCCATTGACTAGCACTGGTCCAGAGCGGGTGCCTCCAATGCGGAAGCAGTGGCATATTACGTGCTGCCGTGGCCACGTTTGATGCACCACCACCCTGTCGCCTCTTGGCACCCCTCTGCTGGCCCCCTTGGGGACACTAAGAGGTGGCAGGGGGGTGTTCAAGGCGCCAGCCCTGCAGGCTCACCCATTGACTGTAGCACCGCTGTGGAGCCGGCGCCAAAATGGGTGAAACTGCAGGGCGGCTGGCCGCCCCCTGCCACCTCTTAGTGCCCCTCTGCTGGCCCCCTTGGGGACACTAAGAAGTGGCAGGGGCGTTATGTTGGGGAGGGGATGATGACAACTTCCTCAATGGCTCAAGGGGGCGATTCTTTCAAAAAGTTTAAGAACCACTGAAGTAGACTATAGCCTACTCTGTGTATGTATCCATCACCACCAAATGGATTTGTAACTGGCTGACCAACCACACTCAATGTGTAGTCCTCAATGAAATTGCATCTGCATGAAGAGAAGTATGAGGGGGAGATGCACAAAAGGTTCTACCTGAGGCCCAGTACCCTTCAACATCTTCATAAATGATTTAGATGTAGGGATAGAAGGGGAACTCTTAAAATTTGCAGACAGCACCAAATGGAGGAATAGCCGACAGTTTAAGTAGAAAGGCTCAGAATCCAGAAGTATCTTTTTTTTTGAAAAAAAGTTTTTATTTTTAAGACAAACATACAAACAAAACATAAAAACATAAAAGCCATCTTCCATTTTATATACATACAGTGTGTCAGTTGGTTACAGATTTTTTGTGTTATCCTTTCATAGTCAATTTATAAAAAAGATTCTCATATTGTCAATATAAAACATTCTTATATATTTATCAGTTATTATTTATGCATGACTAAACTATTTATTTCATCATTTGCATGAGATATTCTCAATTTTATTATAAAGGTTATGTTACACTTTCATCCAATGGTTATATATGTCTATATTATATTTTATTTCAATCTATTAAATTTCTATTACAAAATTATGTAGTCTATTGCATTACCAAGTCTTTTTATCCAACCATTGATAAAACAAATCCCATATCTTATAAAATTGTATATCTTCTTGATCTCTAATTTCAAATGTCAATTTACTCATTTCAGTACAATCCATAATTTTCTTGATAACTTTCTCCTGCATAGGTATTTTATCGTTTTTCCAATTCTTAGCAAATACAATTCTAACTGCTGTTAAAACATTTACAATCAAATATTTCAACTCTTTATTGTAAGTTTCTGGTATGATTCCTAATAAAAATATTTCCGGTTTAAAGTCTATATGTTGTTTTATCATTTTTTCCAACCATGTGTAGATTTTAGTCCAATATCTTTTTGCATCCGAACACGTCCACCACATATGGTAATACGAGCCAGGTATCTGATGACATTTCCAACATTTATCCGATTTATTCTTAAACATTCTTGCAATTCTCGTCGGGGGCAAGTGCCACCTGTAAAACATCTTATACAGATTTTCTTTATAAGCAATTGACATTGTCATTTTATAATTCTGAGACCATAGTTTTTGCCATTTCTCTAAATCAATCCCATATCCAAATTTTTTCCCCCAAGCAATCATTGTTTCTTTAACTTCTTGTTCTTCCAATTTAAATTCTAATAAATGTCCATAAAGTTTTTTAATTACCTTTTCATCAGTACCCATCAAAATTTTATCTAAATTAGTCAACTTATCATAAATACCTTCTTTTTTTTAATTTTATCAAATCTAGATTGTACTTGCAAATATGAAAACCAATTCATTTTTACACCTTGTTCTTCCAATGCTTGCATAGATTTAAGTTCACCCTTTTCATTCAATATCTCACCGTATCTAACTGTTTGTTCCTTTTTGTATATTACTGGATATGAAAAAGCTTCAATAGTAGATATCCATAATGGAATTTTTAAATAGTATTGCTTTTTAATCTTCTCCCAATTTAAAAACAAAGCCTCTCGAATATAGTGTCTTCTAAAATACCCTTGTGTTTTAGTTCCCTTATACGAAAGAAATGCATGCCACCCCAACAGCAGGTCATGTCCTTCTAAGGTCAATAGTCTACTATTCCTTAGTGTTATCCATTCTTTTACCCACATCAAATTTGCCACCTGATAATAATCCAGAAGTATCTTGACAGAGTTGAACACTAAACCCTCTCCAATCCAATCCAGTTCAGTGGTGAGAAAAGTAAGGTTTTACACAGGCCAAAAAAATGCACAGGTATAGAATAGGTGGTACCAGTTTCAACAGAAGTAATTGTAAGAGGAATCTAAGTGTACCAGTGGATAACCACTTAAGTATGAGCCAGCAGTGTGCTGCAGTTACCCCAAAAAGCCAATGCAATCTTAGGCTGCATCAAGAGAGGGATAGTGATTATATGAAGTGTTAGTATGATTTTACACAGCATTGGTAAGATCACACTTGGAATACTGTGGTCACCACAATATAAAAGAGACTTAGGAAAGAGTGTGGAGAAGACCAACATGAATGATTAGGAGACTGGAAACCTATGAACAGTTGCCAAAACTGGGTCTAGCTTAATGAAGAGAAAGACTAGTGGTGACATGACAGCAGTCTTAAAATGTTTGAGGAGTTTTCACAGAGAGGAGGGGAGTCAACCTATTTTCCAAAGCACCTGATGGCCAGATAAGAAGTAACAAATGGAAGCTTATCAAAGAGAGATCCAATCTAGAACTAAGGAGATATTTCCTGACTGTTAGAACAATTAATAGCTTGCCTCCAGAATTTGTGGGTGCTCCATCACTGGAGATTTTTAAAAAGAAACTGGAGAGTCTGTAATAGGATAAGGTCTCCTATTTGAGCAGGGGGTTAGACTAGAAGGCCTCTAAGGTCCCTTCCAACTTGGTTATTCTGTAATTCTGATGAACGTGGATACACATGAACTGGACAACCTCATGCCTGGCATGATGGTCTATAGGAAATTGCTGGGCAGGGTGATGCCCTCCTGGCATTAGGAAAGAAGGCAAGTCGGGCAGATTCCAAACAACAGCAGAAGCATAAAAAATGTATTTCTTTATCAGCTAGCAGCTTTCCTGGCTGAGCATGGAAGAGAAAGATCTAAGTGGCTCCTATAATCCCTTTCAATGCCAAGGGCAGAGGTTGAATTTAAATTGTGCTTGTGGGTTCCCAGGGGTACTTAGCAGGCCCAATGAACTGGATGTGGGTGTAGGGCTGATAAATAGCTTCACTTACATTTTTATGAAATGGAGAGCAGCATTTGTTGAGGTTCAAGAGTTGAAGATCTGGATTGGAATACTTGCATTTAATGATATATTTTGAAAATGAAGGGATGGGACATGTGAGATGTAAGACCCGATTTATTTAATACTCACAATGCAGAGACAGGTCTGGTTCACAATTCAAAGGTTTATTAAAGAAAATAAGCATTTGCAAATGGGCCTTCAAGTCCCTTCCAAAGTGGATTGGTACAAGAAGAACAAAATTCCATATTCAAACAATACATTTATACCCCTGCACAGAACATGCCATGCCTAAGAGGCCCTCCTCATTCCCCCTTATTATAAAATGAGCTAAACTATGGGCTTAAGAGTCAAAGAGCCTTGGTGGTGCAGGCTGTTAAATGCCTAGCACTTAATTCCAGCTGCCTGCAATTAGTGCAGGCTCGAATCCCACCAGGCTCAAGGTTGACTCAGCCTTCCATCCTCTCAGGGTAGGTAAAGTGAAGACCCAAGATTGTTGGGGGCAATAAGCTGACTTTGTAAAAATGCCGCTTAGTAATAAGCAGGCATATACAATGGAATGAAGGCTATTGCTGAGTGCATTGGGTTGCGCTCCAAAGATTGTAAGCCGCCCTGAGTCTCCGGAGAAGGGCGGCATATAAATATGAATTTAAAAAACAAAAACATAACATTGTTTTCTGTGCCGCAGTGTCTTATCTTGTTTCACTGCTGGGCTTTACCTTGGGAGGATGTCCCTCATCTTATTTACTTGTTGTCCAGCCTGGGGCAGATCTTCCTGTTTTCCAAGAAGATTGTAACAATGCATCATGTACTTGTAACTGAACACATTTTGGGGTTTAGGGGGTTAATATGTAACAGGAAGGAATCTTCTAGCAAAACCATACTTAAACTACATAAAATCCTATTATAAAAGAGTAAGTTATAATATTTTTTCTCTCAGACAGCATACAATTGAGCCCATACAATTGGCTGAACTTGGTAATAGAAGTAAAGTAATTCATTTTCTGGCTATACCTGGCTATTTTAAACCGTAAATTACAAAACAGGCTATTTTTGCCCAACATGTTTGGCAAGAAGAAGTGATACAGTGGCCTAGAGGTGGAGTTGTCACCTCACAATCTGGAGGCTGTGAGTTCAATCCTAGACAGAGGCAGATATTTCTCTCTCCCAGCACATTGAGAATATATCCGCTGAATATAACTCCGCATTGGTGACAGGAAGGGCATCCGGCCAGTAAACAGCTCCATTCAGTTGCCCAGACTTCACTCCGTTAAAAGAAGATGATGATGCTTAGCAAGAAGGAAATCATCTTGCCCTCTACATATGTACTAATAAATAATAAGACAAAGAAATTGTCAGAGTATATTTATGAACTGGAATAGAGCTTAGTTAACAAGGTCAGCCAATGAGAGCTGAGTTGAGGGCTGAAACTTAAAGAGAGAATCTGGGCACGGTTTATCTCTGTTCTGTGCTCAGCTTTAAAGTGAAAAGAGAAACTAACTTGCTTGCTTATCTGCTGAAGTTGAGTTGCTGTTCTGCTCGAACCTGTAACATGTCTGCTTCTGTTTGAGCTTGCTCCATGCTGGAGAAATCTACAACTGGTATTGTAATTCTGTGTTTATAAAGAAGTTAAATGAAGCCTCAGCCATCTGTGCTTATTTTTCTGGCGCTGAACTTACACTGCAATACTCTGAACAGAAATTACTGTAAAAGCATCATAAAGAAAAAAATATAAGGAAATATCACTAAATCTAGTTTGCACAGCTAATTCAAAGGTAAAATTCGAAGTACACATTTATATGTTTCTCACTGCTAATCACCAAAAATCTGCTGTACGCATCCCTAAAAAACCCTTCATCATAAATTCACGGGACACCTTCAAAATTTTGCTCTTTGTCATTTCTTGTATCCTGCCAATCAAAACCCTCCTGGGCACACTTAACAACTTAACCTGCCTGTAGTTGTCATGTTTCCCTTTGCGTAAGGAATCAACAATAGCTTTTCCTAACATCAGGCCTAGGTGCAGCCTTCATAAACATGTTAAGGTAATCACACAGCCTCTATTCAGAATCTCAATATAGATTCTGATTTTAATATTTCCCCTATAACACCCCCTACACCTGTAATAGTAGTATTTTTCAATATGCTCACAGCAGTTATTGCGTGCATTTAATCATGTTTTTTTCAAACGTTTATAGTATTCTATTCCAATTCCACTTTTCAGTTCCATAATCAGTATTATTGCCATACACATCTATTCAACAGTCCTTCTAACTTTTCTCCACTTCAGATTCATCCCAAAATTACCATTTTTATTAATTCCATTTTTTATTTTTATTTTTTTTGCTGGAGAGTTCTATTTTAGCTCCTCTTCCACATTCCTGAAATAATTTAACTTAATTTCCTTCAAACTCATTGCCATTTCCTTTTAATGTTAACCACTCTTTACACCCTTTCCTCTATCTGCACATTATGAAGTATCTTCTTCTTATCCTCATTTTTGCAACCATATTCCCTTATACACACTTTTTCCAGCCATGACATTGTTCCACCAAGCGTCTTTTTCCCACTAATATAACTCCATTCACTTTGTTTAACGCTCTGTAACATAATTATTTTCATCCTGCTCCATGGAATCCCATGTTCTTATGCTCACCTTCCATTCATTCTTTTGAGAGACTACACTTTGTCTTGGAACACTTTTTCATCCAGGATGCATACTTTTCTTTCAGTTGTGCTACTTTCTTTTTCATTTCTTTCCTTTTCTTCCATGCCAGCTTTTCCCCCAAGATCTATTGCTGATACTCTCAAAATAGTAAAAAAAGACTCTTGTCAACCACATTTCTCCTCCTGCGCGATCTGCATTGGTTGCCAGTTGCCCTCCGTATAAGATTCAAGGTCCTGGTTGTTGACCTATAAAGCCCTACATGGCTTTGGGTCCGGGGTATTTGCAGGAGCGTCTCCTGCCACCATTGAGTTCCAATTGCCCAGTGCGCTCCCACTGGCAGGGCCTCCTTGGGGTGCCGTCGGCCAGATAATGCCGGTTGGCGGCCCCCAGGGGTAGGGCCTTCTCTGTGGGAGCTCCCACCCTGTGGAACCAGCTACCCCTGGGGTTATGGTTGGCCCCTGACCTACATTCCTTCCGCCGCGATCTAAAGACCTGGCTGTTTTTGCAGGCCAGCCTGGATTGAGGGAGATTGGGGTTTTTAATTGGGTATTTTAGCATGGGATTTTACTGTTTATTTGGATTGGGTTTAATACTTTTTTAAATATTTGTATGTTATACTTTTATGTGAGCCTCCCCGAGTCCTTCGGGAGATGAGGTGGCATATAAATCCAAATAAATCTAAATCTAAATCTAAATTTTAAAAATAATAAGATCAGTCATGCTTTCAGATTTAAATTAATTTCTCTGCACGAAAGATATGCTTAAACCGTACATAGGTACTCCTCGACTTACGACCACAATTGAGCCCAAAATTTCTGTTGTTAAGTGAGACATCTTTTAACTGAGTTTTGCCCCGTTTTATGACTTTTCTTGCCACAGTTGTTAAATGAATCACCGTAGTTGATAACAGCAGGGGTGGGAGTCAAAAATCACAGCAACCAGTTTGCTGCCCGGTTGCTGGGTGGGCGTGGCCATGGTGGGTGTGGCCTACTGGAACTTCCGGGAGGGCTGTTTTTCACCTTCCCAAGGGTCTGGAGGGCTGCCCCCGGGCCTCTGGGAGGGCAAAAATGGCCTCCCCTGTGTCGGGCTTCATAGGAATTGGCACCCGACAGCCAGGGCGTCCGTGATCTCGGGAAGGCTCAGCACTTCCATATGACAACACTGGAGGCAGCAGAGCAACAAGGGCTGGGAGACAACTGCTGGGTGGGGAAGTCCAAGCCACTTGGGGAATCTCTTGCATTACCCAAGATCCCACTGTCAGTGAGGGAGGTGATGGTTGTGGGGGAATCCCTAACAGCAGCGTTTGGAAGGGAATCCATACCAGAACTCCAGGCGGGGTTGTATATACTGCTGAATTGGGAAAGGGGATTAGCTGGGGGTTGGAGATAGGAGAGAGGGCGGATTAGGATACAGGGCTTATGCATAATAAGGCAAGGCATAATAGGGTGATTGGGAAATGAGCATAGGGCGGAGTTAGAGGCATTTAGGTGGGTGGAGTAAGGGGATAAATTACACTGGAAGGCAGACACTTCCAGGGCTAACCTGGATCGGAATAAACCATTCTTGCTGACTGCTATGGGCGTAGAGGAATAAAGATACTTCAAACCTCCAAGTTTGCTGATTCGCATTTCCTATCTACAGTTATCCAGACCATCAGCTGAGACCTGGGCTCTGGAGGCTCTCCGGAAGCTGGAAACAGGCCTGTTTCTGGACTTCCGGAAGACCCGTTTTTCCCCATCCCAGAGCCCCTGCACGAACCCTGCAGTTACTTGCATCGCATGGAAACTCCTGGGAGGGGAGAGGTGGAGTGGGCTGCTCAGTTGAAATACCGGTTCAGCGAACCAAATTAGAACTTAACATCCGGTTCACTCGAACCAGTCTGAACCGGTAGAATCCCACCCCTGGATAACAGGGTTCTTAAGTGAATCTAGTTTTCCCAATGGACTTTGCTTGTCAGAAAGTTGCAAAAGGGGATTACATGGTGCTGGGACACAGAAAAGGTTATAAATATGAACCAGTTGCCAACCATCTGAACTCTGATCACATGACCATGGGGAGGCTGCAAAGGTTGTAACTATGAAAAACGGCCATAAGTAGCTTTTTTCAGTGCTGTTGTAACTTTGTTGTAACACTAAATGAACTGTTGTAAATCAAAGACCACCTGTATTTGAAACAGACCTTTTTCTACGCAGATGCTTGCCATTCACTCTTGTCATTTATCATTGCTCCACATATATCTCTCTTTCCCTCTTGATTTAGTCCTACTCATCAGTGGTGGTATTTGACCCGTTCAGCCTGATTCTGGTGAGCCAGTAGGAGTGATGAGCAGCAAGACCAAACCGGTTCTGTCCGCCGCTCTGCTGTTGGGCCCACCTGCCCGCCCGGGCTCCCATACTCACCTTTATCCTCTGAATTTGAAGTGCAGCTGCTTTGCATGACATAGAATAGTGCTGTGTGGCAGCTGCTGAAACGACCGGGATCGTGCAAAGCGCGCCCACCAAGCCACGCCCACCGAACTGGTGGCAACAATATTTGAATCCCACCACTTCTACTCATCCATTCCTGTCATCTAGAGAGGGGGGGGATTTCCTGGATCTTCTTATACCTCTCGAATGTTGCACAATTGTCCCCAATCTCATCTCTTATTCTTCCTTTATCAACCTATCATCCGTCTTTTCTTTGATCCCACAACAAACTTAGATGACACCAGTTTATGGACTGATGCACATTTTCACTTATTTTTTTTTTCATGATTTTTCTTTGTTTATGGGTAGTCCTCAGCTTACAACCAAAATCAGGGTCAGAATTTCCAATACTAAGCAAAGGATTTGTTAAGTGAATCACACTTGATTTTATGAACTTTGACAATTGTTACGTGAGTCATGCAATTACTAACTGGATTTAGCTTTCCCCACTGACTTTCCTTGTCAAAAGCCACCTGGAAAGGTCACAAATTATGAGAATAGAATAGAATAGCATTAGATGAGAATGAGAATAGGGATAGGGATAGGGATAGGGATAGGGATAGGGATAGGGATAGGGATAGGACAGATTAGATGAATAGAATAGAATAGAATAGAGTAGAGTAGAGTAGAGTAGAGTAGAGTAGAATAGAATAGAATAGAATAGAATAGAATAGAATAGAATAGAATAGAATAGAATAGAATAATAGGAGCTGGAAGGGACCTTGGAGGTCTTCTAGTCCAGCCCCCTGCTGAAGCAGGAGAACCTGTACCATTTCAGACAAGTGACTGTCCAGTCTCTTCTTTAAAACCTCCAGTGATGGAGCACCCACAACTTCTGAAAGCAACTTCTGTTCCACTGTGTAATTGTCCTCCCTGTTAGGAAGTTTCTCCTTAATTCCAGGTTGTTTCTCTCTTTGATCAGTTTCCAACCATTGTTTCTTGTCCTGCCCTCTGGTGCTTTGGAGAATAATAGACAATCCTAGCATGCTGAGATCTTTGTCAAAGTGTAACTGTCGAGATGCTGTGATGGTTGTAATAATAAGGACCAGTTAAGTCACCTTTTTTCCCCCAGTGCTGCTGTATCTTTGAACAGGTGGTAAATGAACAGTAGTAAGTCAAGGACTATCCGTATTCATCAAACCCATATCACTAGCTACCACCATTCAGATTTACTAGATCCTTCTCCTGTCTTGGTTTCAGAGATTGGTATTTATTTATTTATTTATTTATTTATTTATTTTATTAGGCTTGTATGCCACCCACTCTCCCTAAGGACTCAGGGCGGCTAACAATAAAACCCGGTACAAATTTACAATAAAAAACGATTAAACGGTTACAAGCCTAATGAGAGTAAAATAATAAATTAAAATTAATTAAAAATAACTCTAAAACAACCCCTCCCCCCCCCGGTCAGTCCAGACCAGCCTGTTGAAAGAGCCAGGTCTTCAGGTCACGGTGGAAGGAGCAGAGATCAGGGGCCAAACAAAGGCCCAAGGGGAGCTGATTCCACAGGGTGGGTGCTCCCACAGAGAAGGCCCTACCCCTGGGCACTGCCAATCGACAATGTCTAACCGACATTGGTGGGATATCTATTTTTCTTATTTTCATCCCATTGATTAATTCATACTATTTACCATTTATATCCTTGACTTTCCACATCACAGCCTTCCCTGGAGGCCCCATAAACATCGACTTCAACTGTCTGATGTGGCTTTAATCAACTGAGGCTTTTGCCTAATGCCTTTCCAATAAGATGAGAAAGTGATGATTAAATTACCACCTTTAGTCCTGCCAGTGCCACATGCTGACAATAAGGATCGCGCCACTCAGTTTGGGCATCATCTGGCAGGATGCCTTGAGGGCGAGCAAACAGTTCATCCTGCTCTTTGCAAGCCAAGATGTTGCATAGAAACCACCTTGCAAGCCAACATATTGTTGTGGTTCACCGGCAGCCTGTGCAGACAGCAGGGGAATCAGACAGTGGGGAACAATGGGGACCAGTCCAGGAGTCTGGGGAGAACTCAGATGAGGGTCCTGCATCCGATGCAGAGATGGAGCCAGGACCATCTGGGAGTGGGGTGCTGCCTCCGGAGTCTCCAGAATCAGGCAGCAGTGAGGCAGAGGAACCAGGGAGCCTGTTCCCAGTGCACGTGTGCACAGAAGGCAAGAACAGATGAGACAAAAGGGGCATCTCAAGAGTAAGGCTGGGAGGTGATTGCCCCCTTTCTGCAAAGAAACAGAACGTGTGCCTAACCCTGCCTAGCCTTTGCATTTAGCTTCCACAGCAAGACTGAGGGGGAAAATCTATTCCTTCCTCAAAGCAAATTCTCTTCATCTGATTGGATTACAACGGGCTAAAAATAATACAGGAGAATGTTCTTGCACAGCATGAATTCAGAAGAGATTGGGCAGCCATTTTCCTGAAATGGTGTAGGATGTCCTGCTTGAGCAAGGGTTTGGACTAGAAGATCTCTGAAGTCCCCTCCAACTCTGTTATTCTGTTAATAAAAATGGCTCCTCTACCCCTTACTTCATCCTACTCCACAAGGCAAGAAACTCATGTTGGGCACACAGAGCACTCGCCCCTTGCTTCCTTTCAAGGACTTCAGCTCAACCCCTCAGTGGCCAGTCATTAAGCCCTCACACCCAAGGGATGCTACTTGTGAAGATCCTGGGAAAGATAATCAAGCAAGGGATCTGCAAACCCTGCAAGCAAGGTTATAACCAGGACGTTTAATTTAGTAGCTGGAACAGTAAAGTGTACAATGGGCCAGAACACATGGTTGCAATTGATCGGTTGGAGAGTGCGGGCTCTTGCGTGAGGCAATCTGCATTATGAGTGGTTGCTGTGGGTGTAAAAAGGCAGTTAGTTTCCTTTTCCCCCCGCCTTTTTGCTTCTGTGTGTGCTCTGTATGCTTTTAGTGATTTACCTCATGATCTTCCTGTGTCCTGCAACATTTCATCACCTCTCAGCCTTCCACCACTTATTGTACCCACCGTGCCTTCTGGGAACCCTGGAATTTGCAGGTGCCCAGAGAGCTCTGAAGGCAGCCAAGCAGCTGCTCAGCACCGGCTTTCCAAGTTCCGCTTCTGGGACCTACGTCACTGCCTAAGTTGGGAGCTCTCCAAGGTGCTGACCAGCTGAACCCGACCCGCAGCCCCAAATGCGTTCTCGGCGGCCGTTTTGGTCTCCTGTTGTTCTCCGGCCCCGTCCAGAAAGCAGAAGCAGGGCAGGCCACGTGGCTTCAGAGAGAGCTGATGGCCCGAGCCCAACATTTTTAGCTGTGGGAAATATCTGCCTCATGCATTTAAGTCCTCCTTCCTTTGCAACAGGGAAACACCTCACTTCCAAGGCCGTTAGATCTTCCAGGGCATTTTAACGCTCCTGGCAGTTTCAGCAGAGATCAATGCCAACTCCGAGAATCAGTTTTCTCTCCTTCCCTTTGCTACCCCGCGCCCTCCCCTCTCTCACCTTTGTTTTCTGATTCCTTTTATCTTTGCTCCCGACAGGGAAGGGGGAAAAAAAACACACGAGGAAGCTTAAGCTGCAAACGCTTGCGGAGAAAAGCCAAGATTTGACATAGGAAAGAGCACAAGTTGGAGGAGAACATCAGAGCTTGGTGGAGGGAAGAGAGACCTTTTGCACCTGCTTATTATGACATGGCTTTAGCCTCCATGGTGCATCTCAGGGCTTGATGAAGCATGACAGTTTTACAAGGAGAGGAGCATTTAAACAGCCTCAGCTCTCACTTCGAAACCTTCCTTTTCCAGAAGACTCTGGACAAAATTAGAAGGCAGATTTCAGGAGAAGCAGGGCAAGAAGAAAAATCCTCTTCTCCTTTTCAAGCAGAAGCAACTAGAACCACTCATGGATAGGCCCAAGTAAATACTTTATTACTGATCATCTATGTTATAAGAATCTCAACAGACAGTCTGCCTTCCCTTGGGAATTGGCAAATACAGACCAGACCTCAAATGGTTGCTCCCCTGAACAATCTCAAAGCTGGAATTCTCATTATTCCATCTAGGAGGACCCTTCCCTTCAGCCAGTGGTTCCTCCACACTCCAACAAAATAGAAGAGAACAGAACAGAATAGAATAGAATAGGGAAGAGAAGAGAAGAGAAGAGAAGAGAAGAGAAGAGAAGAAGAGAACAGAACAGAACAGAACAGAACCGAATAGAATAGACTATAGAATGGTCTATAGAATAGAATAGAATAGAATAGAATAGAATAGAATAGAATAGAATAGAATAGAATAGAATAGAATAGAATTCTTCATTGGCCAAGTGTGACTGGACACACAAGGAATTTGTCTTGGTGCAGAAGCTCTCAGCGTACATAAAGGAAAAAATACATTCATCAAGAATCATAAGATACAACACTTAGTGATAGTCATTGGTTACTAATAAGCAATCAAATCATACTAGGGAACTAATAAAACAATATAAATTGTAAAGATACAAACAACACAGTTATAGTCATAAGTGGGAAGAGATAGATACTAGGAAAGATGAGAGGAATGATAGTAATGCAGTCTTAGTAAATAAGTTGACAGTGTTGTGCGAATTATTTGTTTAGCAGAGTGATGGCATTCGGGGGGAAACTGTCCTTGTGTCTGGTTGTTCTGGTGTGCAGTGCCCTATAGTGTCATTTTGAGGATAGGAGTTGAAACAATGGTTCACATCTCAAGATGTTGACTCTTCTGATGTCCTTTACTTGGCTCCTTTCTGGAGATACAGCTGGAGCTGCCACTGAGAGTACTCAGTAGAGTAATTGTGATCAGAATACAAGGCCATCATTTTTGCTCACATTTCAGGATATGGGGCAGCATCCTCCGACTGAGATTCAAGGTGCTCGTGTTAACATATAAAGTCCTGCATGGCTTGGGTCCGGGGTACTTGCGGGAACATCTCCTGCCAGCATCGACATCCCTTCGTCCTGTATGCTGTCACAGACAGGGCCTCCTTGGGGTGCCGTCGGCCAGACAGTGTCAGCCGGCGACCCCCAGGGGTAGGGCCTTCTCTGTGGTAGCACCCACCCTGTGGAACCAGCTCCCTTTGGGGCTTCGATTAGCCCCTGACCTCCGTTCCTTCCACCGCGACCTGAAGACCTGGTTTTTTCAGCAATCTGGCCTGGACTGAAGTGGAGTAGGGATGGGTTTTTTAACAGTTTTTAGATTAGTTTGTGGGTTTTAAAATTTATTGGGCTTAATGTTTAATAGTATTTTATTTAACTTATTTGTATTCGTATTTTAATGTTGTGAGCCGCCCTGAGTCCTCGGGGAGAAGGGCGGCATATAAGTCCAATAAAATAAAATAAAATAAAATCAATTAAGGCATTGGGCTCCTGTTTCTGAGCACCATCCAGAAAGTTCATCCCACTCCACATTCTTCTATCTTCATTAGGAGGGCAACCTCGAGGTGATCAAAAATTGGTGGCAGTTGTGATGTGGGAATGGGAAAACTCACTGCAGCCAGTTGGTGATTTCTGTTTTCTTTTGTCTTTAGGCTATATCCGTGATGATGCCACGTGTGCCGGAAGTGGCACGCAAAGCCATGTCTCTAGGCATGCCAACCATCACCCGTTGCTCTTCCAGGTTCTGGCACGTGGATGCACATCAGCCAGCTGGTCTTCATGTGCATGGGAGCACCAGAAACAGGAAGAGCAGTTCCTGGAGCACACACGCACTGGCCAGCTGGTCTTTGCACGTGTATGCGCATTAGAAACTGAAAGACCAGGTGGCTGGCATGCATGTGTGCACCAGGCAGCTAAGCTTATGGTTTCCTGTTGTCCCGTGTGCACGTGTCGGGGAGCTGCCCTTCCAGTTTCTTGCACGCACTCCCATTTTGGCACTCGGTGCTGAAAAGGTTAGCCACCACTGGGCTATATCTTCTTTCTTTCTTTCTTTCTTTCTTTCTTTCTTTCTTTCTTTCTTTCTTTCTTCCTTCCTTCCTTCCTTCCTTGCTTCCTTTCTTTCTTTCTTTCTCAGTCCTCCTCCACCCACACAACGAATGCACACAGACCTGGATCATGGTCAATGACAATGCTTCTCTGAAGTGATCGTTGGCTAAAGAAAACAGCAGCAGCTATTCTGGTTCTCCCCAAATTCTTTTTCCTTGAAAATCACCGAGCTTTTCTATTCCTTAAATCCAATCAAAATTTGGTTGCCCGCTGCTGAAAAATGCCAACCAAATTCCTAGGCGAAAGGTAACAACTGTTGTAAATAGCTATTTTCCTGCTTCAGCCCAGCATTATTTTCTCTTTCTTTCCCCTAATAAGCAGAAATAAACCGGGCCATTTGTTTTTAGGGAGCACTGCTAAATTTAGCTCTGTGGTCTTGCAGAGCCCTGAAAGTGAAGGAAGCCACCTGCAGTCCATAGGGGACCTTGATTCATTGGGATAATTGGGGACCTCTGGGAAAGAGTAAGCCGAAAGTTCACTGCAAGCAACTGAGAAGTTGAACTTTGCCTTATACCAGCTCAACCTACTAACCTGCTATTTGATTATCAGCAATCTCAGCATTACAAGGAAGAGCACCAAAAAAACCCCACCCTGTGGAACTTATCTGCAGGAAGAAAAAAAAGTCCAAAGGCTTTTTCTCTACTCTGTGAGTTAAACCAAGACAGAGAAAGAGCCAGGAATTCACCTTAACCAGGTTTGCTTTCTTTGTTGTTTACCATGCTTGTTTTTATTTTTGGTGGCTGCGGTTACTGTATTCAAGCTGCTGGTGTTAACCTATAAAGCCCTTCATGGCATTGGTATTTGCAGGAAACCCTGCTGCCGATAACAGCTTTCCCGATGCCGGCAGGGCCACTGGCATGCCGTTCAGGATGGGCTGGCAATGTTCCCAGGGCTGGCGGCTCCCAGGCACCCACCCCTGGAGCTCTGGGTGGCCCCTGACCTTCTGCCATGGCCTAAAAACTTGGCTGTTCCAACAAGCCTACCTGGACTGATGGAGGGGGGGGAGGGATTTTTAGTGTTGTTTTAAATTCAATTAATTTATGAGATTTGGGGTTTAATTATTTTTTTAATATTTCTAGTGTGTTGTTTTTAGCATTGTAAGCTGCCCTGAGTCCTTGGGGAGATAGGGCGGCATATGAATCTCATAAAAAAATAAATAGATAAATAAATATTTGGCAAATATTGCCCCTGTAACTTCCTTAGGGCTTACTGTATGGTGCAAATCCACGAAATGACTGAATTCGACAACCAAATTAAGTATGGTTGTAGGAGGGTAGCAAGGGTGGGATGCAAATATTTTTACTACCGGTTCTGTGAGCATGGCTAGGTGGGTGGCTAGGTGGGTGTGGCCATGTGATGGGTGGGCATGGCTTCTTCTTCTTTTTGCAGCAAGCCCCCTCCCACGCTCCTTTTATTTGCCTCCTGAGCCTCAGGGAAGCCTCCTGGGCAAAGTATTATTATTATTATTATTATTATTATTAAGTATGGTTGTAGGAGGGTAGCAAGGGTGGGATGCAAATATTTTTACTACCGGTTCTGTGAGCATGGCTAGGTGGGTGTGGCTAGGTGGGTGTGGCCATGTGATGGGTGGGCATGGCTTCTTCTTTTTTGCAGCAAGCCCCTCCCAGCCCTTTTATTTGCCTCCTGAGCCTCAGGGAAGCCTCCTGGGCAAAGTATTATTATTATTATTATTATTATTATTATTATTATAATTTATTTATTTAGAACATGTAGCCCCTTCTCCGAAGGACTCAGGCCGAACATACAAAAAGAACATATACAATAAAATAATTAAATAAAAACATGTCCAAATTACAAAAAACAGCTAAAACGATAAAATTACAGAATAAACAAACTATTAAAACCCACCCCCATGGTCAATCCAGGCCGTGCTGAAACAGCCAAGTCTTCAGGTCTCGATGAAAGGATGGAGATCAGGGGCAACGCAGATCCGCAGGAAGCTGATTCCATAGAGGGACCCACAGAAAAGGCCCTAGCTCTGGGAGCAGCCGACAATGCCTGACCGCCGGTATTCCCAGGCGGTTCCCGCGAACTGGGCTGAACCAGTAGAACACCACCACTGGAGGGTAGCCATCTCCATGGACTCCAAGCATTGAGAAGCTCTATCCAAAACCCAAGTTTGTTCCTGTGTCAGCAGAAGGAGGGAGAGTTCAAACCAAAAAAGCAAAAAGGTTTGCAACCCCCCCTTTTGCATGAATGAACCAAAACTCAAGAATTTTGATTGCACTGCCATGGCCTACTCTTGTCTTCTTTCAGCCCTTCCGCCCCTCCCCCAGAAGCACCACTGTCCCTGCCTGTTTTGAAAGACTTTGCCAAAAGTTTTCCCATTTTTCTTGGCATTTAAGGGTGACTTCCTATAAAATGTACTGTGGGGCTTCTCTTGTCCCTGCAGAGTCAATGGGTTTGCGACAGGCAGATCGTACCTGTCTTAAGCCCCAATCTTGGTCATTGATTGGTGGCTCAGGCTGTTAATTGCCTGCACTTAAGACCCAGCTGCCTACAACTGCTGTAGGCTCGAATCCCACCAGGCTCAAGGTTGACTCAGCCTTCCATCCTCTGGGTAGGTAAATGAGGACCCAAGATTGTTGGGGGCATTAGCTGACTGTAAAAAAAATGCAGCAATAATAAGCAGGCATATACAATGAAGGCTATTGCTGAGCACACTGGGTTGTATCCCAAAAATTGTAAGCCGTCCTGAGTCTCCGGAGAAGGGCGGCATATAAATGTAATTTAAATTAAAATTAAATTTGAAGCCCAAGCATGCTCGCTTCCATTTTACCTTTCTGCAGAACGAGGAATTGAGATTTTGTTAAGCTATCACTGGTTGAGGAAAGGTTGTCAGGAATGTCATTCAATTACAGCATTTAGGGGACAAAAACCATGACAGGCATGTAGTCAAAAGCCAATTTAAATTTCTAACACCAGAATATACCCTGTGAATTAAGAGAGGTGATTCTGTGTCTATCATATCTCTGCAGTTCTTTCTCTTTTGTCCTCTGTTGGAAATTCCAAGAATCCCTGGTCTTTTTGTGTACCTTTTTTGCTTTCCTTTTTTCATATTTTTCATCGTAGTCACCATGATGTAAAAAGGGCATTGAGAAGATGCTAGAAAAAGTGCAGAGAAGAGCAGCAAAGAAGATTAGGAGGCGGGAGGCTAAAACATATAAAGAACGGTTGCTGGAATTGGGTAAGTCTAGTCCAGTGCAAAGAAGGACTGGTGGGGATATGATAGCAGTCTTCCAATATCTGAGGGTCTGTGACAAAGAAGAGGGGATCAACCTATTCTCTAAAGCCCCTGAGGCAGGGGTGGGATTCAAAAATTTTAACAACCGGTTCTGTGGGCGTGGCTTAGGTGGTGGGTGTGGCTTGGTGGTCATGTGGCTGGGTGGACATGGCTTGGTGGTCATGTTATTGGCTGGGTGTGGCCAACTCAATATCACTCATATTGAGGCACGCATCTCCTCGCCTGGCCTCTCATGACTGTGGATGCTGCAACAGTCGTTAGAAAAATGGTCACCTTTTTCAGTGCCATTGAACTTTGAAGGGTCACTCCACACAAGCAAAGTACCAGCAAAGGAGGGGAAAAAACTCCAGAGACGTTCCTGAGACAGGAAGTCTAGTCCTGCCAAGAATGTAATAAGAGTTAATGGAGAGGCAGTTTCTGTAAGCAACACCAGAATGTTTCCTTCCTGCCTTCCTTACAGGATTAGCCCAGTAATTTCTCCTAACAACCGGTTCTGCAAACTGCTTAGAATGTTAACAACTGGTACTAGCAAATAGGTGCGAACTGGTAGAATCCCACCCTTGCCCTGAGGGCAGGACAAGAAGCAACGGATGGAAACTAACCAAGGAGAGAAACAACCTGGAATGAAGGAGAAATTTCCTGATAGTTAGAACAATTAATCAGTGGAACAACTTGCCTCCAGAAGTTGTGAATGCTCTAATCCTGGAAGTTTTCAAGAAGATGTTGGATTACCATTTGTCTGAAATGGTATGATTGGAAGCATGGTCCTTTCCAAATCTGTCACTCTGCAGGCTGCGTATATTTACAGATTTAACTCTAGTGCAACAACCATCTTTTTTCTTTCTCTTTCTTTCTCTCCCTGGAATTACACTTGTCAGTCCATCTATCATAGAACCTAGTCACACACACACATACACAAACACCGCTACTGCTTCTGTAGCTGCCTTACAGTCTTCCCACATAGAACAAGACATGTTTTGACCAAACTTGACATCAAGTTGATGGCACATAATCAATCAATCAATCTCAGAATATTACATTGTCCCAACAAAAAAGTGAAATTTCTCAACCTGGAACCTCTCTGGCTGTATCCTTGCTGTGCCACTGTGGGTCTAATGGACTCATTTGAAGACTCATCAAGATGATTTTCCAACCAAATGAAGATCATCCATAACATTCCTTGTTTATTTATTGTTGTCTCTTTTCTCTCTTTTTTCCCCATATAGTTGTTGATGTCTGGTCTGAAAATTCCAGAGCTCTCTCGTCCTGCCCAAAGTGTGTCAAGCTGAGAAACAGAGAAAATGGCTGTGACAGGCCCGATCTGTTTTGAAGCTGACACCTACAGCACATGCAAAGAATTCTCCTGACCCTGTCCAGCCTGGAAGCCCTGAGGGAGAAGGATCTTCCTCTGTGCCTCAGCACTGGTCAAAATGTCCCAGGCGGGCTCAGAAGCTGTCCAGTCTGGAAATCTTTCAATGGTACCCCCTGAGTGCTGGACAAAATGCCTCCCCTCAGCCTTCTGTAGAGATCTCCCAAGCTGGACATCTCTACTCTGGAATGGGACATTATTGGGACAATTCACCCCGACTATCTCACTGTGGCCATCTCACCTTGTCACAGCCATCTCATCACAGTCAACTCACCATGGTGTCAGGTTTCCAAGTGATGAAATCCATTTAAAAAGAAAAGTGCAAAGTCCAACTTCCAAAACAATTTCTTTTATTTAGGAAAGCATCAAATTGGCAAAGTCTGTTGTAATTCCAGACCTGACACAACCCGGAATTACACCACATAATATTGGAAGTTAGAAACAACCCCCAAAAGTCACATTCCACAACAGAAGTAAATCAAAATTTGTCTGGTGTCATCAATCTCCACCTCCAGGTCTCAGCAGGGTCAGCTTTCATTCCCACAGGAAGAAGAACCACCTAGCCTAAACAACTCTCTCTCCCTCAACTCCTCCCACCTTAGGAATGTTGCAAGCCCGAAACCCTTCCCTCCATAACCAGCAAAGAGAAAGAAAGAAAAGGAATATATAATAAGGCTAAATAAAATGGCTATGCATAGGTCAATTTCAGGTTTGACACATGGGACAATTCACCATGCCCAACTTGTTGCAAGGCAACTCGCCACAGAAAATTCCTTGTGGGACAACTCAACACAATAAATGTTATCCATTTTTGTCAATATTAAATCATGTCAAAGAAACAGTGGTGGATAACATTTATCACACCGAGTTATCCCACATGGAATTGTCAACAAACTTAAGAGAGACCCTTTCCCACGGATGGAAATCTTAAAGAGGAAAACAACTCAAGAAGCTTGGGAAACTCTGAAAAATGAGAGTATAAAAACCCAGTCTAGCACAAAACAGTCTTCCAGTTCTTGAAGGGCTGTCAATCTATTCTCCAAAGCACCAGAAGTAACAAGTGGGGGGCTTGTTAAAGAGAGCTCCAACTAGAAACAAGGATAAATTTTCTCACTGCGAGAACAATTAATCAATGGAACAGCTTGCCTCCTGAATGTTCCATTGCTGAAGATTTTCAAGAAAAGGTTGGACAGCCATTTGTTTGGGATGGTATAATGTTTCCTGGTTTGGGCAGGGGGCTGAAGACCTCCAGCACTGTGATTGGTATGATTCTGTATGGAAACCTCTAGCAATAGAGCACCTACATCTCCAGGAGTCAAGCTGTTCCACTCTCAGGAAATTCCTCCTTAGTTCTAGATTGGATCTTCTTCTGATGATCTTCTACCCATTGCTTCTTGTCTCCCTTTGGTGCTTTGGAGAATAGATCACCCCACTCTTCTCTGTGACAGGCCCTCAAATACTGGAAGACAGTTATCGTGCCACCCCTAATCTTTCTCTTTGTTAGGCTAGTCATAGCAATATTTATTTATTTATTTATTTATTTATTTATTTATTTATTTGATTTGATTTGATTTCTAACCCGCCCCATCTCCCGAAGGACTCGGGGCAGCATACAATCATAAAATGATACAGATGTACAATTTAAAAAATATTAAATAAGAAACCCAATTAAAAGCTAAAAATAATAAAACCATTGTCTAAAAACTCCCCTCCCCACCCTCAGCCCAGGTCAGCACATTGGAACAACCAGGTTTTGAGGCCCCGGCGGAAGGAGCAGAGGTCAGGGGCCACCCAAAGCTCCAGGGGGAGCTGGTTCCACAGGGTGGGTGCTCCCACAGAGAAGGCCCTACCCCTAGGGGTCGCCAGCTGACAATGTCTGGCTGACAGAACCCCAAGGAGGCCCACTCTGTGAGAGCACACAGGATGATGGGAAACAGTTGCTGGCAGCAGGGTCTCCCATAAATATCCTAGTCCTAAGCCATGAAGGGCTTTGTAGGTTAACACCAGCACCTTAAATCTCACCCGGAGGGCAACTGGTAACCAGTGCAGCTCACGCAGGAGGGGTGTAACATGGCCATAGCACTTAGACTTATATACCATTTCATAGTGCTTTACAGTCCTCTTTAAGCAGTTTAGAGTCACCCTCTTGCCCCCAACAATCTGGGTCCTCATTTTACCCATCTCGGAAGGAGAGAAGGTTGACTCAACCTTAAGCCTGGTGAGATTCGAACTGCCAAACTGCAGTCAGCCAGCAGTCAGCAGAAGTAGCCTGCAGTACTGCCTTCTAACAACTGTGCACCCAGGAAGGAAGGGAGGGGGGAGGGAGGAGGGAGAAAATGAAGAGCAATAGTACTTAGACTTCTATACTGCTGGTGCCCTTCCTTCCTTCCTTCCTTCCTTCCTTCCTTCCTTCCTTCCTTCCTTCCTTCCTTCCTTCCTTCCTTCCTTCCTCCCATCCTTTCTTCCTTTCTTCCTTCCTTCCATCCATAGTGGCACAGGGGTTAGAATGCAGCATTGCAGGCTGATTCTACCCACAGCCAAGAGTTTGATTCTCACTGGCTCAAGGTTGACTCAGCCTTCCCTCCTTCCGAGGTTGGTAAAATGAGGACCCAGATTGTTGGGGGCAAGAGGCTGACTCTGTAAACCACTTAGAGAGGGCTGGAAAGCACTGTGAAGTGGTATATAAGTCTAACGGCTATTGTTAATCCCTATTAACAATCTTATGGTCAGCTAACCAGGAAAAAAAATATTAATAGAACAAGCCCAAATCACGTGAATGTTGTCTTGCCCCTTAATAAGTGCAAGAGCACCAAAGTTCACCCATTACAATTTCAACCTGTTCTTTGCCTGTGAAAGCAATTTGTAAAACATCGACATCGAGTACTAACCGCCCTGTGCGATCACATAGGCAAGGACTCCTTGGGGTCCCGTCGGCTGGCCAATGCCGTTTGGCGGTCCCCCGACAACGAGCCTATTCTATCGCGGCCCCTGACCTCTGGAATCACTCCCCTGGGCTCGCCTGGCCCCTGACCTCCGCGCCTTCGCGTGAATTGAAGACCTGGTTATTTAACCAAGCCGGGCTGTGACCCTTTGGGGGTGGTGGTTTTTATCATGGTTTTATCATGTATTTATGTAATTATATTTCAATGGGGCTTGTTAGTTTAATTCTTTTTTAATTATTTATTGTTCTTGTTGTTTTAGTTGTGAGCCACCCCGAGTGGCATACAAGTCTCATTAATAAATAAATAATAAATAAATAAATAAAACTGTCTGAAATGGGCCTTCCAGTGATCATCAAAGCATCCAGCCAGAGGCTTGGCTTGGCTTTTAAATCTAATCCTTAGAATCCTTACCAGTACACACCTCATCTTTCCACTCTTGAATGGTGCACAAATTGGTTGCGATTTCTTCAGCCTCCCTGGCCAGTCTAAAGCATCTTCCAAACAATGTTGTTCAGATTGAAATTGCAGAGTTGAGTCCCACTTAGGGCTAAGAGCCTCCCATTGTTTGTCTCCTTTGACAATTCAGCAAGAATCACTGAAACCGGCCATAAAACACTGGGAATGGGATGACTTCCCTCCTTCAGATAAAAATAAGAGTGGCTGCTCTGTACTTCAGACAGAATTATTTAGACCAGGGGTCCTCAAACTTGGCAACTTTAAGACTTGTGGACTTCAACTCCAGGCATAGCTGGCTGGAGAATTCTGGGAGTTGAAATCCACAAGTCTTAAAATTGCCAAGTTTGGAGACCTCTGATTTAGACCTTCCTGATGTGGAAACTTTTTTTTCCCCTTCTCTTCTTCACATTTCTTTGCCTTCTTTGCACATTAATCCCCAACTCGTATTAAGTTAACATTTCCCAAACTTAGCTCACATTTGCATTTTAAAAAGTATTGTATGCTTTCTACACGCCAAATACAATAACAGATGGTTAACAGAGGGACTTGAAGATTAGTGTAATGTTTAGCTTAACCTGTTGACTGCTCTTTCTTCATATACATATATAATTTGTAAAAGGGGACAAGAATTTACTGTTTGTTTTTTCTTCTTTTTTTCAGCAACCAGCCAGGGTGGAGTCTATGTGTTCAATGTTAAATTTATTTGATATTTGGATCACCCTTTTCTCTCTTTTTTGTACACCATTTTTTTTCTGTTTTGCTATTGTTAGTGTTGGACATATGTTTTTGTTTTCTTATGTTTGTTTCTGTATCTGTTTCTGTTTGTATTCTATCTTTTATGATAAAACAAAATAAGTGTACTTAAAACATTAAAATAAGGTATTGTGCCATAGTTTCACCACTCAAGTAGGGTTGCCTGGGAATCAGAAAATGTCATAAAGTCACTATTAAAAAAAGGCAGGGGTGGGATCCTACCTGTTCGGACCGGTTCTATAGAACCGGATGTTATGATTCTGCACAGTTTGGAGAACCAGCAAATCGTGCCCCTGGCTGGCCCCGCCCCTCTCTGCCCAGTCAGTCCTTATCACACATGCACAACATCGCACACATTGCTGACTGTGTTCTCCCCTACCCATCACTCCTTAAGATATTTCTTTTTTTTCCTCCCTCCTGACAATCAGCTGTTCCTATTCTTTCTTTCTTTCTTTCTTTCTTTCTTTCTTTCTTTCTTTCTTTATTTATTTATTTATTTATTTATTTGGATTTATATGCCGCCCCATCTCTGGGGAGGACTTGGGGCGGCTCACACAAGGATATACATACAAAAATAGGTAAAAAATATTAATCCAATCCAAATATATACTAAAATACCCCGTTAAAATCCCCAATCCCTCTCAATCCAGGCCGGCCTGTAAAAACAGCCAGGTCTTTAGATCGCAGCGGAAGGAACGTAGGTCAGGAGCCAACCGCAGCCCCAGGGGCAGCTGGTTCCACAGGGTGGGTGCCCCCACAGAGAAGGCCCTCCCCCAGGGGACCGCCAACCGACATTGTCTGGCTGATGGCACCCCCAGGAGGGCCTGCCTGTGAGAGCGTACCTGGTGATTGGACCTCGATGCTGGTAGGAGGTGCTCCTGCAAGTACCCCGGACCCGAGCCATGCAGGGCTTTATAGGTTAATACCAGCACCTTGAATCTTATATGGAGGGCAACCAGCAACCAATGCAGACCGCACAGGAGGGGTGTCACATGGGAAAATCGGGCCGCTCCCATCACCATCCGCGCAGCCGCACCCATGACCAGCTGTGCCTGGATTCCCCTCGCTGTCTTACTACTTCACCCAGGAGGCTTCCCTGAGGCCCAGAAGGCCCCCAAATGCAGCTTGGGGGTGCTGCACCCCCTCCCCAGGCTTCATTTTTTTCCTTCCTGGGCCCCAGGGAAGCTTTCTAAGAGCAAAAATGCCCCCCAGGAGGCTTCCCTGAGGCCCAGAAAGCCCCCCAAAATGGGGGGGGGTGCTGCAAAAAAGGCCACTGTCACCCAGTTATATGGCCACATCCACTTGGCCATGACCACCTAGCCACACCCACAGAACTGCTTGTTAAAAAAATTGAATCCCATCCCTGAAAAAAGGTGAAGGTTTTCCTTGTCCAGTCATGCTCAACTCTAAGGGGTAATGCTCATCACTGTTGAAGGATCCAGCACTATTTGAAGATGCTCCAATGGTCATGTGGCAGGCATGATCATATGTTCCCTTTCCACAAGAGTGGTACCTATTTATCTCCTCACATTTGCCTGCTTTTGAACTGCTTGGTGGGCAGGAGCTGAGCAAGGCATTGGAATTCACCCCATCGTGCAGTGCTTGGGTCTTAAACTGCCAACCTTCCAATCGATAGTCTTAACCACTAGGCCACTGTGCCTCCACAATCTCACTATTACCTGTGCAATATAAATCCATAAGAAAGAGCTCTGCGTTTTTTCCAAACTGCTTTCACTCGATTTGCTGAAGGAGAAGGTACTTTAGGGATTCCTTTTAAACTAGAAGATCATTATGATGAAGTGCACCTGAGTGGTTTATGGATTCTCACATTTGTATAGTGACAAGTTGTAATGAGTGATATGTAGGGATGACCTTGGGAGGCAGGAGGTGGAGCTGCCGACTGGGCAGCCACTTTGCAAAAGATAGCTCAGCTCAGAGAAGGCGAGCAAAAGGAAAGGACAGGAAAAATACTTTCAGCCTTCCAAGAGCCTGTTTGTGTAACTTTACAATACAGGCAGAGGTGGGCTGCTACTGCTTTGCCCCACTTCAGGTGAACCAGTTGTTAATTTTATGTTCAGTTCGGCAAATCCCACCCCTGGCTGGCCTTGCCCCTCCCAGGAACCCCCACGTGGCCCAGTTTGGATCCCAGGTAAGTGCAAGGCCCATGCAGAAGCTTGGTGTCAGGTGAGGCTCCATTCAAAATCCAAGAAAGAAAACCTTAGACTCCATTGTTGCAGAGAAAAGGACTTTTACTGGAAATTGAAGTGGTAGCATCAGAAGAATACAAGATCTGAGGCATTAGGCATGAAAATCACTTATATAAATTTATCCCATGTTCCCACCCCCAATAGTTCAAACTGGCCATCCAATCTGAGATGTGCAAAATGTCATGTGGAGCATCTTCAGGTGGCGTTTCACACACCTGCTATGCCAAGATGGTTGACCTTGGCCTAGAGAGATAAGAGGCTACATCTGCGCAGTAAGCAAGTAAACACAGTCAAGAAAACATCCCAACTTTTACATTTCACCAACTTAAACCTCCAGCACCCTTCCCCCCCACGAAGCCCAATTATTCTTCCCTCCCCCCGTTTCTATGGCAGCCGGAAAGATAAGCGGAAGAAGGATTCTTGGAGGCTGACATCCACCAAGCCATGCCCACAGAACTGGTGGTAAAAATTTTGAATCCCACCACTGTTTTGTACCTCTACTACTTAGTCCCCTCTCCTTCATGGGGATATAAAAATGGATTGTGTAAGTATTTAGTAATATTGGTTTTCCAGTCATCTTCTTCCCTTCCATAGTTTGAGCAACATGATGGCTCTGGACTTGCCAACAACACATTCTGTTGTGAATCAACGATGAATCAATATTTCTACCTTTTAAATGTTCGTGTTCTCACAGACACAGCATGCTTCCTTAAGCTGAGCACCAAAAGGCTCCACAAGGATTTCCACAGATTGCAATTCCAGTCAGGCTATGAAACATAACTTGCATCACAAATTCCAGCAGCAAGCTATAAACCAGCCATAATCATCCTGAATATCTGTTGTCTACAGAACAGGATATTTGTGGAATGGAAGTAGGAAGCCTTGGATAGCACTTGTTTCTAGCGCTTGGATTGCAAAATTGTTGAGCCCTTGACTCCATCCTCCTCCCAGTGGATCTGTCGAGATTATCCATCATCCAGGTCATGGTTGTCCCAGAGGTGCTTTTTCAGGAGGCAACTGGACTTTCTTGTTTCTCTTTGAAGACGTTTCGCTTCTCATCCAAAAAGCTTCTTCAGCTCTGACTGGATGATGGAGAATGGAAGGATTTACTATATTCCTTGCAGACAGCTGGTCATTTGCATCCTTTTAGAGGGTCATTGAAGCACTTGGAGGTATAGCTAAAAGTCTGTAGAGATTCTCATGGTTTTTCATGGGTGACTGGGAATCTCTACAGACTTTTAACTATACAATTTGAGATGAGCCCCCTTTGAATGGTGTGGGAGGAGGAATGGATTTCCAGAGGGAAAAATTGCAGACTGCAGGAACCATTTGCACCACTCAGGCGACCTTGAGGACACAGATAAACCTCCAAGTGGCCTCAACGACCCTCTAACAGGATGCAAATGACCAGCTGTCTGCAAGGAGTATAAATCCTTCCATTCCCCACCACCCAATCAGAGCTGAAGAAGCTTCTTTGATGAGAAACGAAACGTCTTCAAAAGAAAAAAACAAGAAAGTCCAGTTGCCTCCTGAAAAAAAAAGCACCTTTGGCACTCCCGGTGGATCTCATTTCAGTGACCAGTTTCTGGTTTTCACCAGCTGCTTATGCCTAACCAGATGGAGGCTAGTCAATCTGCAGTTTGAGCTCAAAAATGGACATCTCAGAAAGCAAGCTGTCTTATTTTGATGTCTCTCCCTAGAAATGCAAGCACTGAACTGCCACCGTTCTAAAAAAAGAAGCAGCAGGAATGAGGGGAAATGTCTCTCCAGCGTCTTGGGGGAATAAGGATAAATATAAACAAGAAGGCTGAAGTTCTACCGTTCACTGCAAAACCTGTGTCTTGAAGCATTTGGATGAAAATGGTGACTGCCTGACGGGCCAATCAAATGTGCTTTCTAGGAACAAATATAATCCAGGGGGACTTTCTGTCTCCTGCGCTTCTCTCAATGTGCTCTTTGTTCTCAAAGGCTGCTGAACTGCCAAAGTGGAACTTCAGAGTCCTATTCCTGTATGATAACAGAAAAATCTCTAGTTCCATTGACTGAAGAAGGACTTGATGTCCATTGATGTTAAGTTGTGGCTCCTCCGTGCCAGCTCTCAAAATTGCCCTGAAAATGCACAAACAGCCTCCCAGCCTCCAGTTGCTCTCCAACATCAGCCACCATTGCAAAACATCTGTCTAATCCCAAGAACCCAGTCCAAACATCAGCCCAGTGAAAAAAATAGTCATTTCTGGTCATTTCTAACAGTATTTAGGGTTCTTAAAAGAAATCTATTTAAACTTCTATATCAGCCTTTCTCCACCTCAGCAGGTTTATGATGTATGGACTTCAACTCCAAAGGTGGCTGAGGAATTCTAGGAATTGAAGTCCCACACATTTTAAACCTGCTGAGGTTAATAAATCTGCACTATTCAATAGAGAGGAGATGTTTGTGATGGATTGGCTTCGTATCTGTTTGTTCCTCCACCCCGCAAGGGATTATGGGGTCATTAAATGGAGGTGATATCTGTCTGTTTGTTCGGGGTTCTTTTAGGAAATAATGACCACCCTTGAAAGCAAATAGCTCTAAGCAGTTCACAGTATCAAACAGCACACCAGCATATTTTTTTACAAATGCAAACAAACATCATCTGAATGAAATGCAAAATATAAAAGACAAGGCACCACAAAAGTGGCCCTCAGTCACAACTTCACCACTGTCTGGGCTCCACTAACCTCCTGCCCTTGATGCTTCTCAGCTGGGACCTATTTATTTATTGTGATGCATTATTTAGATTTATACCCATTTTTCATTCCAGAGCTCAGGGCTGCATCCACAGCAGCAGTTCCTCTTCCCTGTCAACCTGGCAACCCTGGAGCTAATTGGGGTGGAGAGAAAGTGGGTCATCCAATGTCCCTCTGGGAGCTTCCATGGCTGAAGAGCCTCCCTGCTCCTTCTGTGACAAGGTCCTTCCTGCACCACCCTGGAATCTTTATTGTCAGGCCTGTGGGGAAACTGGCCTTTTGCCAACCGGTTCTGCACATCAAGGAAGAACAGCCATATATAAATAAAATGCAATCTTCATCATTTCTTCCTCTCTGACCGGTCACACATTGTGTTTCCTTTATTTAGCTGCTTGTGTCCTGCCTTTTGTGTTCCCGCTACACACACACACACACACACACACACCTACAGTAAGAGTTCTACAAGTGTGTATTCAACCCCCTCCAAACAGGTCCTCAGAAAGCACTCCCATTGTACAGGTCCAGATTCCAAGCTCCCTGGGTAACTGAGTCTAATGAGCACATACAAAGTCCAGGAAAGCAGCCCATGATTCGGATGGGTCAGGAGACACAACACAAGCACACAAGGCACGGAACTGGGCACATTGCTCCAGCAATGCTCAAGTCCTCAGGGAGGGATTAAGTAGGCAACACCAGTGCAGCCCTTCATGAGAGGTGAGATTGCCTCCTTACGAGTAGCCTAGCTGACCAGCATTGTGCCTGTCTCCTCTCTGCTCTACATGACCTTGGATCGGGAGGAGTTGTGGACTCCATGTCCTCCTTATTGCTAGTGGAGGGCAGTTGCTCCTGGTCCTCACCTGGAGTCTCTTGGCCAACTTGCTGCAGCTTCCCTCCCTCAGTTTCATCCTATTGTTCATCTGTTCGACCCAGCTGAGGCTGTTTCATCAGGCCTGCATTCTCCAAACCCTGATCCTGACCAATGCTCGGCTCCATGCTTTCCTCTGTCAACTGAAACGCACCCTCCTCTGAACTTTCATCTGGAGAGAGGTCTGGAGGTGTAGCCATGACACCTTTCTTATTTTTTTTACAAATAACTCGAGTTGGTGAACATATCCAACACACCTTCTTCATTCCTATTTTCCCTAAAGCAACAACCTTGTGAGGTGGGTTGGAATGAGAGAGAGAAGTCACCTAGCTGACTTTCATGGCTAAGGTAGAACTTAAACTCACCATCTCCAGTTTTTTAGCCTGGTGCCTTCACCACTAGACCAAACTGGCTGTTCTGTCCTAGGCTTCCCCAAAAAGCACCAAGCAGACTCTTTGTCTCAGCAAAACCCCTTTTACTAAACAAAGATGAATTTCTTGCATTCACATTCAGCCAAAGGCTTGGCAAACAGTCATTCAAGGGTGTAATGAGGAGCACAGACCTTATCTAGCCCTGGAGAGCTGCCAAGTAAATATTTCCAAACACAGTGCTGACAAGGAAGGGCTCAGCACAGAGTCTCTGAGATGCACAGACAGATCTTCACACTGCTGCAATGAACAAATTGTTTCCTGCAAAATCCCCCTCCCCTTTTGCTCCTCTTTTAATCACTATGGGAGGGCCATTCACCATCCACCTGTGGCTTTACTCCCATGTTGACTCTGAGTTCGTAATTGTTCTTTTGGCAGTTCTGCTCATGTGCAGGCTGGGAACTGGCTCCAGCTGCTCCTCCACCTCACTGCTACCCGACTCCAAAGGCAACTGATAACTGCCCTAGCCCCATCTCTGCCTCTGATGCAGAGCCCTCGTCCAAGCTTTCCTCAGCCCCCAGGACTAGCCCATGTTTCTCCCCAACTTCCTCACTGTCCGATTCTGCTGCCAGCTCCACTAACTGCCAGCGGGCCACAACACTGGCTCTCAATTTCATCATGAATATCATTATTTTTTACATTTTCTTGTTTCCTTTTATGTTGGGGGACTGTCCATAGTATGTGATTTGGGAGTACTTAACAATGCAAAACTTTCTTCAAAGCCTTTTGTTGGTAAAGCAACAATAAGTAGTCATTTATAGCTTCTGAGTATCCAGAGGATTTGTTTTCAAATGGCTAAGTAGCTCATTCAAGCCTTGATGTGGCCTGCTTGAGCTAATGTAGCAGCTGGTTGTCCTCTTGATTCTGCTCTCCTTTCTCTGGTTCAGGTGGAGGATTGTGTGGGTTTGGGCAGGCCTGGAGCTCCCCCAAGCCACCCCTCAGTCAAGCAGAGTCTCTTGCTTGAGCAGGGAGTTGGACTAGAAGACTTCTAATATTCCTTCCAACTCTGTTATTCTGTATTCTGTTTTTTGGCCAGGCCCAGTATGAATTGGGGAGATCTTTGGAAGAGCCAGCCATTTGCACAGCTGGTTCTGCTCTTCTGGTCTGCACACACAGAAACTTCCAGCTGTTGGTTCAACTTGGGGCAATTGGTGTTCCTGTTGTTGGAAGAAAAATCCAGTTCCAAGCCGGAGAAAGATGCTGGAAATAAAATGGAGGCCGATTGGAAAGAAGGGCTCTGTTTATTGATGAGCAGAACCAACCACAGCATGCAGTTCTGGGACATCTGACAACTTGGTTGGATGAGTGGATGGATCTTTATAGGCTGCTGTGACTTTGAAGTTTGAACTGTACTTGGGATTATGCAACGAAGGGACTTCTGTGTCTTTTGCTATTTCAATGGTGGTGGATTCATCCTATTATGTTCTAAAAGGTCACGTCCTGTCCTTAGAATTTGGGTGGGGAGGATGCAAATTCTTAACCCCATCCACAGGAGCTGAAGGTGTTTGGTTTGTGAATAGATTGGCCCAGTCTCCCTTAATGAGCACAGAATATCCATCTCTAAAGACTTCAGGCAACTGCTGGAGGCTGTTTTACCAAACTGGGACTGCTTTCTGCCTTTAAGAACATGTTTCTCCATTTCTCCTTTGGGGAAATATTATATTCTGCCTTTTTTAATATTCCCCAAAATATTTCATTCTTCTAGAAGAGGGGGTGGGCTTCCCACACTATGCACTCAGCTTGACTCTGAAATCAGATAGCTGCCTCATATTGTAAATAGGGTCTCCTACTTGAGCAGAGGGTTGGGCTAGAAGACCTCTAAGGTCCCTTCCAACCTTGTTATTCTCTGTACTGTGTTCTAAAGCATTTCCCCATTTCCTCTGGAATTGACTCTCCTTTGAAATTACATGAACTTTCACCGTGGATAGCAAGATGGGCAGCATATAAATTAATTATAAATATAAATTAATTAATTAATAAAATTAAATGAGTGAATAAAAGCCAAGCCCAATTGCTGAAGTTTTCAAAGGACCTTCAAAGAGTTCTTTTTGCAGAAGCTCTGTGAAGCCAGATGAATTTTCTTCTTTCATTTGTCATGGATTTATATTAAGGCTGTACTGCTATTGGGAAATGTTTTGTGGTGTTTATGGTATTCATTTGTATTGTATTTTTAGTTATAAACAGTTGTAAGGTCCCAGAAGTTTCCCTGAGCCACTGAGATGCCAAAGGGAGTGAGACTCAAGATGAGGCTTGCAAAAAAAAAAATCACAGTTTTTTTTATTTTGGCCCAAGCAAAAACCTGGGTGAAACTAATTCCAAAATACAGACAAAAGCATGTATGGAATAGCCACCCTCTGCAAGAGTGGCTCAGAGTATTAGAAACAAAATTTACCCAATCAGAGACAAAGGTTCATTACCAACGAGGTCTTTAAAGCATTCTTTGTTCAGGTCCCTGCCTGTGCCTACCATATCTGTGGAGCATTCCTATAGGGCAGTGGTCACCAACCAGTGGGCCGGGGACCACTGGTGGTCCACGAGAAAATTTTGGTGGTCCACAGAGAAATGTCACCCCCAAAAGCACTTAATCCAGGCTGCACAGGAACACAAGGCTGCGCCACCCACATGGCCCGTGGGAACACAAGGCTTCTGTCACTTGCATTGTGAACAACACGACGTAGTGGTGGGGGGGGAAAGGGCGGAGGGGGGGAACTTGCCCCACTAGCCCCACACGCCTGGCCTGGCCACCGGGCTGCTTCTTTCTGCTTCTTCCTTCTTCTGCTTTTGGCTGCATGCAAGGAAAGCAGCAAAAGTCTTTCTTTCTCTCCCCCAAACTCTGCCGGAAATGAGTCTTTGGGACCCTGCAAGGCCTCCTGCTCCAGGAGATTGTGCCGGCACGACAAGTCTCACAAAGAAGGAGTCGACGAGGAAAGGGGCCGTACCATGTTAGGGGAGTGCGTCCCCGCTGTATTCAAGCCGTGATGCGCTCTGACCCCTTGGCCTCTTCTCAATCTCTGGGGGTGTTGGGATCCAGGGCCCCTGGGCTCCGGCTGGTGTATTTTAATGCCAGGTCCATGGGGAATAAGGCACTCCTCCGGGAGGTTATTGAGGAGGAGGCCACGGACCTGGCTTGTTCACCGAGATGAGTCCCTCTGGTTGATATCTGCCCCCAGGTTTTCGGGTTATGCACCAGTCTCGACCCCAGGGAAGGGGTGGAGGGGTGGCTGTGGTTATTCGGAGACCTTATTTCCAAGGGAGGTCCCTGCCCGAGATAGGCGGGTGTGAGTCCCTCCTCGTGAGGTTTGGGCCAATTGGTCGGATGGGCGTGCTGCTTACATACCTGTCCCCAGCTGTGTATCAGCCGCCCTGCCTGGGCTGCTCGATGCCGTCCTCGGGTGGCGGTGGAGTTCCCTGAGCTTATGGTTCTGGGGACTTCAATCTGCCCTCCCTGGGTGCGGGTCGGGCTGGCCCGGAATTCATGGCTTCCATGGAGTCCATGGGTCTGACCCAGTTAATAGAAGGCCCGACTCACGAGGGGGCAATATGCTCGACCTAGTTTTTGTCTCGGAGCAGTGGCGTAGTGGTCCGGGGATGGTGTTATTGCAACCCACCCTGTTCCATGGTCAGACCACTATCTCCTAAGGTTGGTCTTCCATCAAGCCACCCCACACCGCTGGGATGAGGAGCCACTGAGATGGTTCCGCCCCAGCGCCTGATGGACCCTGAGAGGTTCCAGACAGAACTGGGGTTTTTCCTGCATCCTCACCCACAGCCCTGCCGAGGTCCTTGCGCCGCCTGGCAACAGTCGGCTGTGGGGGCTCTTGACAGGGTTGTCCCCATGCGTCCCCTCACTCGGCGCAGATCCCACCGGCTCCCTGGTATACCGGGAGCTCCGGAGATGAAGCGTCGTGAAGGGGACTAGAGAGTAGGTGGAGGGCGACCCGCTCGATCCCACCGAGCCCAGTTGAGAGCTCATATTAGGACTTACCTGGTAGCTGTGGGGGGCGAGGAAATCTTACTTCTCCCTCATAGCATCTGCAGATAACCGCCCAGCCGCCCTGTTTGGGGTTGCCCGCCCCTCTTACAACTGGGGAGGGGGCGGACCCTCTGCGGGTAGAGCTGAGGAATTTGGTCTTTATCTGCAGGACAAAATCGCCGGATCCGGGAAGGGCTGCACTCGGACTTGCAGTGGTCTGATGAGGGGAGGCGAGTGGTCTGGCTAATGTTATCTGGACTGAGTTCGATCCTGTTTCTGAGGATGAAGTGGACAGGATTATGCGGCTGAGTTCCACCACATGTTTATTGGACCCGTGCCCTTCCTGGTTGGTTTATGCTTCCAGGAGGTCACGTGCGGCTGGCTCCGGCAGTTATCAACGCCGTTAAGGGAGGGCTGTTCCTGCGCCTTGAAAGAGGCGGTGGTGAGGCCCCTCCTGAAGAGGCCTGCCCTTGACCCAGCCGAGTTGAACAACTTTCGTCGGTCTCCAACCTTCGTTTTTAGCGAAGGTTGTTGAGAGTGTGGTGGCCCAGCAATTGCCACTTTTCCTGGATGAAGCGGACTACCTGGATCCCACCAATCGGGCTTCCGACCCGGGTACAGCACGGAGACAGCATTGGTCGCGCTGATGGATGATCTCTCTAGGCTCGACAGGGTTTTCCTCTGTCCTGGTCCTGTTAGATCTCTCAGCTGCTTTTGATACCATCGACCATGGTATCCTGTTGCGGCGTCCTCGGGGTTGGGAGTGGGAGGCACTGTTTTACGGTGGTTCTCCTCCTACCTCTCGGACGCTCGCAAACAGTGTTGGCAGGGGGACGGAGGTCGACCCCGAGGTCTCTCACTTGTGGGGTACCTCAGGGTCGGTCCTCTCACCTCTCCTGTTCAACATTTATATGAAGCCGCTGGGTGAGATCATCCGTGGCTTCGGGTGAGTTATCATCAGTACGCTGATGATACGCAGTTATACATCTCCACCCCGGGCCACATCAGTGATGCTCTCTCCGTGATGTCCCGTTGTTTGGAAGCGGTGCGAATCTGGATGGACAGGAACATGCTTCGCCTCAATCCAGCCAAGACAGAGTGGCTGTGCATACCACATCCCGGTCCAGTTTGGAGATTCCATCTTTGGTCATGGGGAGGAGGTGTTACCCCGTGGACAGGGCACGGAACCTGGGGTTCTCCTGGATTCACGGCTCAAGTTGGAGGAGCAGGTGGGAGCCGTGGCCAGGGGGCCTTTGCCCAGGTCCGCTGGTTCGCCAGTTGCGCCCATACCTGGACCGGGATGCCCTGCGACGATCACTCAGGCTCGTTGTCTCCCGGTTGGACTACTGTAACGCTCTCTATCTAGGACTGCCCTTGTGCACCACTCGGAGGCTTCAGCTGGTGCAGAATGCGCTGCGCTGGTTGTGATGGGAGCCTCCCGATACTCCCATGTTACACCCTCCTGTGGCTTGCATTGGCTTCCGGTTGCCCTCGGGTGAGGTTCAAGGTTTTGGTTTTAACATTCAAAGTCCTACATGGCATGGGTCCAGGATATTTACGAGAACGACTTCTCCCAGCCTCAAATACCAGCCGCCCGTGCACGGTCGCGACAGGCGGGTCTCCTCGGGCTGCCCTCCCACTCAATGTCGTTTGGCGGGGACCCGGGAGGGCCTATTCTGTGGCCCCCACTCTATGGAATCTTCTTCCGCTGGAGCTCTGGCTGGCTCCGATCTCCGCACCTTCCGCCGTGAGCTAAAAACCTGGCTGTTTTTACAATCTGGGCAGTGTTGACCCTTGGGGTTGTTTACGTAATTTTGGGGTTTTAATAATAATACTAATATTAATTCGGCTTTAATTTAATATATTTTTAAGTAACTTATTGTTGTATTCTATTTTAGTTGTGAGTCGTCCAGTCCCTCGGAGAGGGGCTGCATATAAGTCGAATTAATAAATAAATAAATAAATAAATAAAGACTCATTTCTGGTGGAGTTTGGGGGAGAGAAAGAAAGACTTCTGCTGCTTCTGCTGTTTTCCTTGCATGAACCCAAAAGTCTCTCTCTCTCCTCCCCCTTCCCCGAGAAAGGAGCTGGAGACGGTATCCTGCAATCCCAAATAAAGAATAATCGATCGGTAGGAAACGGGGTGGGGAATTTTCCTGCAGAGTTCTTTGGGGGGATTTTCCCAGGGTCTCTGGTCCACGGAATTTAAAATTATGAGTTTGGTGGTCCTTGAGGTCCAAAAGGTTGGCGACCCTGCTATAGGGGAGGTTTCCCTCCCTGTCCAAGTTGTTTATTCAGCAGAATGCTTTCAGGATTCAGAATCTATGAGGCAGGAAACTCCCTATTCTGGTTCTTTTATCTATGGGGTTTGATATTCCTGGGTAACAGTTTCTTCTATATTTTCAAGGATGTGCCTAGCTTTGAAGCCAAGAACAGAAGCAAGACACAGAAGCAACATAATGTACTAATGGTAACCAGTATCAAGGCTACAATTTACTAAGCTATAATTAATGCCTAACAACTAATTGCTGACAGTATACAAGCAGGAGCCAATAACAAAGGTTAATTCTTAACAAATGATTTCTAGCAGTCTATTACATCAGAAGCAACCAGCAAGTATTGGTTTAATCAATAACAAATATATAGTAGCATAAGCAATTCATAATAAAAGCAAATAACCAATACTAATTTGATTTGTATACTTCTTCACAGTCACTAAATAAAATTGCTACTGGCTGTTTCATTTTTAGTAAGAGGTCAACACAGAATCTTGGCCAGAGAAAAGAAAGAGGAGAACAACAGCGAGTCCATTTCTGATCCAGATTAAGCAGACCAGGCAAATCAGCCCATTGGTTGCATCTTCCTCCATGTTCCCATAGTAAGCAATAAAACAGCTCTGGAAAATCAGATAACAGGCAGTCTAACTGCTTACATTCAATGGCAGGTTTACTTAACTAAGATCCATTAACCACAGCTGGACCCTGGTCAACGTTTGACAAGTTCTTCAGGCACCAGCAGAGTTTGCTGCATGGAGAGTAATTGATGGTGGCCGAAAGGCAGCTGCTATAAAATTTTATCAGTTAACCTGGCCTGTTCGCTGGCAGCAGGGGGCAAAACAAACTGAAAATGATTTAGCACCTTCAGAGAGTTAAGCAGAAATGTCCCCTTCCATTTCCCCATGGCTGGGATTCTGGCTCTTTAGGGAAGGGGCATTTTTAGAAGGGGGAGAACTGGCAACATCTCTCACACAACATGATGGTCAGTCACGCAATGCCGTTGTGTTCTCTGCCTGCAGGGGCAGCCCCCAGGGTGGGGGTTTCACCCTGGTCTGAGCTGGGGGAACTCCAACATTGGTTCCATGGGTCAGCACTGAATCTGTCCATGCAGCTGAGCCTTCTGAGGCTGGGTTTTTCCTGAGAAGGCTGACCTTTTGAGAGCTGTATGCAATGAAATTTCATTTTAACCTATGCCGATTAGTGTACATTTAAGACATTGAGCTTATCCATTGGAAAGGTCCGCAGTTCAGTGGTTCAAATCCCTAGCACCATGTAATGGAGGGAGCTCCCGTTACTTTAGTGGTGGGATTCAAATATTTTTACCACTGGTTCGGTGGGCGTGGCTTGGTGGGCGCGCTTTGCACGCATGCACACACTTTGCGTACATTCACGTACCAAATGCATACTTAGCGCAGGCACAGAGGCATTTGCGCAGGCGCAGAGGTGTTCTAACTCGCCTCCTGCAAGCCTGCACGATTCCAGTCGCTTCAGCAGCTGTCGTGCGGCACTCGTCTGCGCTTCAAATTCAGAGGATAAAGGTGAGTATATATAAAGGTGAGAGCGTTTAGTCCTGCTGGCCACATGACCACGGAGACGTCTTCAGACAGTGCTGGCTCTCTTCGGCTTTGTAACGGAGATGAGCACCGCCCCCTAGAGCCAGAAACAAGTAGTACATATGTGCGAGGGGAATCTTTACCTTTTACCTTTAAAGCGACAATAAAGTTATTCTAAGAAGATCAACAGAAATCTCATGAGATTCACAATGGGTCCCCTTTGATCCACACTGCACTCCTTGCAACCTCCCTGACCAGTGCAGTACCTCTCTCACACACCCTCCACTCTCGTGCATCTGCGTGCGCCCTCCCCAACCTTCTCCAAACTGGGTGGACTCTCTTGCATGCACACCCTTGAGCCCTGCATATGCTCTCCTAACTGCACCCAGCTTCTTGTGCATTCCTCCCCCATCCCCTCACACCTCTCTGCCTCTTTCCATCCAGACAGCACCTCTTGCCCGATACTCACCCTGAACCAGTAGTGGGATTCAATTTTTTTTTACTACTGGTTCTGTGTGCATGGCTTGGTGGACGTGGCAGGGGAAGATTCCTGCAAAATCCCCATTCCCTCAGGTTGACTCTGTCAACCACTTAGAGCTGTAAAGGACTGTGAAACGGTATATAAGTCTAAGTGCCATTGCTATTGGGACTAGAGTCTATTAAAACCGTAGCAGTGGTGGGATTCAAAATGTTTTACTACAGGTTCTGTGGGCGTGGCTTGGGCGTGGTGTGGCTTGGTGGGCGTGGCAGGGGAAGGATACTGTAAAATCTCCATTCCTTCCCCACCCCACTAACCTGCTTTCCTGCTCCGTTCTCCTGTGCAGGGCAACCAAAGACCCAGCCGAGCGGCTGGGACTCAATGGGATGCAGAGAATAGATGGGGCAGGGCCAGTTCTCCAAACTACTCAAAATTTCCGCTACCAGTTCTCCAGAACTGGTCAGAACCTGCTGAATACCATCTCTGCTTCCTTCCCTTTGTTCCTCTCTTCCTTCCCCTTTTCTTCCTTTCTTCCTTCCCCTTTTGTTCCTGTCTTCCTTCCAGTGGTGGGATTCCAATTTTTTTACTACCGGTTCTGTGGGCGTGGCTTGATCGGCATGGTGTTGCTTTGTGGGCGTGGCAGGGGAAGGATACTGCAAAATCCCCATTCCCTCCCCACCCCACTAACCTGCTTTCCAGCTCCATTCTCCTTTGCAGGGCAACCAAAGAAGACCCAGCCGATCAGCTGGGACTCAATGGGAGGCAGAGAAGAGATGGGGTTGGCGGGGCCAGTCAGAGGTGGCATTTGCCAGTTCTCCAAACTACTCAAAATTTCTGCTACCAGTTCTCAGAACCTGTCAGAACCTGCTGAAGACCACCTCTGCCCTGACCCCTCTTTGTGCACCCACTTGCACACTCATACACACCTCCCCGACTCATGATGCATTTCTCATGCATCTCCTCCTCCTCCTCCCCACACCTTCAAACATCCTCCCTGACCCTCTCTGACCCCGTGGCACCCCTCCTACACCCACTAACACCCTTAGCAGCCCCCAACCCACACCGTGCCTCTTTCTTCCACACATCTTAAAGTTGCCAAAGTTGCAAAGCCCTGGTCTCAGACCTTTTCGGCATTGTGGTCTGCTCCTGCTATTCGTGCCAGTGAGGATGCACATGCACATCTGCTCACCTGCCACTTCTGTGGCCCGGTTCAGAATGGCTCAAGGCCCGGAGGTGGGTTGCAGCCCGGAAGTTGGGAACCCCTGGTCTAAGAAATCAAGCTAAGGTTTGCAGTGAGTAATGGAAAGAAATGGCATGGCATGGCATGGCATGGCATGGCATGGCATGGCATGGCATAGGAATAGGAATAGGAATAGAATGGAATGGAGTAGAGTAGAGTAGAGTAGAGTAGAGTAGAGTAGAGTAGAGTACAATAGAATAGAACAGAACAGAACAGAACAGAACAGAATAGAACAGCACAAAATAAGGAATAGAATAGAATAGAATAGAATAGAATAGAATAGAATAGAATAGAATAGAATAGAATAGAACATGGAATGAAATAGAATAGAATATAAAATAGAACAGAATAGAATAGAATAAGCTGGAAGGGATCTTGGAGGTCTTCTAGTCCATCCCTCTGCTGAAACCCTATACCATTTCAGACAAATGGTTGTCCAATCTCTTCTGAAAAACTTCCAGGTCCCCCAAAGCAAGATCTATGCTGGCTGGACAATTCCGGGAGCTGAAGTCCACAAGTCTTAAAGTTGCCAAGTTTGGGGACCCCTGATTTAATCAGAGGAACAATCCCGTTTGATGCCATGATCTTGTTTCCCAAGTGCCCAACACCTGGTTTATGACATGGATGGCTTGGTAAGGGGCCAGCTTTTTATGATTGGATTAATGCACTGCTAATTAGACAGGAAGTCAATTGGCCCCCAAATTGTCTTCAGCAAGCAGGTGACTGGACAGAGAGAACTCACACTCCGGAGATGTCTCAGGTCTCCATCGTTTGGAGTTGAAGAGCGGGTTAACTGCAAGAAGAGTGGCATCCATTCACCTGTTGGAAAAGGTGGAAGAGTTCAGAATTTTGCTAGGAGGCTCAGCCAGGAACACCCCGAATGGTCTGGGTGCCCCCTTTTCTTTCTTAAAAGTCTTTATATTAAAAGAAAGGAGAAAACCAGCCCGCCAAACAGCAATGCTCTGCCCTCCCAAAAATGCTTCAAGCCCAACAAGCAAAGATTGGACCGCTATTTGTCTGGAATGAAATAAGGCAGGGGTCCCTAAGCCCTGGGCTGCAGCCCAATACGGGCCTTGAGGCTTTTGGAACTGGGCTGAGGAAGTGTTGGGTGAGTACACACACACACACACATGCACACACATTCCCCACTTGCACCAGCAGTGGGCCAGTGTGTGCGTATGTGCTTGTTTGTCAATCATGTGGAACCAGCCAAGCCCTGTTCTGCTCTGCTCTGCTCTGCTCTGCTCTATTCTATTCTGTTAATGTCTTTTAATTTCTATTAATTTCTATTCTATTCTACTCTATTCTATTCTAGTAATTTCTCTTCTATTATCTCTACTCTATTCTACTCTATTCTATTCTATTCTATTCTATTCTATTCTATTAATGTCTATTAATTTCTATTAATTTCTATTCTATTCTATTCTATTCTATTCTATTCTAGTAATTTCTAGTAATTCCTCTTCTATTATCTCTACTCTACTCTACTTACTCTATTCTACTCTACTCTACTATATTCTATTCTATTCTATTAATGTCTATTAATTTCTATTAATTTCTATTAATTTCTATTCTATTCTACTCTATTCCATTCCAGTAATTTCTAGTAATTTCCCTTCTATTATCTCTACTTTACTCTACTTTACTCTACTCTACTCTACTCTACTCTACTCTCTATTCTATTCTATTCTATTCTATTCTATTCTATTCTATTCTATTCATTTAAAAAGCCAGCCACCTGTTTTTCTCAAGCTAGAAGTCTTCTTTACGCCTTGATTCTCCTCAAGGAGAAAGGCAACCCTCTCCTGGCCTTGAAGGATTTCAAGAGAGGGGCACCGGAGTGGGGGGACTCTTGTCCCCCACGAATGCAACCAATGGTTCCGGCTCTCCAGAGTTCCCGCAAAGCCGCTGTGGGGCACCTGCTCAGAAGGCAACCTGGCTGCCATCCTTGTACGAGGCTGCCCTCTGCTGGCTCCAGTGAACAGCTTGCCTTGCCCACCTGTGGACGATCCACTCGCCTGGCTTTCTTTTTGCTTGGTCACCTTCAGACCCTCCAGGTGGCTCTGCTTTTGTTCTGGGCTGCAGAGGAGCAGTTCCTGATTTCTCAAGCCTTTTTGTCTTGACAACTTCCACAACCACACCGTATTTCTCTTCATTGGCGATGATGAAGTGCCACTGCCCCCAAGGTGTTCTGGCGCAGTTTATCACCTCTCCTTCTGCCAAAGGAGCTCAAACAGCATGATGGATTCTCGGGCTTCCTCCGTTGACTGCAACAATGTTATGAGACCAGAGAGATCAGCAATGATCATGTTTCCAGTCGTGGCAGGAATCTGAATGTGGATCTTCCCATCGGTCCTGCAGCTGTTACTTCTCACTTTGGGCTGGTTATTCCTTTGTTGGTTTATTTACTAAATTTATATGCCACCCATTACTACCAAACAACTCTGGGCACCCCATAAACAGAATAAATAAAATAATTTATTAATTTATCCACTTTTCTGTGGGAAGATCTTCTTCTGCAAAGTCTTCCATTTACAGATTACAGATTAACAGAGTTGGAAGGGACCTTGTAGGTCATCTAGTCTAACCCCCTGCCCAAGCAGGAGACCCTACACCATGGCAGTCCAATCTCTTCTTGAAAGCCTCCAGTGATGAAGCTCCCACAACTTCCAAGGGCAACTTCTGTTCCATTGGTTCTCTCTGTCAGAAAATTTCTCCTTATTTCCATGTTGAATCTCTCCCCATCTGTTGTTCCTTGTCTGGCCTTCAGGTGCTTTGGAAAATAGCTTGACCTGCTCCTCTCTGTGGCAGCCCCTCAAATGCTAGAACATTGCTATCATGTCTCCCCTGGTCCTTCTTTTCACTAGACCTGGCCATACCCAGTTCTTGCAACCATTCTTCATATGTTTTAGCCACCAGTCCCCTAATCATTCTGGTTGCTCTTCTCTGCAGTTTTTCCAGAGTCTCAACATCTTTTTTATAGTGTGGAGTCCAAAACTGGATGCAGTACTCCAGGTGTGGTCTTTATAGAGTGGTATTAATACCTCACTTGATCTTGATTGAATCCCTCTGTTAATGCAATTTAGGGCTGCATTGGCTTTTTTGGCTGCTGTTGCACACTGCTGGCTTATATTTAGCTGGTTGTCCACAGACTCCAAGATCCCTCTCACAGTTCCTGCAATTGAGCCTGGTTTCACCCAGTCTATATGTGTACCTTTGGTTTTTCTTGCCTGTGTAAAAGTTTACTTTTCTCTACATTGAATTTCATTTTGTTAGATCCAGGTATAGCGAATCCTGTAGTACACTCCGGAGTGGAAGGGACAGGTGGGCTATTTGGAAGGGGGGAATGAGATCAGTGGTTGCAGGTGGCACTGTAGGAGTTGCTGCATGTGTTAGGCATCCAGAAATTGTCCATGGTAAAGAATCACTCCGAGACAAGCATAATCTCCAATTGATTTATTAGGAACAGCTCTGGTACGTCTATGGAATTTCCAAAACTGAAAGTCATTCCCAGCGCGACTCACAAATTCCACCCTATCTCCTCTCACTTCTTACACTTCATTAATCACAAGAACCAATTAACTGCAGCTGGAATTTTTTAATGCAACACACTAAATAACCTTGAACTTTTCAACTCCCTCACCCCCCTTCATTTCTTCACATAACATTCTTGGCAGCTGAATCCCAGAGCTGACAGCATGGGCTTGGGATGGGTAGGGGTGGTACTTATCTTGACTCCTGGAATTGGAAATAAAACTAAAGAGACTAATGTCAGGCAGAAGAAAATGCTTCCTGTATTTTTTTTTTCCTGTCAGTGTCAGGTACAAAGAATCAAAACCACACATGTTCCACTTCATTAGAGTCACAAGAATCTGGTCGACCAACAGTCAGGAGTAAATTGGCACTAGCTTAACAGAATTCAAGAGGAAGTGGACTTGGACTGCTTGTGGGAACATAAGAACTCCAGGCTCATTCCTCTCTTGACTCCACCTCCACCCTACAATCAGGTCCCATTCACCCTGATGAAAGATCATTTGCTGCCTTCTGTTATGGATGAGAATTTCAAGGAAACCTGTGCCAGATGTTGTGCCAGCATCACACTCTCTGTTGGCCAGCAGCCACCTTGGCTGTGCACATTTTTACCCAACCCCCAGAAAAGACCTCGGGTGGGAGGTGGCTGCCCTTCCCTAGGGGTATTTTTTGCTTTGTTTTCAGAACTCTCTGCAGCCAGAGAGTTGAGGTCTATCCTTTGAGGTAGAGCAGATTAGGAAACCAAAGTTATTGATGCCATCCAAAGTTATGGATACTGCTATCTTTATAGTAACAGAATCTTGCAAATCTTGTAATAAAGACCCTCTCCCAGTCTTTGTCTACAAGAGAAGGGTCAAGCTGGGGACATGTTCTCAAATTACATCTCCACTTTGGACTCAGGTTTCTTTTATCTGACCATTGTCTTGGTTGTAGATCTTCTTCCTGTTCCTCAAGGTTATTCCCCCAACCTGTCACAGAAGGCTGCAGAGGGAAGGAAAGAGATGCCTCATGGAGCAACCTCAGCAGGATCTCCCTCCCCATTTTGGAAGCATCAAGTGAAAAGAGTCACCCAGAGAAATTCACGTGGAATTCTCAAGTTCCCTGGGAAGACATTAGAAAAGAACAAACTGTTCTGCAAGGGACACAAATGTCTGTGAAATGGCAAAACAGATACCTGGTAAAACATTTGAAAATACTGATTTGGAAGAACCACCAGGGGTCCTACAGGGGCTGGTTTGCAATCAACCAGCAAAATCATGGCCACCGGTTGTGCCAAAGTATAGTATATCAGTGCTGGCCTAGGAAATCTTCATCTTCTTCTTTTAATGACCCCATAATCCCTTGCAGGGTGGAGTCTGGGCAACTGAATGGAGCTAGCAGGGTGTTTACTGGCCGGATGCCCTTCCTGTCACCAATGCGGAGTTTTGTTCAGCAGATCTATTCTCATTGTGCCCAGAGAGAGAGACATCTGCCTCTGTCTAGGATCAAACTCACAGCCTCCTGATTGTGAGGCGAGAGATTCCACCTCTACGTCACCACATCACTCCAGTGCTGGCCTAGCAAATACTGCCAACTAAAACTGATTCAAGTCTATCTGCTTCCCTCCTGTTGGGATCAATGTTTATACAGTCTTGCTGTAGTTTTACCAACTGTTTCTATCTGTAGTCTTATTATAGCCCAGCAAATCTGCTGGCTTGATCTGCATATCATACTCACAGTTTATGCACTTGCAATTTACTGATTAAACCATAACAGGTGAGGTTGTACATGGTTCAAAGTGATAAATCATAATATATAACCAACAGCCATAGGTTATTAACACAATAGCACTAACAAACTGTATCACAATTGAGTGCATCAAGCAAATTCAAAATGCTGGGTGTATTCTGTGTCCTTATAAAAATGTCACTCGTTCCAAAAAGGAGGTTGCCCTGATACATCGGGTACAAAAACATAGTTTAAAACCATGCCTTTTACTTCATTTTGTATACTAGCTTATTTTTTATTTCTTTCAGCAATTATGAATGATCAGGATTTCTAAAAGCAACTGTAATCATCTCCTTTCACACTGAATGTCTGCACTTTAATACTTAAAATTTGAAGAGGGGAGGGTACTTCATCTCTTAATAATAAAGTTTGATTTTCTTTGTTTCCTGTGGGATTGATTTATTATCCAAGGGATGTGAGGAGGAAGGGCTGAATCTTCTAATTAGCTCTACTCTAGGCTACATGGCCAGAAGCTGACACTGCAGAAATCAGTTACATTTTTTTCCATTTGACTTTTTAATCATAGGGTATAAAAGCGCCATTTCTCACACATGCTGAGTTCAGAGTGTAGAAGCCAGGTGAAGCATCCTCTAAAGCAGGGGTCTCCAACCTTGGCAACTTTAAGACTTGTTGGCTGAGGAATTCTTGGAGTTGAAGTCCACAAGTCTTAAAGTTGTCAAGGTTGGAGACCCCTGCTCTAGAGGTCAGGTCATAACAGCAGTAATTATCCCCTACCAAGCGGGAATGGAATGTGAGAACCACATTCTGGGAGGGGCGGGATTCTGCTTGGGAACAATCAGGGGAAGGATCCCACAGCTGAGTAATGGGTAGAAAAAGATAACTAGATGTCAGGGTTCCTCTTTGGGCTGAAGCTATTTTGGAACATCTTCAGTGTTGCCAGTGGGTTTTCAGCTTTCCTGGCCCAGGGGAACATGAATGTGTGCTTGTTCCCAAATTTGAGCTCTGTGTCAAAAGTGAAGTTTTCTGCCCTAAGTACTGAAACCAAGCATTAAATAGATTAACAGAATAACAGAGGTGGAAGGGACCTTGGAGGTCATCTAGTTCAACCCCCCACCCAAGCAGGAGCCCCTACACCATTTCTGACAGATGGCAGCCCAGTCTCTTCTTGAAAGCTTCCAGTAATGAAGCTCCCACAACTTCTGAAGGCAACTTCTGTTCCATGGGTTGATTGTTCTCACTGTCAGAAAATTCCTCCTCATTTCTAGATTGAATCTCTCCTTGTTCAGTTTCTATCCATTATTCCTTGTCTGCCCTTCAGATGAATAGAATAGGATAGGATAGGATAGAGTAGAGTAGAGTAAAGTAGAGTAGAATATATAGAGTAAAGTAGAACAGAATATAGAATATAGGATATAGAATATAGAATATAGTAGAATATAGAATATAGAATATAGAATAGAGTAGAATATAGAATATGGAGTGGAGTGGAGTGGAATGGAATGGAATGGAATGGATGGAACGGAACGGAACGGAACGGAACAGAACAGAACAACAGAACAGAACAGAACAGAACAGAACAGAATAGAATAGTTGAAGGAGGTCTTCTAGTCCAGCCCACCGCTCAAGCAGGAGAACCTATACCATTTCAGATGATGGGAGATTCAAACTTTTAGACTTGCCCATTTCCTTTACCATAGCCTTACAGTAAAGTAGACTGAGCTCCTCTTGTTGTTTTTCCTGTTTGGTCCACTTGGGAGGCTGACCAGTCTAGATAGAAAGACCCAGAAGATTTCTGGAGAAGAGGCTTGATACCTCCAACATTTCATCCTATGGGCCCCAGCGTTTGCTACTTATCTGATCTCTTATTTCATTCTTCCTTTGTTCCTTGTGTTTGTGGATATTCCTGACTGGGGACGCCATTATCGAGATAAACTCTGCAGGCTTCGGTTTTTGTTTTGTTCCGTACCTTTTCTTCTTTGGCTTTCAACTCCCATTTAGTTCCTTCAGCATGAGATGCATAAGCAAGATTCACATTTCTTGCTGGAATCAGCTCTCTTATCTTGAAAGCAGGTCAACTTTTAGCCCGCATCTCCCCATTCAGTGAAGCTGCAGGAAATGGAAGTTGAGCAAGATATTTCCTTCCTTCCTTCCTCCTGAGTAAACCAGTGTGGGGAACAAAGAGCCTGGCAACTGCTTTTCACCAGTCAGTTCTCCCCCAGACATTGTGAGAGGATGTGGGAAGGTTGAAGGCTGGTGGTGATCATGGAAGTAATGAGAAGGGGTGTCTACACAGAGTAATGGGGAGGTACATAGCCAGTCTGCGCCTTCCAAGGCAGTAAACACTGATTTAAAGGGTTATGAGATTCACATATATTGTAAGACAATGTCTTAATAGGATGTTTTTTTTAAATTCATATTTATATGCCGCCCTTCTCCGGAGACTCAGGGCGGCTTACAATTTTTGGAGCGCAACCCAATGCACTCAGCAATAGCCTTCCTTCCATTGTATATGCCTGCTTATTACTAAGTGGCATTTTACAAAGTCAGCTTATTGCCCCCAACAATCTTGGGTCCTCAGTTTACCTACCCTGAGAGGATGGAAAGCTGAGTCAACCTTGAGCCTGGTGGGATTCGAGCCTACAGTAATTATAGGCAGCTGGATCTTAAGAGCAGGCATTTAACAGCCTGAGCCACCAAGGCTCTTTCCTTCTGAAGGCAACTTCTGTTCCATTGTTGATTGTTCTCACTGTCAGAAAATTCTTTCTTATTTCCAGGTTGAATCTCTCCTTGGTCAGTTTCCATCCATTATTCCTTGTCTGGCCTTCAGGTGCTTTGGAAAATAGCTTGATCCCTTCCTCCTCTCTGTGGCAGCCCCTCAAATATTGGAAGACTGCTTTCGTGTCTCCCTTGGTCCTTCTCTTCCCTAGACTAGCCAGGCCCTGTTCCTGCAACTGTTCATCATATGTTTTAGCCTCCAGTCTCCTAATCATCCTGGTTGCTCTTCTCTGCACTCTTTCTTGTCAAGAGAACAGGTCAAAAAAGAGAAAGTAGCTACCTGAGTGTAAAACGCTACAGGTGCCTTGAATCTTGGTGAGATCCTTGTCATGTGGAGCCCCCACAATTTGCCTTATTGAGGGAATGAAGGGAGTCTATGCCTGGTGATGCCCCCCACAAGGAACAATAAAGACCAGAGGAATGAGGGATGCACAGGATGGGGGGGGTGGCAAACTGGGTATGTTTAAGAAGTGTGGACTCTCAATGTCAAAACCACTATAACTTGTCAGAAGGGTTTGCTCTGGGGGATCCATTAAAGAGGGAGCCATGGTGGCACAGTGGTTAGAATGCAGTGTTGCAGGTTAATTCTGGCCACTGTCAGCAGTTTGATTCTCACCAATTCAAGGTTGACTCAGCCTTCCATCCTTCCGAGGTCAGTAAAATGAGGACTCAGATTGTTGGGGGCCACAGGCTGACTCTGTAAACTGCTTAAGAGGGCTATAAAGCACCGTGAAGCAGTATATAAGTCCAAGTGCTATTGCTTTTCCTTCTTTCTTTCCTTCCTTCCTTCCTTCCTTCCTTCCTTCCTTCCTTCCTTCCTTTCTTCCTTCCATGGTGCACAGTGGTTAGAATGCAGTATTGCAAGCTAACTCTGTCCACTGCCAGGAGTTCAATTCTAACTGGCTCAAGGTTGACTCAGCCTTCCATCCTTCCAAGGTCAGTCAAATGAGGACCCAGATTGTTGGTGTTCTGTATGTAGGTTTGAATGTTATTGGTTTAGTTTGAATTGTTCTTGTAAAATGTCAAATAGGATTGGTTTAAATAGTGCGGGAAAAACCCTGCACTCTGATTGGCTGGCAACTACGGCTGCTGGCTATAAGAAGCAGCCGTAGCCCAGCCAGGTCGGGTCCATTCGAGCTGTAGTCACTTAATAAACTCTTCACTGAAGCTCTTCGCGTCTGACTCTTCATGCAAACATAACAGTTGGGGGCAACAGGCTGACTCTGTAAACCACTTAGGGAAAGCTGGAAAGCACTGTGAAGTGGTATACAAGTCAAAAGGCTATTGCTATTTCCCCCTCTGGTGGAAGAGGGCTCAAAATAACATAGCTGGAGAACATCTGCAGTAGGGTGGACCTGTTTTCTTTGGCATGCAAAGCCCAACAGGAGAATTGATGGTGCATTTAAGGCTCGGATTTCTATCCTGTGCACAAATAGCACAACACAGCTCTCTCTCACACACACACACACACAAGTGCACACACACACAGAGCCCATCACCTCCCTCCATAGGGAAGGGGGCATTGGCAAGAGAGGGAAAGAGCCTGCCAATTAGCGGAGAAAGTGTTGTTAATAGCAGACAATGGGAGGCAGCCAATTTGGCCAGAAATGTGCAAGATTTTGCTGGGTTTGTTCTATTTAAAAATATAGCAGCAGGTTGAAGTCAGTATAAAAGGGAAGAATGAGATAAAAGGCTGCTCAGCCCTAACGGCATCTTCCCAGGCATCCCTCTTTCCCAGGGAGATGATGGGTTGGTGGGGGATGCCAGAGCCTAGCAGTTTGTACCCCTTTCCTGGGTGGCCTTTGGATCCAATTAGTTAAAAGAGGAGCCCCTGTTCCTCGCGGCTGGCTCCATTTGAAGCCTCTCCGGGCATGACGTCATGTCTGCCAAGGATTCTTGATTGGCCAGAGCCATCAAAAGTCTGCCTGAGCCATTCTTCTTTCCTTCTTCAGGAATATTCCCTGCCCCATTGGGGGTGTGTGTGTGTATGCTGCAGGCTGACATTCCACACAGGCTGGTAGGACCTCTCTGGGATTTGGACTGGGCAGGAGTGTTTCTCACCTGGAACCTGCAATTTGCACCTACAGTAATACAGCACTAGAATAGAATGAATGAGATGGAGGGCAGGCTGTTCCACTGGTTAATTGTCCTCACTGTTAGGAAGTTTCTCCTTAATTCCAGGTTGCTTCTCTCCTTGATCAGTTTTCAACCATTGTTTCTTGTCCTTCCCTCCTGTGTTTTGGAGAATAACCTGTCACAGCCCCTCAAATAAACTAACGTGAACGCCTCCTGCAAACATGCTTTGCTAGCAGGGAACCAATCAGAAATGTGTCTCTCCTCAGGCCAGAGCTCTGTGCCCAGAAGAGGCTGTCCAGATGTGCTTCCCAGGTTTGGAGAATAGGTCTATAGCCAAGCAGCCAAGGCTCCATCTTGGCACTGTCAGGACAAAAGTGTCAGACAAGGAACATTTCCAGATCCAGCCAGACCTACAGAAAGAATGCAGAGAAGAGCAACCAATATGATTAGGTGACTGGAGGCTAAAACATACGATGAACGGTTGCAGGAACTGGGCCTGGCTAGTCTAGGGAAGAGAAGGACCAGGGGAGACAGGAGAGCAGTCTTCCAGTATTTGAGGGGCTGCCCCAGAGAGGAGGAAGGGGTCAAGCTATTTTCCAAGGCACCCAAAGGCCAGACAAGGAATAATGGATGGAAACTGACCAAGGAGAGATTCAACCTGGAAATAAGGAGAAATTTTCTGACAGTGAGACAATCAACCAATGGAGCAGAAGCGGCCTTCAGAAGTTGTGGGAGCTTCATCATTGGAGGCTTTCAAGAAGAGACTGGACTGCCATCTGTCAGAAATGGTATAGGGTCTCCTGCTAGGGCGGGGGATGGACTAGATGACCTACAAGGTCCCTTCCAACTCTGCTAATCTGTATCTGCCACAAAAGGAGCCAGTCAGACAAGTTGAGTTTCCCCTTAAACCACGTTTTGTTTTGATTTGCAAAATATATTAAACAATAAACCAATCAGGTATCTTGAATTTGCATAGCATATAGTCATTAAAAAAATAAACAATCCAAGGTGCAAGTTTAGCAAGCTTGACAAAACTAGGTGCCAATTACGTAACTCATACAATTAACTCTGTTGTGGGACGCAACCTTGGAATCTTCTCCAGCTACTGAAGGGCCCACCTGCACCTCCTGTGGCATACCACTCTTTTTAAGGGCATGGCATCATGACTGGGAAGTGGTCAAAAAAGGTCAAGATGGCACCACCAGTGCCCAATGGAAAGGCTGCCATTTTGTTTGATGTGGGCCTACATCTGAGGCCAAAACAGGACAGGGCTTCCAATACACCGCCATCTTTTTTTACCACTCAGGTAGAAAAACCATGAGGAAAGAAGGAGAAAGGAATAGAATAGAATTCTTTATTGGCCAAATGTGATTGGACAAACAAGGAATTTGTCTTGGTGTAAATACTGTCAGTATACATAAAGGAAAAGAAACATTCGTTAAGAGTCGAGAATCATAAGGTATGACACTTAATGATAGTCATAGGGTACAATAAGCAATCAAATCATACTAGGAAACAGTCAGTAAAAATCATAAGGATACAAATGACAAAGTTACCTTCCTACAGTCACAAGTGGGAGGGGATGGGTGATAAGGAGTGATGGGAAGATTAATAGTAATAGTAGTGCAGATTTTGTAAATAGTTGGACAGTGTTGAGGGAATTATTTGTTTAGCAGAGTGATGGCTTTCGGGAAAAAACTGTCCTTGTGTCTAGTTGTTCTGGTGTGCAGTGCTCTGTAGCATCGTTTTGAGGGAAGGAGTTGAAACAGTTTATGTCCGGGATGTGCGGGGTCTGTAGATATTTTCACAGCCCTCTTTTTAACTCGTGCAGCATACAGGTCCTCCATGGAAGGCAGGTTGTAGCCGTTGTTTTTTTCTGCAGTCCTAATCACTCTCTGAAGTATCTGTCTGTCTTGTTGGGTTGCAGAGCCAAACCAGACAGTTATAGAGGTGCAGATGACAGACTCAATCCTTCCTCTGTAGAACTGGATCAGCAGCTCCTTGGGCAGTTTGAGCTTCCTGAGTTGGCACAGAAAGAACATTCTTTGTTGTGCTTTTTTGATGACGTTTTTGATGTTAGGTGTCCATTTTAGGTCATGTGATATAGTAGAACCTAGAAATTTGAAGGTCTCTCCTGTTGATACTGTGTTGTCTAGTATTGTCAGAGGTGGTAGTATGGGAGGGTTTCTACCACCATTTCTATGGTTTTGAGTGTGTTCAGTTCCAGATTGTTCCAGCTACACCACGAGGCAAGTTGTATAACCTCCTATCTGTATGCGGATTCGTTGTTGTCTCGAATGAGACCAATCACTATTGTGTCATCAGCAAACTTCAGTATTTTAACAGATGGATCATTTGAGATGGAGAGGATTAAGTCATAATTTTAAAAAATGACATCACATCCTCTGAACGCAAACTTAATAGAGTTGCATAAAGATGAAAAGGAAGGAGAGGAGATGTTAACAGAGGCCTTGAGGAGGCTTAATTAGCCAGCCCTGAGTCAGAAGAAGGTGGTGTGGCCCGCCGGCAGCTGACAGACCTGGCAGCAGAGTCAGACAGTAGCAAGGAGGTTGGTGAGGAACCTGGGCCAGTCTTGGAGGCTGAGGAAGGCTCAGATGAGGACTCTGCATCAGGGACAGGGATGGGGCCAGGGCAGGCTGGCAGTCATCAGCTGCCTTCAGATTCGGACAACAGTGAGGCAGGGGAGTTTCTGGAACCGGTTCCCAGCCTGCACATGCAGGGCTACCGGAAGACAAGAACAATTGAGAAAGCAGGGTTGACTCAGGCATAAGGCCGCACCTCAGAGATGGTTGGCCCCTCCCATAGGACATAAAAGAGGAGCGAACGGGACGCGAGCTTTTGCAGGAAGCAATTAGTTTGTTTGGTCAGTTCAAGCTTTGAAAAGTTCTGTTTGACTCTGTGTCAAGTTTGGCCTTGCCCTGCGTCTGGCCATTCGTTCTCTGGCAGCATTTTAAGTGCGATAAGGTGGGAGTTTATCAACATTCCCCTGAAAGACTGTTTGTGAAGCATTGCAGGCTGGGAATGAATGTAATTCACAGCTGTGGAAATAAAAGAGGTTTTGCCGGGACCGAGATTGTGTTTTATGCTTTCTAAGGAAGCCTAGGTCAGAACAGAAGGCAAGAAGAAGAACTTTTTAAACAATCAGACCCTCGCCTTGCTCTTCTTTGCTATAAGGGGAGACAGAAATTTGGACAGGTTGTTAAGATACAGCTAATTCTCAAGTTATGTCTGTTACAGTTGTAAGTCATGATGGTGACTCGACCGATTTGATTGAATGGTGCTTTTTGCAAAGCCAAATCAAGTCAGGAAGCTCCTCGCAGCCTTGACTGGAAATGGGGAACCCAAGGAAGGAGATGTCCGGCGCCCTGACTCCTAAAAGAGTGCAGATGCAGGACAAAAGCTTCCCAGAGGCCTTGGGAGCAAGTCAGCCCTGGGTTCTCTCTTCCTGCTTTTTCTGCATGGAAGGCTGGCCTCTTTGGCAAAGAGAAATCAATTTGAGAATCAAGGAGAAACTCGTGCACCACTTTCCTCTATATGAGATACAAGTGACTGTCTAATCTCCTCTTAAAAACCTCCAGCGATGGTGCGCCAGGGGTGGGATGCTACCAGTTCGGCCCAGTTCTATAGAACCGGTAGCTGTGAAGAACAGCTACACCGGTTCAGTGTTTGGCCCACCCGCCTGCCCGGGCTCTAGGCTGTCCTTTATTCCCTGCTTTTCCCTCCTGGGCTGCTTTGCGCGGCCCAGCTGAGGTTGAAAAAGCAGGAAACAAGAGGATTTTCAAATGCTGCACACTCGCGTGCAGCACTTGTCAGCTGTCCAGGGGCAGAGCTGATGATTTCTTGCAAATGCTGCACACGCGTGTTATGATTGTCCGCAGTTTGGAGAACCGGCAAATCGCTCCACTGGCTGGTCCCACCCCTCCCCACCCACTCACTCTTTACCTGGCATGCAAGCCATCCAAATTGCCTGGTTTGGTAAGCTGCTATTTTTCCTTTCCCCTCCCCACCAGCTGTTCTGCTGTGCACGGAGATTTTGATTAGTTAGAAAGCAGGAAATCCTTGGATTTCTTGCTTTCTAGCTAATCTAAAATCAGAGCTGAACCTTCCTTAGGACTGAAGCTTCTACTTTTCAGTGCAGACTCAGGTAGCCGATTGCAGATAGATAGATCTTTAAGTGAATCTGTAATTCTGTGAGCAACTCAATGTGCCTGCCTGCTTTGCCTGCTTTGGGGTAAAAGTTGCTCTTTTTTTAAATAAAAAATTCAATAGTTACATACATGGTGTGTTGTGAGTTAATTTTGTGAGTTTGCTTGCTAGCAAATTTTATGTGACAGACTCAGGTAGCCGATTGCAGATAGATAGATCTCTAAGTGAATCTGTAATTCTGTGAGCAACTCAATATGCCTGCCTGCTTTGTCTGCTTTTGGGTAAAAGTTGCCTTTTTTTTGATAAAAAAAATCAACATTTACATCAATATTTATAATATTTACATAGAAGCCACACCCACCCAATCACATGACCAAGCCACACCCACAAATTAAGCCACACCCACAGAACCGGTTGTTAAGAAATTTGAATCCCACCCCTGTGGTGCGCCCACAATTTCTGAAGGGAAGCTGTTCCACTGGTTAATTGTTCTCACTGTTAGGAAGTTTCCCCTTAATTCCAGGTTGCTTCTCTCTTTGAGTAGTTTCCAAACTCTGTTTTTTGTTTTGCCTTCAGGTGCTTTGGAGAATAAATTGACCCCCTCTTCTTTGTGACAGCCTCAAATGCTGGAAGACTGCTATCATATCACCCCTAATTCTTCCTTTCTTTAGACTAGCCGAACCCAAAGTCTGCAGCCGTTCTTCATATGGTTTAGTCACTTTGATCATCTTAGTTGCTCTTCTCTGAACTTTTTTTTCCCAAAGTCTCAATATCCTTTTTTTTGTAGCATGGTGACCAAAACTGTGTTGCAGCACAGGAACATTTGAAGCTGGGTCAGTGCAAGCATTCAGGAGTCGTGTCCCCTGAAGACCCCTGCCACTTTCTCCTGCTCTCCCACAAAACGAAGCTGCCATCAACTCAACAATCGAAGCCTCTTCCTCGGTGAGTCCCAATCTCCAATCTCCAAGCCCGCTTTCAGAATGGGAGATGTCACCTCCAGCTCTTCATGTTTCCCCTGGCATTGGATCCGTGGAGAGCCTCCACAGCCCCACCCAGCTGAGCAGCAACACCCCAGCACCGTTTCCTCTTCAGAGGAGCCACATCTGCGGAAGGATGAAAGCACACGATTAACCTGCTAACAGCCTGTTTCTTCATCTTAAATTCCAGCTGAAGAACTAATAAAAAGGTTTGATTCTATTAATTTGGGCTAGGATAGAAGCAATCGCTTCTGGTCCCTCCCGCAGGTGTTAATTGCTTTAGCACTGCTAAAATTACTCTGTTATCACCAATTACCACTATTGTGGATGGTGTCAAGTGTTTATTTTGTATACATTTAAGTAATAATTGGATTGTCACAGGTTGTACATTTTCCATTTCATTGCATTTTTATTCCAATGTTTACCTCTTTCTCCCTTCTACACCCATCTGTATTTGTATCTGCCAAAAGCAGATGAAGCAGAACACATTGTGGAACTTTGGGCTGTAATATGCTTGTTTTATGTGTTACATAATGCATAAATAATATTACTGAAGGCTTCTTTTGTCTTCGTGTTACCATAAAACTCTGCTGATTTGGCTGCTACCAACCAGGCTGCCAACAGTGCTGGCAATTTATTCTGAATGGTCCTTCATTCAGGGCCCATGATTTGGTCATTTTTCATCAAGGGTTGATTCATTACTTCCCATGCTTTTTTTTATGGTAAAGAGACATCATTTCCAAAACTAGAACAGCCCTCAACTGTAGCCATGGAGTCGTTTCAAATTAAGGGGCAAAATTCAACATGAAATGGAGCTCACTTTGCACCTGCCTTTTAGAAATGTTTTCCCTCACAAAAGCAAAGCTTGGGTCTTTCCAGTGGGTGGTAAGCACAAGAGAGGGAGGTGTTGTGGTTCACTGGCAGCCTGTGCAGACAGCAGCGGAATCGGTCAGTAGGGAAGAGTGGGGACCAGTCCGGAAGTCTGGGAAGGACTCGGACGAGGGTCCTGCATCTGATGCAGAGATGGGGCCAGGACCATCTGGGAGTGGGGTGCTGTCTCTGGAGCAGGGGAGCCTGTTCCCACTGCGCGTGTGCGCAGAACTGCTAGAAGGTAAGAGCAGCTAGACAAAAGGGGCGACTTGGGAGTAAGGCTGGGAGGTGATTGCCCCTCCCATAAGGGATAAAAGTCAGGCCAAGATGACGAAACCTTTGCAGGAAGCAAAGTCGTTTGTTCTGTTCGGATCAAACCTTGAAGCTCTGTGAGGACTTTGTACTTTGGTTGGTTTTTTACAGTTCATTTGGCCCTTTTGTTGTTGGCAGCAATTCAAAGGAGAGAAAGGTGGGTGCTTATCTTGAGAGACTGTTTGGGAGTCATTACAGGCTGGGAATGAACATAATTCCCAGCGTTGAAATAAAACAGAGTTGTTTTAACTAAGCGTGTGCTTAATTATGGTCTCGGAAGCCTTGGTCAGAACAGGAGGGTCCATCTGGAAATGAAACTTCATTTGAAATGATGAAGTTCAACCACAAAGTCAGGAGTCATCATCAATTCCTTTTAACAACCCCATAGTCCCTTGCAGGGTGGAGTCTGGGCAACTGAATGGAACTAGCAGGGTGTTTACTGGCCGGATGCCCTTCCTGTCACCAATGCGGAGTTTTGTTCAGCAGTTAAATTCTCATTGTGCCCAGAGAGAGAAACATCTGCCTCTGTCTAGGATTGAACTCATAGCCTCCTGATTGTGAGGTGAGAGCTCTACCTCTCGGCCACTACACCACTCTCAACTACAAAGTCAGAATGACTGGCAAGAATTCAGTACGATTGATGGTGGGTCATACATAGCTAGATTTCTGTCATGGATCTGCCACCGAACCCCTCTCCGGACATGAGCTCAGAGGAGGAGGCCAAGTTTGAGTCAGCGGAGGAAAGCATGGAGCCGAGTGTCGGTCAGGATCAGGACTCAGAGAGTGCTAGCCTGATGAAGCAGCCTCTGCTGGGCTTGATGGGACCAGTGACGGGCTGAGGCTGAGCAGGTGAGCCCACAGCTGCGGCAATTTGGCCAGGTGAGGAGCAGGAGAAGCTGCTGCCCATGAGCAATGAGAAAGAGAGGGAGTTCACACCTCCTCCTGATCTAAGAAAACATAGGACAGAGAGGAGACAGGCACAATGTCGGTCGGCTAGGCTGCTCACTAGGAGGCAACCTCACCTCTCATGAAGGACTGCACTTGTAATGGTGCAGTGGTTAGAGTGCAGGGTTGCAGGCAAACTTTGCCCACTGCCAGGAGTTCGATTCTGACCGGCTCAAGGTTGATCCATCCTTCCAAGGTCAGTAAAATGAGGACCCAGATTGTTGGGGGACAATATGCTGACTCTGTAAACCACATAGAGAGGGCTGGAAAGCACTGTGAAGCGGTATATAAGTCTAAGGGCTATTACTATTGTTCCTTTCCCCTCCCTTCCTCCCTCCCTCCCTCCCTCCTTCCTTGCATGGTGTGCAGTAGTTAGAAAGCAGTATTGCAGGCCAATTCTGCCCACTACCAGGAGTTCGATTCTGACCAGTTCAAGGTTGACTCAGCCTTCCATCCTTCCAAGGTGGATAAAATGAGGACCCAGATTGTTGAGGGCAAGAGGCTGACTCTGTAAACTGCTTAGAGTGGGCTATAAAGCACTGTGAAGCAGTATATAAGTCTAAGGGCTATTGATCCCACCCAGGACTTGAGTGTTGCTGGAGCAATGTGCCCAGGCCCATGCCATGTCTGCTTGTGCCATATATCCTGACCCATCTGAATCATGGACTGCTTTCCTGAACTTTGTGTGTGCCTGTGGGACTTGATTACCCAGAGACTCTTGCCATGCTGAGTTCGGAATCCGGACCTGCACAATGGGGGTGCCTTCTGAGGACCTGTTTTGGGGTGGGAGGATTGAATAAACACCTGAAGAATTCTTGCTGTATGTGCACGTGGGCACTAGAGTTTCTGGGAATGCAAATCTCTGTACATTTAACTCAAAAGGGAGAGCGAAAAACACCACAGACACAGACCTCGATAATATCAGTTAGCTACAAAAGCTAGTTACAATAGAGCTGGTAAATGACCCCCCCCAAATTGTGTGATATTCAATGTGTCTGTAATGAAGGGCTTGGAAAAGATATTCAGATGGTATGATGTGTCTACAGCTACGAAGATCAGCATTGTGTAGGTGATTGTGTGACACACTAGGAAAGCGAAAGTTGGGCTTTTATTATTTTAAAAACAACATTTCTGAAAAGAGAGAAAAGAATAAAGCTTTTTAAAAAGAGAACTTTGGCGTTCAATTGCCCACATAATCTCTCAGCAAGGAATGATGGTCACCTAACATAGGGCTGGAAGGGACCTTCAAGGTCTGCTAGTCCAACCCTCTGTCCAAGGCAGGAGTCCTTATACTATGCCAGACAAATGAATGTCCCATCTTTTTTTGAAAACCTCCAACAATGGAGCACCCACAAGTTCAGAAGGCGAGCTAAGCTGTTCCATTGATTAATTGTTCTGCCAGGAAATTCTTCCTTATATCCAGGGTGAATCTCCCATTAATGATCTCCCACCCATTGCTTCTTGTCCTGCCCTTTGAGAATAAATCAATGCCCTCTTTTCTGTGACACATCTTTAAGTGCCATCAGGTCTCACCCAAGTCTTCTCTTAGGCTACAGATACCTAGTTCCTTCAACTGTTCATCATACAGTTTAGCCTCCAGCCCACTTACCACCTTTGTTGCTCATCCCTGCACTCTTTCTAGGACCTCAGGACCTTTTCTGTATCATGGTGACCAGGAACTGGATGCAGTATTCCAAATGTGACATCCCATTGACATGTACAGCATAGCTGGCTGGAGAATTCCGGGTGTTGAAGTCCACAAGTCTTAAGGTTGCTAAGTTTGGGGACCCCTGGTATAGAGTCTCCCATTTGAGCAGGGGGATGGACTGGAGGACCTCCAAAGTCCCTTCCAGCTCCATTCTGTTTGTGCCAAGAGTGAAACTATTTGGATTCTTCAGCGGGATGTTGACAGATTGATTGATTGAGATCCCATCTCAGGATGTATGTTCTACCATGTTCCATATTTTGGATTTACAACGCTGTATGTATCCTGGGAAGCTATGAATTTTCAGCCCAACTCCTCCAACTAGCGTTGGCCCATCCAAGGAAATCCTTCTGAGAAGAACCACTTGTGCTCCCTCATTATTGCACGGTGGAAATTCCATCATGGCTCCCACACTTTGGAACACCCTCCCTGCAGAAGTTGCCCCGGGCCTCTGTCTGGTCATCACACTGCAGAAGAACGAAGGAGACTTGGGAGGAATGGGGCAGCTTCAGGCCTCGACTGAATGCAATTTGGAACTGGATGTTAATTTATCAATTGATTTATTAGCATTGTTTTTTCAATTATTATAATTTGTTTACTTGGATCTGCTGATATTGCAATGGTTGTATTTGTTTCCTTTTGTGGTAAGCTGTCATGGATGCATACTTGATAAATAAATGAATCCATCCATTTCCCAGGAACACCCTTGTTCTTGGGCTCTTGAGGACAGCTTCTGAATTGCTCATGCTGGTATTTCTCACTTACCTGATTACTGAAAGTGGCAAATGTTTTCCCACTCCTGGATGAAATTCTTGCCATGCCACATTTCTCCACCACTCTGGACCATCCCTGACAGCTCAAATTTACAAAGTAGCACAACAGGTCCCAATGAAAAGTTCTGTTGTGGTTAGCTGGCAGCAGGTGCAGACGGCTGAGGAGAGCGAGGACTCAGATGAGGGGCCAGGGCCATTAGGGAGTGGACTGCTGCCTTCAGAGATTGTGGGGGCTGGCAGCAGTGATGAGGAGGTTCCCAAGGAGCCTGTGCCAAGTGCGCGTGCACACAGGATTGCTCGTAGGAAAGAGCAGCTACAACAGCATGGGTGACTTGGGAGTAAGGCTGCAAGGTAATGGCCCCTCCGTCAAGAGGATAAAAGCCAGGTTTGAAGAAGCGTTCTTTGCAGAAGGCAAAGACGCTCTGAAACTCAGCCTCATGGACATTATAGTTAATATTTGAAAACTCTTGTAAACTATTTCTTATCTGTGTGTTTTTGGCAGCCTTGAAAAACAACTTCGCAAGGCTCTTGTCAGAGCTAATTAGTGGGAAGCAGCTTTTTATCTGTGAAGAAACAGAATTTGTGGATTAACCCTTAAAAGGTGTGGGCTGCTGCCTTTGTCTTGTGTTTGCTCTCTTGGAACCAGGTTGGGTCAGAACAAGCTCCCGGCTCTCTCCAGCTGGCTGACCTTTGGCCAAACTCATGAGTAGCAATTGCCCCAAACCTGAATCTTCATCATATGACCATAGGAATGCTACAGTAGTCATAAGTGTGAAAAATAGCAATAGCAGTAGCCCTTAGACTTCACAGTGCTTTACAGCCCTCTCTACTTTACAGAGTCAACCTCTTGCCCCCAATAATCTGGGTCCTCATTTTACCCATCATGGAAGGTCAACCTTGAGCCTGGTGGGATTCGAACTGCCAAATTGCAGGCAGCCAGCAGGCAGCAGAAGTAGCCTGCAGCACTGCACTCTAACCACTGCACCACCATGGCTCAGTAATGGTCATAACTTTTTTCAGTGCCATTGTAACTTCATTTGGTCACCTAATGGAAATTGTAAGTTGAGGACTACCTGTAAAACATCCATGGGAGGGTGAAGTTAAAACAGGCACTCGGCAGTGCAATCAAAGGTCCACCCTTTGTGCATGCACGCCACATTGACTGTCAGATCTGCCACCTTCAGCTCTTTGGCTTCACTGGCATCCTGTCATAAAGGGATAGGGGGGAGGGGGAGGGGCAGTAGAATGCAGTGGGTAGATGTGGGAAAGGAACTAGAGAGACAAATGGTGGGAGGGGGGAGGACAGCCTTGTCAGAAACCAGATGTGCCAGGCTCCAGATGGTCTCAGTCTTCAAAGACACCTAGTGGAAGAACAGCATGTGGGTTGCATCAAACAATGGCCTAACATCCAAGTGTTCCCAGAACATCTCCTTGGAGCATCATTGGACACTGCTGGACTTATCAAAGGGGGAGGGATGTGGAGATGGGGGGAAAGTGCAACCTTTTACATGGAAATTCTCAAATCGCACCTTTCTTTTGTTGCAACCATTTAATCTTAGTTTTTTTTTTAAAAAAGCCTTCCACTTCAACCACATGGAGTCGAGGGTCTTTCTTGTCTAGGGACCTAAGTGGGGCAGGCCTGACACTTGACCCACATATAAATGTAGCTGTTGCAAATGCTACTTGCCTGTTGTGACACCTTCCTCTGTGAACATTACTAATATGTGGGAAGCCAAGAAGGCTACAAACCACATTGGAAGGTGGGACCTACCTCTTGCCTTCCAAGACCCCGTTCAAGGACAGGGGCATCTGCAAAAAGATCAAAAAGTCAAAATCATGTCTGGGACCATGCAGGGAAAATCCTGTCTCTTGTTACAGGCTAACAGGCTCTCATTGCATCAACTTGGCTGCCCTCTTGATTATTTGACCTCAACCCATAGATGAAATTTGCAAGGGAAATCCTCTGCCCTGCACCACAATTCTCTATGTGGATGGATCCATTTGTGATATGATTTAACCTTTAAAATACAGGAACAGGCAGACACTCCTAAGGGACCAAGTGGGTCCCCAGAATTGCTCCAGAAATGTTAGTTGCATCCTCGTTTCAAAACAGCCAAAGGAAAACTGCTGACTACATTAGGAGCATAAGAATGGTGTTTCCATGGGATTCCACCAGTCGTGGCTGCCATTATGCTTTTAGCTTCGCATCGCATCTCACCAGACTGACATTTGCAACAGGGGAGGGAAGACATGGAATGTGGATAATTAAGGACAGTGGCAGGGGATGAAGCCGGCCCGGCCCTAACAGTGTGTCACGCCCCTGTCGGAGTCGGAATCTGAAGAGGAAGACGAACAGCTGACAGGGAGTGGGAGTGTGGCTCCATTGGCTGTGGAGAAACTGGGGAAGGGCAAAGTCCGGCTGGGCAGAACAGGGGAGAGGTAAAACAAGGGAGAGGGAATTCAGAGGAAGACCCAGGCCCAACCCCTCTTCATCCTAGGGCACGCAGGGAGGAATGGAGAAGAGAGCAACGTGGGTTGCATGGCTTATGGGGGAGGAAAGGGCCCTGATTCCCTTCATTAGCCACACTTGGGAATGAGAGTCTAAAAGAGATGCATGCTGAGTGTGGCGTCTGCTGGGAGCAAATGTGGGTTTCTCTTGTGTTGACTTTGCTTATCTGCGTTCCTGGCATCTTCCCAACCATGTTGAATTACTGCCATTCCTTCACATCTGGAATTCCTTCTCTTGCCCTGCCGGACTAATTACCTCATCTTGTCTTGATTGGACTTATAGTTACAGTTTTTGTTGACCATGTTTTGGACTTCTCTGCAGCCATAGGCTGTCCCTGGGAGAATTTTTCTCCAGCCCAGAAGGTAAAGAGGACATTGGGGGCAAAGTTGGAGCTAATAAAGGGACTCCTACTGATTAGCTGTGTTGCCTTTGTGCCACGCCCCTTTGGTCATCACACAGTGAGCTGGACCAATCCAGAACAAGGTCAGCCAAAAAAAATTAGGACATGGAGAAGAAGGGACACGGACTCTGTTTCCTAAACAATCCAGGAACTTCTAATTGGACATTGATTGATAACACGGGGTGACTGGGGAAAGGGGAACTTAACTGCATCTTTTCCCTGCCAAGTTGACAGATTCTGCCTTGCTACATCTGTAACCACTTTATTCTTTAGTAAAGTCTACTCTTGGAAGAAAAAAATGGTGAGCCAGGAGTCTTTCTTTGCTAATTAATTTAAGTGGGATGGATAGCCTCTTTCTTTCTTTCTTTCTTTCTTTCTTTCTTTCTTTCTTTCTTTCTTTCTTTCTTTCTTTCTTCGCATATTTTCCCTTTCTGTCTGAATATTATACATATTTTTAAAAATTGAAAAGCATCTCCAAAAGTGATCGGGAAGGTGGGGGAGGTTTAAGAAGTGACAGGACAGCTGTGATGACCAGGGGCATGGCACAAAAATAACAAAGTCACCAAAGTAGATAAATTCCCTTTAATGCCTCCAACTTGGCCCACAATGTCCAGTTATCCTCGGCTGGGAGATCAAACTCTTCCAAAAAAAGTCTATAAAGGAAAGAAATGCAGTCCAAACCCAAAATACAGATAAAGTAGAAATTAAAAAAACAATACAAACCACGCTGAAGTAATTAACACGATTTGCAGACTTCCAAAAGATAACGAGGCACATACAGTTGGGAGGACATCAAAACCCAGATAAGCCTCGACAAAGATCATGCACATTTTGCTTCCAGCAACTTTGCCATGTGCAGTTTTCCCTTTGAACAGTCTTCCCAGCTGCAGCCCATGAAGGGGATCAGGGCCCTTTCCTCCCCCATAAGGCATGCAACTCACGTTGCTCCCTTCTCCGTTCCTCCCTGCATGCCCTAGGATGAAGACAGGGTGGGCCTGGGTCTTCCTCTGAGTGCCCAGCTGGCCTGTGCCCTTCCCCAGTTTCCCGAACTGGTTCCCCAGTTTCCTGCACAGCCACTGGAGCCACACTCCCATTCCCTGTCAGCTGTTCCACCCCACCCTCAGAATCAGATTCCAACTGGGGCATGACAACAGCCATTTGTCCAGAATGGTAGAGGGCAGTGATGGCAAACCTTTTTGGCACCGAGTGCCCAAACTGTAACGTGCATGCATGCCAGGAACCCCAAAAACATCTGGCCAGTGCGCATGTGCATGTCGGCCAGCTAGTCTTCAGGTTTCTGGCATGTGCATGCGCACTGGCCAGCTGGGTTTTGGGCTCCTTCTGTGGGCACGCATGCAATCACCAGCTACTCTTTTGGTTTCCATCATGCGCATGCACACTGGCCAGCTGGTTTTCAGCGTTCCTTCTGTGTCGCCAGATACTCTTTTGGTTTCCAGTGTGTGCATGCACGCCGGCCAGCTGGTCTTCATGTGTGCCATAAACCCAAAGACCAACTGGTTCAGCTGGTGCATGCACGTGCCAGCCAGCTGATCTTTGGGTTTCCGGTACATGTGAAAACCTGCTGGCTGGTGCACATGCGTGTGCTAGAAACCTGAAGAGCAGCTGGCAACGGCACGCATGCCCACAGAGAGGGCTCTGTGTGCCACCTCTCGCCATCACGGGTATAGGGTCTCCTGCTTGAGCATGGGGTTAGTCTAGAAGACCTCCAAAGTCCCTTCAAACTCTGTTATTTTGTTTCCGTTCCTGTTACATGTGGAATGCTCATGTCAACTGTGCTAGATTACTTTAAGCTTAATTTAATGAGCTCCAGGCATTTTCTGGCATCTCCTCCCCACTCCAAAGAAGGGACCCAGGGTTGAGCAGACTTGGAAAAGGTCAGATATTTTGCAGGATTTTTGCCCCAGTGGCGCCCTATTAACAGCCTCTCCCCGGATTCCCTCCCGAGCTCTTTCCCTCCTTTTGTTTACAACCATTACTTCTCTTCAACAGCCAAGGGTTCTTTGTTTTGTTTTTTAAAGGCATTTTACTGGCAAATTTGTACAGGGAGCTGGGGAGATTCGCTATACTGATTTGTTGTGCTGCCTCTTTTTTATTTCTGTGCTTGAATTTTCTCTCTCTCTCTCCTACCAGTGCTTCATCTTTTAGAAATTGATTATCTTGTCTGGCTGGTTCCCACTGAGAAACCCGGGGCTGCCTCTTTCTTCCGTCCACACGTTTTTCCTCGCCATGCGTCCCAGCACAAAGCCGTCATCTATACAAGGGTTGAAACGCAGGCTTTCTGCTGCGGCACACTTGCAGACTCCATCGTGCCGGCGAGAATCAATCACCTTGGATCCTGAGCCAGAACACCACTCGGGGCCTCGTCCCCTGCAGCTTGGGCCCTCCCAAGCACCAGCTGGCATCCACCTGGCCAGACGCAGCGGGAGATGCCGCAAAGGTGCACCAGGCAAGAGTGGCATGAATGAAACGGTTATGGGGAGCGACTCTACCTCCCTATCCTCCCTCTCCTGAATCAGCGTCAGGCTGGCAGCGATTACAGAAGCTGAGGATTACCCGCTTCCCTCTGGTTCTCCCTCTTACACGCCCACCCATGCACACACCCACACAGAATAGAGCCCACAATTAGACTTGGAAAGTTTCCCAAAAGTGGGAGCTCTCTTGCTTCTCCAGGCACCGATTGCTTTGCCCAACGGTCTGGAAATTAATTCTGCAGGCTACTTCCGCTGACTGCCAGCTGACTGCAATTTGGCAGTTCGAATCCCACCAGGCTCAAGGTTGATTCAGCCTCCCATCCTTCTGAGGTGGGCAAAATGAGGACCCAGATTGTTGGGGGCAAGAGGCTGACTCTGTAAACCGCTCAGAGAGGGCTGTAAATGTCTAAGGGCTATTGCTAGTGTTACTGCCTGCCTGCCTGCCTGCCTGCCTGCCTGCCTGCCTGCCTGCCTGCCTGCCTGCCTGCCTGCCTTCCTCAAGGTTGACTCAGCCTTCCATGCTTCCGAGGTGGGTAAAATGAGGACCCAGATGGTTGAGGGCAAGAGGCTGACTCTAGAAACCACTTAGAGAGGGCTATAAAATACTGTGAAGCAGTATATAAGTCTATTGCTATTGCTATTTGCTGTTGGAAGGAAAATCCATCTGGTTCAGTTCCAAGCTGGGAAAAAGACGCTGAAAACAACATGGGGGCTGATTGGAAAGAAAGTTTATTGCTGAACAGAAAAACACACACAAAGACAGTGTGCAGTTCTCGGTCAGCTGAACAACTGGCTGAATAGGTGGATGGATCTTTATAGGTTTCTGTAAATTTGAAGTTTGGGATTTGTGCAATATGGGCTTTGTGTTTCTAAAAGAGCTGGGCAGTTCCTATTGTGGCTAATGTCTTTTGTCCTGTGTTGGATCTTGCTATCACTCTGCTTTTGTTAGCTGGCAGTGTTTGCTTTGCTTATGAATGGAGCCATCTGGATAGTTGGCTTCCTCTTTCAATAAGCTCTTTATCTCCTTAAGTGCTGGCATCTCTTTCTCACACATACACACACACACACAGAGGGAGAGAAGGAGAGAGAAAAAGGAAAAGGGAGAGACAGTGAGAGCTCCTGCTTTCGCTCTCCCCCTCTCTCCCTTTCTCTCTCATCCTCTCTCCATCTTTCCCTCTTTCCCCCCCCCCCCGTCTGTTTCTCTGTCTGTCTTTCTTTCACATATGCGCACACACATACACAGGGAGAGAGGGAAAGAGGGAGAGGGAGAAAAAGAGAGACAGAAAGAGAGAGCGGGGAGAGAGCTCATCGCCCTCGGGGACTATCAGCCTTAATCAGATTTCAAAGTCACCTGTTTACTGCAGTTTATGGCCCAGATTGAAACCAGAGCCTCCCTATCCCTTTATGGAGAATACTCTATTTGTTCTCTAAAGCCATTGTGGCATGTTATGACTTAATTACTGCTTTCTTTAAACTATCCCTGGAATAGTTAATGTGACCTGCTTGCCTGCTTGGTGTTACCTTGAAAGGAGGCTAACAAATGTATCAGCATGTTCCACTTAAATCAGACACCAAACACCATCATTTTTGAAGCAACGATCCGGTCTATGAATATTCATACTCTGCAGCTGGTATAGCACACACACACACACCCTTCACCTTTCCTCTAGACTAGCCTGATTAAATGGAAGCCCCTATCTGGAGCACCGAGTATACTTCTTCTTCGAAATGACAAAGCCCTCCCACCAAAAAAAGAGTTTGAGAATTCCCATACAGTTGCTATGGATTCTGTATTATTGCCCAAGTTAGAAATTTCTAGGTGGGGTGGAAATGATTATACTTTATTTAACTAGAAGCTGGAAATTCTTCAGATGTGATTCCCCTCCCCCAAATGTTGTAGAAAGTTAACACCCACTCCCCTCCTAGAAGAATGAAAAAATTGAGAAACATTTTTGAAAGAGCCTTGGTGGTGCAGGCTGTTAAATGCCTAGCACTTAATTCCAGCTGCCTGTAATTACTATAGGCTCGAATCCCACCAGGCTCAAGGTTGACTCAGCCTTCCATCCTCTCGGGGTAGGTAAATTGAGGACCCAAGATTGTTGGGGGCAATAAGCTGACTTTGTAAAAATGCCGCTTAGTAATAAGCAGGCATATACAATGGAATGAAGGCTATTGCTAAGCGCATTGGGTTGTGTCCCAAAAATTGTAAGCCGCCCTGAGTCTTCGGAGAAGAGCGGCATATAAATGTAATTAAAACGGGGGGGGCACAGGATAAAATATTTCCGCTGAAAGAGAAATAAAAAATCGTAAGGGAGACAGAAACTCAGGGCCCCCAGCAGATATTTTGTGTCCATTGAGAAGGACTATCTACAAAAACAGAAGATCTTCAGCTCCAGGGTGATGGGATTAAGACATGACCCTTCAGGACATAATCGGATTAACCCACCACCATCTAGCAGCAGAGCTCATCTCATTGCACAATCTCCTAAGGATATTGCATCACCCTCCAAACTTCAACCAAACTTAGCTCAGACAACCTACAGAGCCAGCTAGGACTCCTACAACAGCCAATAGAATACAATGTTCTTGCACAGGAACAGGAAGTTCAAGGGCAAGGCCCAAGAGAAGGTATAAAAACCAGCCACTCTCAATCCATGTGGTCAGCTGCATCAGAACCATGTGCTTGGTGGTTCTGTTCATCCTTAAACTATCTTTAGGAGGAGAAGGAGAATGTTTTGGGTGGATCTAATCCTCTTCCATGCATCGGAGGAGGCAGCTTTCTCGTTAATAGAAGGCAATTAATGGAAAACAAAACTGCATCCAGGTTTGTGTTACCACAATATAAAAAAGAATGTGAAACCCGGGAAAGAGTGAAGAGAAGATCAACGAAGATGATTGGGAGGCTAAAACATTTTTGGCAGGAGCCTTGTCTGGCCTTCAGGGGCTTTGGAAAATAGCTTGACCCCCTCCACTCTGTGGTAACACCTCAAATATTGGAAGACTGCTCTCCTGTCTCCCCTGGTCTTTCTCTTCCCTAGACCAGCCCTGCCCAGTTCCTGCAACCGTTCATTGTATGTTTTAGTCTCCAGGCCTTTGATAATCTTAGATAGATTCAGATTAACAGAGTTGGAAGGGACCTTGGAGGTCATCTAGTCCAACCCCCCACCCAAGCAGGAGACCCTACACCATTTCTGACAGATGGCAGCCCAGTCTCGTTTTGAAAGCTTCCTGTGATGAAGCTCCCACAACTCTCAAAGGCAACTTCTGTTCCATTGGTTAGTTGTTCTCACTGTCAGAAAATTCCTCCTTATTTCCAGATTGAATCTCTCCTTCATTAGTTTCCATCCATTGCTTCTTGTCCTGCCTTGAGGTGCTTTGAAAAATAGCTTGACCCCTTCCTCTTCTCTGTGGCAGCCCCTCAAATACTGGAAGACTGCTATCCTGTCTCCCCTGGTCCTTCTCTTCTGTAGACTAGCCAGGCCCAGTTCCTGCAACCGTTCATTGTATGTTTGAGCCTCCAGTCCCCTCAATCATCCTGGTTGCTCTTCTCTGCACTCTTTCTAGTGTCTCAACATCTTTTTATAGTGTGGTGACCAAAATGACTTGGAAGGATTCTGGGCCTGCTTGAATGGAAAATAATCTTTCATGAAATTGCATTAACAGAACCAAAAAACCTCCCCATTTTTAAAAAGAAACGAAATAGGCAAAGAGGAAAAAATTCCCTAAGAATCAACATCCTAAATTGATACAAATCATTTAAATATCTCACATGTATTCATTTAATTGTTTTAACAATGAATCAAATTATGCATAAAATGGTCTATTCTTGCAAAACATTGTGAAATATGTGACAAAGGAAATGTATAATTTTAATTAATAGCAAAAAAGGTCTTTTCAAAAATGGATACATTTACACATTTCCTGAATCCAGTTTTTGACATCCAGGGCAATAGTAATTTTCCAATATCTCAGTCTCTTAGTTATCCCCCATTCTGGATGTAAACAATATCTCTCAAAAATTATCAGATTTTAGAATATAGTGTTAGAATATAATGCAAAGTTAACATTGATATTTTTAAATTGAAACATTTATCCAGATATATAATTATATAGATTACAATATTCTTCCAAAAACATATCAAAAGCAGACATAACCAGATCGTATGATTTCATTAGATTTTTTTTAGATCTAATGAGATCTAATAGAGAAAATCTACGTCCTTTCTAATGCATTGTTTGAGGATAGATTAATTTCAAATCCCGCCCAAAACCAAATATAACATTTTTAGAACTTCGATCTGTGAAGTTCCGTTATCAGGAACTATTCCAAAAATCATAAAACATCTGAAAAGGACTGGCATGTAAACATGAAAGATATTTTCCAATTTCTCATGTAATTTCAAAGTGTTTTCGTTTCACAACTAGAATCCGTTAAAAATGATAGTATCTTGTATCTTCTTTGAGGCAGCTAAATCAGCTGGCTGGATCTGAGGAATCAAAACATGTTTAAATTGATTTTATTGCTTCAATATGTATTAGTCAAGGAGAAATCCACCTGCAGTGGTTGAAAATGCTCAAAATAATGATTACAAAGTAATTGATTTAACATAACCTTTCCAGATTCTGTCCATACTTCCCAGTGGAATGTCCTATCTTCTGTTTTTAAAGTAGTTTTCTACAATGTTAACATTCATAAGACTCAGCCTCAAACTCAATTTGTGTCCCAACAAGATCCAAAATAGGTCTTCTTGCACACAAATCAGGAAATGAAAGGTCTTTTTTTGCTATCTATTGACCTGAGGCATTGCTAAGGTCTTACAGAGAAGCAACACTTTCAGTAAGAGCATTTCTTAAGGCTGCAGCTCCAAGACAAATTCTTGCTAAATTTGAGGGGCTGCCACAGAGACGAGGGGGTCAAGCTATTTTCCAAAGCACCTGAAGGCCAGACAAGAATAATGGCTGGTAATTGATCAAGGAGAGATTCAACCTGGAAATAAGGAGGAATTTTCTGACAGTGAGAACAACTCACTGGAACAGAAGTTGCCTTTGAGAGTTGTGGGAGCTTCATCCCTGGAAGCTTTCAAAAGGAGACTGGGCTGCCATCTGTCAGAAATGGTATAGGATCTCCTGCTTGGGTGGGGGGTTGGACTAGATGGCCTACAAGGTCCCTTCCAACTCTGTTAATCTGAATCTATCTAAGATGATCAAAGCCCTGGAAACTAAAACATACCATGGACGGTTGCTGGAACTGGGCAGGGCTAGTCTAGTGAAGAGAAGGACTAGGGGAGACAGGATAGCAGTCTTCTAATATCTGAGGGGCTGCCACAGAGAGGAGGAAGGGGTCAAGCTATTCTCCAAAGCACCGAAGGCCAGACAAGGAATAATGGATGGAAACTGAACACAGAGAGATTCAGTCTGGAAATAAGGAGGAATTTTCTGATAGTGAGAACAACCAATGGATGGAACAGAAGTTGCCTTCAGAAGTTGTGGGAGCTTCATCACAGGAAGCTTTCAAATGAGACTGGGCTGCCATCTGTCAGAAATGGTGTAGGGTCTCCTGCTTGGGTGGGTGGGGGTTGGACTAGATGACCTACAAGGTCCCTTCCAACTCTGTTATTATTCTGCTATTCAGAAGTTGTGGGAGCTTCATCACTGGAAGCTTTCAAGAAGAGACTGGACTGCCATCTGTCAGAAGTGGTGTAGGGTTTCCTGCTTTGGCAAGGGGTGGGACTAGATGACCTCCAAGGTCCCTTCCAACTCTGTTAATCTGTACCTATCTGTACCTTGGAAGTCTTGTAGTCCAACCCTCTGCCCAAGGTAGAGCCAAATTACTCACCCCAGCCATCATCTGGGAAGAGGACCTGACTGGAGAAGCTTCCTAAGGCTGGGGACCAATTACTCTGCCCTCATGTTCTCCAGGAGCTCCATTCTGGCCCTTGAACTTGTTTGCCAACAAGAAGAAGAAGAAATATTTATTGACACTTCTTGCAAATCCCCCTCCAGATGTACTGAAACACGAGGTGAATATCAACAGCGCATCCCTCCGCCTGACTGGAGCTGGACTGGCAAGCAGTAACTCTTTTGTTTTTGTTCAAGATCAGTGGATACTGACTTGGCTTCAGGCTTTTACATGAGTAGCTTCCCTCTCCCTTACCTGCTCACCATATTCAAGGGGGGAAAGAGCCAGTTTCAGATAAACATAGATGTAGGAGTGCCAAAAACATTCAGAGACTTATTCAGAGATATTTGCCAGGCACAGCAGGGCCCTTCTTATTAGACTCATTATTCTGCTGATCTGCCCCATGGAGCAATGAAGTGTTTTATTATGGTTATCACCGGGGCTCTCTGTGGGGGTTCAATCTATTCAGGGGCAACAGAAAACAGACTATGGAACACACACCCCTCCTCCCCATATTCCCTTTCCCTACGGATGGAAACGGCCTGGTTTTATTCCTTTCTGGCTACCTTTAATGCTATGATTGTCCTCGTAAAGGCCTTGCAAAGTGTGGGAATTGGACAGGTGGCTGCACCTGGAGGAACAGCTTCGGGGCTGAAGCTAAGCAGTGGCTGGTCTGGTTAAAACCAGGATGGGAAGCTGCCAAGGAATTTGGGAGCTAAAGGCAACGTGGGGAAAGCTTTCTGAAAGAAGGAATATGGAATGGAATGGATGGATGGATGGATGGATGGATGGATGGATGGATGGATGGATGGATGGATGGAGACAGAGACAGAGACAGAGACAGAGACAGAGACAGAGACAGATATGGATATATAAGCCAAGTACCACTCACTTATCACAAAATCTCCAGAACTGTAAAGCCTACAAACTTGAAATTTGGCATGTATGTTCCTCTTGTCTTCTAGGGGCTCACTAAGAAAGGATTTTTCGAGCATTTGTATTTCTTATACAGCAATTAACATGCTCTGGTGCTAAGGAGTTCTACTCCCTCTCCGCACCTGAAAAGAAATTGGTTTTTTTTTTCCTTTTCCCTTTCAGGACAACGTTGGAAAACGAATGTATGAAATTGTAAGTGGGCCAGACAAAAGCACAAATATAATGACTAGAAAGATATAGAAATTTAGGAAAAGATATGTAATTGAATTAGAAAGGAATGAGATAACCATAAATAAGGTTGAGGAAAGTAAGGGAAGGAGAAATTTACTGAGAAAATGATAAAATAGTGACAAGGTATGAATTAGAATATAAAGATGAATATGTAATTGAGATTATGTCTGTGTGGAGATGTGATAACCTGGAATCATGCTGCTCTCAAAAAAGATATTTTATTTGTATTATGTTTTTGTGAAAACCCAAATAAAACTTTTAGGGAAAAAAAGGGAGCCTTAGATGTCTTCTAGTCCAGGAGGACTACAGATCCTATATCTATAATTGGCAAGCCATTTCTTTATAGTTGCCAAAAGCTCGCTTATTTAGCCATGATATTCCTCGAATTGAGGCTGGGCTTCTGGGAGCCGTTAGCCGTTTTACCTTGCATAAGCAATGACTTCGTTTTCCTAAAGCCACCTTTCTAAAAATAAAGGAGACGAGTTCTGCTTCATGGTTTTTCAAACATAATGTAGTAGGCTGTATATACAGATGTCTCCCATGGCATTCAAGCAGCTTTATAGACGTGCGTAATCTGGCACAATCCTGCTTGTGAAAGCCTGCTTGTGCTGGGACTGCCGGTGATGCCCAATCAGCCATGCAGCTTGTTTGGATTCAGATTTGAGTCTGAAGGCCAAAAGCTCCTCTGAGCTCAAGGGATGCCCCTGGAGCGCACGCTGCAACGCCACTGATTGTATTGTTGGAAGAAATATCCATCAGGTTCTGTTCCAAAGCCGAGAGAAAGATACTGGAAACATGGAGGCTGATTGGAAAGACAGTTTGACAATGAGCAGAACCACCAAGCCATGGTTCTGGGCAGCTGACCACATGGAGTTAAGAGTGGGTGGCTTTTAAACCCTCTCTGGGCTCTTGAGCTTCCTGTTCCTGTGCAAGAACATGTATTCTATTGGTTATGTAGGGGTCATAGTTGGCTCTGGTTGTCGGAGTTAAGTTTGGTTGAAGTTTGGAGGTTGATGCAATGTCCTTAGGAGACTGTGCAATGTAGTGAGCTCTGCATCTTTTGCTAAATGGTAGTGGGTTAATCCCATTATGTCCTGAAGGGTCATGTCTTCATCCCTTCGCCCTGGAGCTGAACTCTTTTGTTTTGTAGATAAGATTGCCCAGTCTCTCTTAATGGGCACAAAATATCTGCTGGGAGCAGGGAGTTGGGGCTCTGAGTTTCTGTCTCCCATAACTTTTTTTTATTACACTTTTAGGGGAAATATAATATTCTGCCTTTTTAATATTTCCTAAAATATTTCATTCTTCTAGGAGTGGGGTGGGTGCTAACTTTCTACAGTATGCTCACACTCTGCACTGTGGGTGCAATGGCTAAGCAGTTAAAGATGCTGAGTGTCAGCTCATAAAATATCTCTATGGTCTTTTTAGAGTTGCCAACAGAAAGGGAGGTGGGAGCAGTGCGGCAGCTTGGAAACCAAAACTGCATTCCATAAATGCTTTCAAAGATAGTAACTAGGTGACTGAAGTTTCTGCAGCGCAAAATTCTAACTGGAGAACATGATTGATAACTCTTGGCTATGGATGTGTCCCATTGGAGAATATGAATTACGATAGACCCAAGGGGTGGGGGGAAAACCAGGGTCAAGGGTGACAGTGAATGATGTGTTGGCTACACCCAGGCAATGCTGGACCTTTTAACTCCCAATAAATCATTTTGAAGTTTTGGAAGTTTGGCTCAAGACTCATGATTTAATTGGGGGTAACTGCCGGAATCCTGACACTGAGCTTGTCAGCTGGAAAGTTGACAGCCTGGGCTCGAGACCCGAGTGCTGCATGACAGGGTGAGCCCCTGTTCTAGCCCCAGCTTCTGCCCACCTAGTAATTTGAAAGCATGCAAATGCGAATAGATTAAGGGGTACCACTTCAGTGGGAAAGTAACAGCATTCCATGCACCTTGGCATATCATCGTGCTAGCCACATGATCACACTGACTCCCTTTCTTTGGGTAAGAAAGAGAGATCAGCACCGCCCCTTAGAATTTGGCACAATTGGACAAGAGAAACTTTTATCTTTACTCTGCAACTGCAGGGTCAGTCCAGGAAAAGATGTTTTCGGACTGCCCATAAGCCAGTTTGGGGGTCCAAGTGATGTCCTGGCTCACCTCAGTAGTGGGATTTAGCTGGTTCTCACTGGTTCAAGTGAACCAGTTTGTCATGCCCCTGGTGGAATCTGATTCCAAGGGGGAGGGGGAGCAGCTGACAGGGAGTTGGAGTGTGGCTCCGGTGGCTGTGGAGGAAACTGGGGAAGGGCACAGTCCGGCTGGGCATTCAGAGGAAGACCCAGGGCCACCCCCTCTTCATCCTAGAGCACGCAGGGAGGAACAGAGAAGGGAGCAATGTGGATTACGGGGGAGAAAAAGGCCCTGATTCCCTTCATTAGTTGCAGCTGGGAAAACAGGATTTTAAAAGGGTGTTTGTGCACAGCACATTGCTGGAAGCAAAGCATTACCTTTGTTTGTCAAGTCCTATCTGGGTTCTGGTGTCCTCTCAAGTCCTATCTGGGTTCTGGTGTCCTCCCATTATCTTTTGAAGTCTGCAATTCCATATCCTGTCCTGTCTCGTTAATTGCTGCAATGTGGTTTATGTTGGTTTTTATTTATAATCTATATGTACTTCAGGTTCGGACGGAATTTCTTCCCTTTAAAAACTGTTCTTGGGAGAGTTTTTTCTCCAGCCGATGATAACTGGACTTTGGGGGCCATGTTGGAGGTATTAAAGGGACTTTACCTACTATTGTGACTTTGTTGCTTTTGTGCCACGCCCCGGGTCATCACACAGTTATTAAATTATCCACCCACCCCGCTATCAAAGTGGATCCTGGGCGCTGCACTAAGCTGCAATAGAGAAATGTGAAGCAAAATGGCCGGCATGAGGGAAGAAGAAGGCTGCTTTCCCGCTTTCTTCTTCCTTCTCCTCTTCCTTCTCATGCCGGCCACTCCATTTCCCGTTTCTCCATTGCAGGATCCATTTTCTAACAGATTCTAACAGATTAACGAAGTTGGAAAGAACTTTGTAGGTCATCTTGTCCAACTTATAGTTACAATTTTTGTTGACCACGTTTTGGACTTGATTCTCTGCAGCCAAAGGCTGTTCCTGGGAGAGTTTTTCTCCAGCCCAGAAGATAACCAGGACACTGGGGGCAAAGCTGGAGCTAATAAAGGGACCCCTACTGATTATCTGTCTTTGTTGCCTTTGTGCCATGCCCCTTTGGGTCATCACACAGCCTGGACTGGTGGGTTGTGCCACTTGGCTCTTTCCTCCTCCAGTGATCCATCTCTGAGTGGATTCAGACTGCAGCAAACACATTTTATATATTTAAAATGCTCAGCAAATGTGGAGAATGCTACCTACTGCCTGATGCTACCTGATTGTAAAGGTCATGTAAACAGAAAAATAACAATAAAATTAGAAGAATGCTTCTTGTGAAACGATCTCTGAAGACAGGGACTCAAATGAAACCACAACATGAAATTGCAAAACAAATAAATAACCCGATTTAAGAATGTGCATTCTGACAGGAAAGCCACACTAGTTGAGGCCACATTTGAAATACTGCACCCAGTTCTGGTCACCATGATGCCAAACAGATGCTCTTCTTTGCACTCTGCAGAAAGAGTGCAGAGAACAGCAACAAAGATGATAAGAGGACTGGAAGATGATAAGGGGACTACAATGAATGGCTGAGGGAATTATGAATGACTAGCCCAATAAAGTGAAGGCTGAGAGAAGATATGATAGCGTCTTCCAATACTTGAAGAGCTGCCACAGAGAAAAGGAGCTTGTTCTATATCTATAGCAAAGGTGGTCTTCAGCCAGTTCTGACCAGTTGTGGAGAACCAGTAGTGGAAATTTTGAGTCGTTCGGAGAACCGGCAAATCCCACCTCGCACTGGCCCCGCCAACCCCATCTATTCTCTGCCTCCCATTGAGTCCCAGATGGTCGGCTGGGTCTCCTTTGGTTGCCCTGCACAGGAGAACGGAGCTGGAAAGCAGGTTAGTGGGGTGAGGAAGGAATGGATGCTGCAAAAACCCCATTCTCTCCCACCCCACTAATCTGCTTTCCAGCTCCGTTCTCCTGTGCAGGGCAACCAAGGAAGACCCAGCCGATCAGCTGGGACTCAATGGGAGGCAGAGAAGAGATGGGGTTGGCGGGGCCAGTCAGAGGTAGCATTTGCTGGTTCTCTGAACTACTCAAAATTTCCACTATGGGTTCTCCAGTACTGGTCAGAACCGGCTGAATCCCACCTCTGGCCCCAACCCTTTTGTAAGGCATTGAAAGGTGGCTTCTCCCTCCAGGTCTGGGGATCAGGAAGTGGGGCTGAGCCCAGGCATTGATTTATGTTATTGGGTGCGGGGTCCTTTTACTCCAGCTGCTGTTTTCATGTCTGCTCTTTTGTTTTGTTTTGTATATGGGATTTTTATTTTTATTTTTTTAACATTGGTAGCTGCTCAGAGTCATGAATTTGAGATGAGTAGCCATATAAATTAAAATGATTAATAAACAAACATTTATAATGCTCGTTCCCAACGATAAAGCGACCTTCCCATCCATCAAGACAATGAAAAAAAAAAACTTTTCAAACAGGCTGAAATTAAGTTTGAAAACCAAAACCGGTTCCTGCAGCATTGCAGCAAAGCACTAGCCAGACTTATGCGTGTAGGTAGCCCACGCAAGTAGCCAAGTGTGTGTTACCTGGGCCAGCAAAACATGGACACTAACTTCACAATCGATACAAAAGCTATGAGCTGTGGAAAGATCCACGCTTGACCTCACATGGTAAGATAGAAAGACCTGCATATGGACTAGATCAGGGGTCACCAACCTTTTGGACCTCAGGGACCACCAAACTCATAATTATAAAATCCCACAAACCAGAGAGCCTGGGAAAATCCCCAAAAACATCTGCAGGAAAATTTCCCACCCCATTTTCCTACCAATCGATTATTCTTTATTTGAGATCACAGGATACCGTCTCCAGCTCCGTTCTCAGTGAGGGGAGAGAGGGAGAGAGAGAGAGACTTTTGGCTTCATGCAAGGAAAGCAGCAGAAGCAGCAGATGTCTTTCTCTCCTGCAAACTCTGAGAGAAATGAGTCATTGTGAGACTTGTGCTGGCGTAGCTTCTTGGAGGCCTTGCAGGGTCCCAAAGACTCATTTCTGGTGGAGTTTCTGGTGGAACATGCAGCCAAAAGCAGAAGAAGAAAGAAGCAGAAAGAAACAGCCAGGTGGCCAGGCGAGGCATGTGGGGCGAGTGGGGTAAGATCCCCCACCCTTCCCCCCCTCCCCTCAGTACCTCGTGTTGTTCGCAATGCAAGCGACACAAGCCTTGTCTTCTCACAGACCATGTGGGTGGCGCAGCCTTGTCTTCCCATGCAGCCTGGATTAATTGCTTGGGGGGGAGGACATTTCTCTGTGGACCACCAAAATTTTCTCACAGACCACCAGTGGTCCCCAACCCATTGGTTGGCAACCACTGGATTAGAGGACTAACGAAAATATACAATGCCATATTGGCACATATCTGGTGAAAACCAGGTCTGAAGTGTCCCTGGGTTTTCACCTAATTAAAAGTGAAAGTTTCCACCCTAACCCCAAACAATCAGTCACATGTCCCAATGAAGGCAGCATCTGCTGATCTGGTGACATTACTCCTCCTTCCTCCGGCCAGGGATGAGAATGTCCTTGGTTCCCAAGAGAAAGTATTTTGTTTTGACTAAACCCCAGCTATCTCTAATCCCTCCCCCTCACTCCAGTGTGGCAACACTGAAGCCCCAAGATGGCTTCGGCCAGGCCAGCTTCAGGGAAACTGAAATGGGCTGGTCACATAGCAAGAACAACTGAGGGCAGGTCAATCAATCAGAATAGAACTGGAAAGGACCTTGGGGGGTCTTCTAGTCCAGTCCCCTGCTCAAGCAGGAGACCCTATAGGTGGACCAGGGCAGTCATAGAATGGATCCCACTTGATCAAAAGCATCCATGAAAGAGACCTAAAACAAGATGGAGTGATAAGTAAGAGTGACGGCAAGTATGGCGGGCCCAACTAGCCAAAGACAGCTCAGGACAGCTCAGCCTGAAGAAGAGGCCTTCATCTTGCAGGGGATAGACAATGGCTCGAATGAAATGCCCTTGAATATTAGCAGCTCGGGTTGGTAGCTATGTTGTTGGTTTGAGCTCCGAGCTTGGCAATTTGGTTGCAAATGTTTCATCCCCATTCGAGGAGGCATCTCCAGTGCATTTTGAATTATGCTTGCTTAGGGGAGCCCTGGCCTTTCTGAGTCCTGGTCTGATTTTGGGTTGTGTGTTTGGCTGGCTGTGGTTGCTGAGTCATAGTCCTTGGTTTTAAATGGCTAGAATAATGATGATGATGATTGTCATGCCCCAGCATATACCTTTTATATATTGTTGTTGCTCTCCAGCCCCATCTAGTGGCTGGAGGGACAAATACGCCCCAACATCCAATCTTTACATACTGTTGTTGCTCTCTAGACCCATCTAGTGGCTGGAGAGACAAATACCAAGTGTGTTGTTTGAAGCTGACCCATCCCTTTACCCATCAGCCTGCACTCTCAAACCAAGTGCATGCTGGGAAGCCAGACTCCATTTCATTTAGCATTTGGAGAAGGCAGAAGCATAAGAGGAATCAATCTTAATCTGTGGCACATGGTCATCCAAGGACAGACCCACATTCCACAAACAAAGCATTGCTGGTGAGATTTAAATTGCTTGTATTTATTCATTTTTATGTTCAACAGTAACTCAATACTGTCTATCTTGTATTTGGTTCTCGTTGCATTTATCCAGGGGTGGGATTCTACCAGTTCGGACCAGTTCTATAGAACTGGTTGTTACGATTCTGCACAGTCCGGAGAACTAGCAAATTGCACCACTGGCCTGAGAGCAGAGCTGAACCTTCCTTAGGACTGAAGCTTCTATTTTTCAGTGCAGACTCAGGCAGCAGATTGCAGAAAGGTAGATCTGTGAGTCACTCTGTGATTCTGCAAGCAACTGAATCTGCCTGCCTGCTTTGCCTCATTTTGGGTAAAAGTTGCTCTTTTTTAAAATAAAGAATTCAACATTTACATAAATATTTACAATATTTACATTCAAGCCATGCCCAGCCAGTCACATGACCACCAAGCCATGCCCAGTCAGCAAGCCATGACCACCCATTCACATGACCACCAAGCGACACCCACAAATTAGGGCACAGAACCGGTTGTTAAGAAATTTGAATTCCACCCCTGCATGTATCCCTATTTTCCCCAATTTCCCATGTCCAATTTAAGCTCCCACAGTATTTGTTTCCAGAGGGTAAGTCATCCGTGTACCAAGTTTAGTTGAAATTGCTCAAGGCATTCCAGAGTTATGGTGGAACAGAGTGAGGGGGAACCGTTCAATTCTGTGGGCCAGCTGGCACAACCAAGGATCTGCTTCCTGGGATTTGCTCCCAGGATCAGGCTTGGCTTCTACTCTAATGAGACGTGAGGCTAATGTAGAAGGTCCAAAAATGAAAGCATGATTAATAAGCAATTATTACTAATCAGCCCACTAATACCGACATCTGACATAGTTAACAGTTAGAGCTGGCAACGTTCTTAAAATAGTTAGCAGCCTAAAGGCTAACATAGGAGATGTTAATTTAATTAGCATAGTTAATAACAGCACAGCAACTAATGCAAGAAGCCCAGAGAAAGAGGCTCTCATGCTGAGAAATGAAGACCTTCAGCTCAGGAGGTAGCCCAGCAATGATGAAGCCCTGCAGTGGGGTTTGACTAAGAGCAGAAAGACAAATACAGAAAACCCAGTTCATTAGAGTGTCTTGTTACTGCCAAGGAAGGGACAGAATTAAAAGATCAAACATAATCTAACACAGGCAGGGGTGGGATTCTAATGGTATGGACCGGTTCTATAGAACCGGTTGTTACGATTTCCGCAGTTTGGAGAACCGGCAAATCGTGCCAGTGGCTGGCCCCACCTCTCCCCACCTGCCAAGTCACTCCTTACCTGGCATGCGTGCCGTCCAACTTGCCTGTGTTGTGCCTTCACCTAATTTTTGGTAAGTTGCTATTTTTCCTTTTTTCCCCCCGACGATCAGCTGTTCCGACTATCAGCTGTGCCGGGTGATTTAGATTATCTAGAAAGCAGGAAATTGTTGGATTTCTTGCTTTCTAACTAATCTAAATCGCTGTTGTAGCGCCTTGCCTTTGCCCAGGAGGCTTCCCTGAGGCCCAGTCAGGGGTGGTATTCGGGGGGGTTGAGAACAGAGCTGAACCTTCCTTAGGATGCTTCTATTTTCCAGACTAGCCATGCCCAGTTCCTGTAACCATTCCCCTGATTTGATTTCCTGCTTCCGGTGTTTTTCCTACCTCCAACCCCAACCCAAATGCTTATTTTGCTATATTACAATTCTTCTACTATCTCTCCTCACACCTTTCCTCTTTGCTTCGCCTCTCAGTCAGCCTTCCCCCTTACAATCTTGCAACTCCTGATCACACAATGAATCTCTGGGGTCTCTTGAAACGCACAAAAATGTCCCTAATGCACAATGTTTACTTCTTTAACTCCCTGCTGGGTGCCCGTACGTTCCTTTCCACTGGCTTGGCTGGGTTTTGAAATGCGCAGCCAATTTCCAGTAGTTCCCTTGCTTTCTCACAAATTTCTCCACATTGGAAAGCTCGTCTTTAAACTTTCCCCCTGCAATAAAGGGAGTTAGATCAATGCGCTTCCTCTCTTGCAGCCAATAGATTAATTGCTAAAAACAAACACAAGGAATGATGCAGAACTTCTGCATTATTTATACCAATTGGTGATGTACCTTCAAGTAAATGTCAACCTTTAGCAATGACACAGAGAGATGGGAACATTTACCGATTACAGATTAATAGAGTTGGAAGAGACCTTGGAGGTCATCTAGTCCAACCCCCCTACCCAAGCAGGAGATCCTACACCATTTCTGACAAATGGCAGCCCAGTCTCTTCTTGAAGGTCTCAAGTGATGTGTCAACTGATAAAATATTTCTATGGTCTTTTTAGAGTTGCCAACAGAAAGGGAGGGGGGAGCAGTGCGGCAGCTTGCAAATCAAAACTGCATTCCATAAATGTTTTCAAAGATAGTTTCTAGGCAACTGAAGTTTCTGCCATGCAAAATTTTAACTGGAGAGTATGATTGATGACTCTTGGCTATGGATGTGTCCCATTGGAGAATATGAATTATGATACACTCAGGGGGTGGAGGGAAAACCAGAGTCAAGGGTGACAGTGAATTATGTGTCTCAGAGTTAGCTACACCCAGGCAATGCTGGACCTTTTAACTCCCAATAAATCCTTTTGTAGCTTTGGAAGTTTGGCTCGAGACTCATGATTTAATTGGGGGTAACTGCCAGAGCCCTGACTCTCATAATAAATCAATTACCGGGGTCCTGGGTCCTGGCTTCTCCAATCGCTCCCCAACATCTGGGGTGTGTGGAGAGAAACTCAGGCAGCCATGGCAGAGATCGGGATATCAGGAAGAGAAAAAGACTTGGCCTCCAGCCAGAAGCAAACAGAAGCTGATAGCATAATTAAAGCTGGGGGTCAGCCTCCCTTGAATTCCGAAGCTCCCACAACTTCCAAAGGAAAGCTGTTCCATGGGTTGATTGCTCTCACTTTTGGTTTTTCTTGCCTAAGTGTAAGACTTGACTTTTCTTAAATTGAATTTCATTTTGTTAGATAGGGCCCAGGTTTCAAGTCTGTCAAGATCCATCTGGATCTTCAGCCTATCTTCTAGGGTGTTGGCCATTCCTGCCAGCTTAGTATCTTAGTATTTTCATCCAGAGGCTCTGTGCTTTAGAGTCTTCCAAGGTGATGATGGTGATGCCCTCACTGCTGTAACTGAGTTGGAAGGGACCTTGGAGGTCATCTAGTCAACCCCTGCTCCAGCAGGAGACCACGTACCATTTCGGACAAATCTCTTTAGGTTTCTCCTTAGCTCTGAGTTGGTTCTCTCCTGGGTTAGTTTCCATTCATTGCTTCCTATCTTGCCTTCTGGTGTTTTAACAGATTAATAGAGTTGGGAGGGATCTTGTAGGTCATCTAGTCCAACCCCCTGGCAAAGCAGGAGACCCTACACCATTTCTGACAGGTGGCAGTCCAGTCTCTTCTTGAAAGCTGCCAGTGATTAAGCTCCCACAACTTCTCTTCCTTGGGTTGATTGTTCTCACTGTCAGAAAATTTCTCCTTATTTCCAGGTTGAATCTCTGCTTGTTCAGTTTCCGTCCATGATTCCTTGTCTGGCCTTCGGGTGCTTTAAAAAATAGCTTGATCCCCTCCTCTTTGTAGCAGCCCCTCAAATATTGGAAGACTGCTCTCCTGTCTCCCCTGATCCTTCTCTTCACTAGACTAGCCCTGCCCAGTTCCAGCAACCGTCCATGGTATGTTTTAGTTTCCAGGCCTTTGATCATCTTAGATAGATTCAAATCAACAGAGTTGAAAGGGACCTTGTAGGTCATCTAGTCCAACCCCCTTGCCCAAGCAGGACACCCTATACCATTTCTGACAGATGGCAGTCCAGACTCTTCTTGAAAGCTTCCAGTGATGAAGCTCCCACAACTTTTTTTTAATTCATATTTATATCCCGCCCTTCTCCGAAGACTCAGGGCAGCTTACAATTTTTGGAGCACAACCCAATGCGCTCAGCAATAGCCTTCATTCCATTGTATATGCCTGCTTATTACTAAGCGGCATTTTTACAAAGTCAGCTTATTGCCCCCAACAATCTTGGGTCCTCAACTTACCTACCCCGAGAGGATGGAAGGCTGAGTCAACCTTGAGCCTGGTGGGATTCGAGCCTGCACTAATTGCAGGCAGCTGGAACTAAGTGCTAGGCGTTTAACACCTCTTTTCTTCTGAAGGCAACTTCTGTTCCATCGGTTGATTGTTCTCACTGTCAGAAAATTCCTCCTTATTTCCAGGTTGAATCTCTCCTTGTTCAGTTTCCATCCATTGTTCCTTGTCTGGCCTTCCGGTGCTTTAGAAAATAACTTGACCCCTTCCTCCTCTCTGTGGCAGCCCCTCACATACTGGAAGACTGCTATCCTGTCTCCCCTGGTCCTTCTCTTCACTAGACTAGCCAGGCCCAGTTCCTGCAACCATTCCTCCTCTGTTTTAGCCTCCAGTCCCCTGGCCATGGGGATGCTACAATGGTCATAAGTGCGAAAAAACATTCCTAAGTCACTTTTTTCAGTGCTGTTATAACTTGGAATGGTCACTGTAGTCACCTGTACAGTCTTGTCCTTCTCTTTTGCCAACTGGAACCAGTCTGTTCTGCCACATTCTGTCTCTTCGGTGGCTTCCTGATCTATTCTCAAATCTTTGCCACACCGTCCAAAACTAGATTTATTACAACAGCAACAGCAACCGAGGCTGAACGTGCTTTCTTTCCCTTTGTCTGTGTGTGAATAAGGGAAGAGCCCACCTGACACATTTACTCAAGTGGGTTTTCAGAATTAAGCCTCGCGTGTGTCATCATTGCCTTGGTAACGGGTCTTCCCACTGTCCCCCAAGGCCATTCCCTACTTCCTCCACACCAGATATAGATTTTGCATGAGGACCATTCTGGGATTCCCATTTTTCTAAGCACATTTCACAGCTTGACATGATCGGCACAATAACCACCTCATTGGTTTCTATGCGCCGTGGTGGCACAGTGCTTAGAATGCAATACCGCAGGGCTATTTCTGCTGACTTCGGGCTGCAGTTTGGCAGTTCAATTCTCACCGGCTCAAGGTTGACTCAGCCTTCCGTCCTTCCGAGGCTGGTAAAATGAGGACCCGGATTGTTGGGGGCAGGAGGCTGACTCCGTAAACTGCTTAGAGAGGGTTGTAAACCACTGTGAAGTGGTACATAAGTCTAAGTGATATTGCTATTCCTTTTCTCTTTCCTTCCTTCTTTCCTTCCCTTCCCTTCCCTTCCCTTCTTCCCTCCCTGTGGTTAGAATGAAATATTGCAGGCTAATTCTGCTGGCTGCCAGCAGTTTGATCCTTCTTCCATCCTTCCGAGGTGAGGACCCAGATTGCTGGGGAGCAAGAGGCTGTAAACTGCTTAGAGCCGTCTGGAAAGCACTGTGAAGCACTATATAAGTCTAAGGGCTATTGCTATTGTCCTTCCTTCCATCCTTCCATCCATCCATCCATCCAAGCTGGTGCAGGGATTAATATGCAGCATTCAGGATAATTCTGCCAACTGCCAGCAGTTTGATTCTCACTGGCTCAAGGTTGACTCAGCCTTCCCTCCTTCCGAGGTGGATAAACTGAGGACCCAGATTGTTGGGGGCAAGAGGCTGACTCTGTAAACTGCTTAGAGAGGGCAGTAAAAGCACTGGGAAGCAATATAAGTGCTGTTGCTATTGTCCTTTCTTCCTTCCTTCCTTCCTTCCTTCCTTCCTTCCTTCCTTCCTTCCTTCCTTCCTTCCTTCCATGGTGGTGCAGGGGTTAGAATGCAGCATTGCAGGCTGATTCTGCCCACAGCCAAGGTTGACTCAGCCTTCCCTCCTTCTGAGGTGATTGTTGGGGGCAATAGGCTGACTCTGTAAACTGCTTAGAGAGGGCAGTAAAAGCTCTGTGAAGCGGTATAAGTGCTATTGCTATTGCTATAACCAATGAAGTGCATACTGACTTCCCTTTCCCGATTATCTAGCACATATCAGACTAATATCTCAAGTCCCTCAATCTTTTCTAAATCCAGTGACATCTCCTTCCAGGTAAAGTTTTAATCTGCACAGGATGAACGTAAAAATTATTTTGCTGGCATGTGAAATTAAAGATATTGTACAATAGTTTCTGTTAATCGTCTTTCTTTGATGCTTATATTGGACACTCTTAACATTTGCAGCAAAGGTTAGCACACCCAGTTGCAATCTGATGCCAATTTAAGCCCGTAAAACTCTCTTTTTTCCCTCTTAGAGTCCAATCTAAATTTCTAAGGGTTATTTTCCAAGTGGCACAAAGTGAGTGAAATTGGTGTGATTAGAGTGGAAACCAGCACATTTGCTTTCTGGTTGACACCTGTATTTTTTCTCATCCCCCTTGGTCCTGGCTAATAACTTTTAATCAATGTGGAGAAGATTAATTAATTGGAAATTGCAGAATTGCATCTTTTCGCAGGACACGTCACTAATGATGGCTATTAAGTTGGCAGTGTCAGCCCTTAATGCATAGGAAGACAATTTGATTTGACAGCCCTCCCCTGTTATTGTGGTTCATCTTCATTGTCTTTTATGTTGTAAGTCTTAATTTCTACTTTCCTTCAGTGGAATCCTGGGCACTGATCATAATAAAGGAGTCATCAAATAAAGGATCTCAGGGAGGATCCTGTTGCACATAGATCAGTGTTAAACGATGAACACGGAACAATGAACTTCCTCTCTTGTGATCATTTGGTTAGTTGTTAAACACAGAAGTAAAAATGATGTAGCCAATCTTCTGCCTCTTGTCAGATTCTTCTCCCGGGGCAATGAAAGCAGCAAAAGGCTCAATCTTAACATAAATCAGGGGTCTTCAAACTTGACAGCTTTAAGACTTGTGGACTTCAGCTCCCAGAATCCCTCCTCCAGTCATGTTAGCTCAGGAATTCTGGGAGTTGAAGTCCACAAGTCTTAAATGTGCCAAGTTTGAAGACCCTTCAAACTTACAGGCAAATCAAGAAACCCAAACCAAAGTTGAGGACACAAGACAGCCTTCTAATATTCTCCAGTTAGTTCCAAGGTTTCCCAGTTGATATCTATGGCCATTTCATCTGTTATTCCAGAGTCAGGACAGGGGTCTTCATACTTAACAGCTTTAAGACTTGTGGACTTCAACTCCCAGAATCCCTCCTCCAGTCATGTTAGCTCAGGAATTCTGGGAGTTGAAGTCCACAAGTCTTAAACTTGCCAAGTTTGAAGACTCTTGCTCTATTCTTTCTTTCTTTCTTTCGTTCGTTCTTTCTTTCTTTCTTTTTCTTTCTTTCTATCTATTCTATCTCTTTCTATCTATTCTACCTCTTTATCTATTCTATCTATCCTCTCTCTCTCCCTCCCTCCCTCCCTCCCTCTCTCTCTCTTCTACCTCTCTTTCTCTATCTAGTCCAGGGGTTCTTCAAACTTGACAGCTTTAAAACTTGTGGACTTCAACTCCCAGAATCCCTCCTCCAGTCATGTTAGCTCAGGAATTCTGGGAGTTGAAGTCCACAAGTCTTAAACTTGCCAAGTGTGAAGACCTTTGGTCCAGGAGGTCAATGATGGTTTTAACCTGCAAGAATGTTAATTATCTATGGAGATTCTCGGTCCTCCATGGACATGGTTGTCTCAAAGATGCTTTCTTTCAAGAGGCATAACATGGCTTTCTGCTTTTTCTTTAAAAGTGTTTCATTTTTCATCCAAGAAGTTTCTTCAGCTTGTAGGAAGTTAGCACCCACCCCTCTCCTAGAAGAATGAAATATTCTAGTAAATATTAAAAAGGCAGAATATTATATTTCCCTGGATGAGAAAAGGAGAAACATGTTTTAAAGACAAAGCAGCTTCCTGCATCTCCCTGGCCCCCCCTTCAGCTCCAGGGTGATGGGATTAAGACATGGCCCTCAGGACATGATAGGATTACCCATCTCACTACATGGCATCTGGGAAGATTGCATTAGCCAGCACTCAGGTGAAGACAAAGTCTACAAAGTTAGCTAAGACCCCCACCCCTGGGAATCTGACAGCCAATAGGATACATTTCTTACACAGGAACAGGAAACACTAAGGTGGGGCCCCACAGAGGGTATAAAACCCAGGCACTCTCAGCACCTCAGCCCTTTTCCTTGATCTCTTCTCAACCTGAAGCATGTGATCATCCTTCTCTGGAGCTCCAGGCCATGTGGTCCTGTACATCATTAAACCTTCCAAGCAGCCTCCATGTTTCCAGTGTCTTTTTCCCCACTTGGAACTGAACCCAGAAGGATATTTCTTTCAACAAGCTCTACCAGTTTCAATTCTTCAACCTGAGTTTTTCAACTTCAAGGTATGTGGGAATGAGCTTGGGGGACAGGGGAAAGAGTTGTTGCTTAGGGAATCAGTCAATCAATCAGAATAGAGCTGGAAGGGACCTTGGAGGTCTTCTAGTCCAGCCCCCTGTTCAAGCAGGAGACTCTATACCACAGACAGGTGGCTGTCCAGTCTCTTCTTAATAACCTCCAGTCATGAAACACCCACAACTTCTGGAGGCAAGTATTCCACAGGTTAATTGTCCTCACTGTTAAGAAGTTTCTCCTAAATTCCAGGTTGTTTCTCTCCTTGATTAGTTTACTCCAGACCAGAGGTGGGATTCAACTGGTGTAACTACCAGTTTGGTGATTACGTTTTGCGCATGTAAAACATCGTAAGCTGTGCTGCCCGGACAGCTGAAAAGTGCTGCGTGCAGATGCACAGCATTTGAAAAGGCACTTTTTCTTGCTTTTTCAACCTCAGCTGTGCCGCGCAAAGCAGCTGAGGTTGAAAAAGCAGGAAATAAAGGACAGGTAAGAGCCCGGGCAGGCAGGTGGGCCAAACAGCAGCAAACACAGAACCAGTTCGGTGTCTGCTGCTCTTCAGAGCTACAGGTTCTATAGAACTGGACAGAACCGGTAGCATCCCACCCATGCTCCAGACCCATCTCCAGATGAGAGTTCAGAGGAGGGTGCATTTCAGTTGGCAGAGGAAAGCCTGGAGCCAAATATTGGTGAGGATCGGGGTTCGGAGAGTGCAGGCCTGATGGAAAAGCCTCAGCTGGGTCATCTGACCAATGACAGGCTGAGACTGAGTGAGGAAAGCTGCAGCAAGTTGGCCAGGAGACTCCAGGTGAGGACCAGGAGCAACTGCCCCCCACCAGCAATAAGGAGGACATGGAGTCCACAATTCCTCCTGATCCAAGGTCATGTAGAGCAGAGAGGAGACAGGCACAATGCTGATCAGCTAGGCTGCATGTGAGGAGGCAATCTGACTTCTCATGAAGGGCTGCACTGGTGTTGGCTACTTAATCCCATCCTGAGGGCTTGAGTGTTGCTTGAGTGTTGCTGGAGCATTGGGCTCAGTTCCATGCCTTGTGTGCTTGTGTCTCCTGACCCATCTGAATCATGGACTGCTTTGTGTGTGCTCATTAGACTCAGTTACCCAGTGGCTCTTGCCCTATGGAGCTCGGAATCTGGACCTGTGCAATAGGGGTGCCTTCCAAGGACCTATTTGGGGAGGGGGGGTTGAATAAACACCATTAGACTCATGCTGTATGTGTGGGGGGGAGAGGCAGCATAGTAGCTCACCAAAGTGAAACCTTTCCTGCTCATACATGGAGTTGGTCTATGTTAGATTTGCATGAAGAGTCAGACGCGGAGTGCTTCAGTGAAGAGTTTATTAGTGACTACAGCTCATAACAGACCCAACTTGGCTGGTCTGTGGCTGCTACTTATAGCCAGCAGCTGCATTTGCCAGCCAATCAGAGTGCAGGGTTTTCTCGCACTTTTTAAACCAATCATTTCTGACATTTTACAAGAACAGTTCAAACTTAACCAATGACATTCAAACCTGCATACATAACAGTCTAGATGACCTCCAAGGTCCCTTCCAACTGTGTTATGTTCTACCTCTCATAATTCAAAGCAAAGATTATGGTAATGTTATTAAGAGTTACAATTACAGCTATAAAAAAAATTAATGCCAACTAAACCTTTCCTTTTACTTCTAAACTCTTGAACTTTAGTTCCTTCAAATAATGTCCTAGAATCCTATTTCTTTTCATTTTTTTCTTTGTCCCTTCTTCAAAGCTTTAATAAACCTTTTTTGTAAGTCTGATACTGTACAGGAAGATTATCCAGGTCTCTCTTGGTTTGTTATTTGAACATTTCTTTTAATTACTAAGACATCAGCTAGTTTCTTTTTCATGTCCAGAGTAATATCTTTTCCCATGTCATTCAGATAACCTGTCATTTTTAAATCCACTTTCAAATCAGCTTCAATCTTGTCAGATAAAATTTAATTTCTCTCCCATAACATATTTAAATATGGTCTATCTATAGAGGCAAACACTCTTAAAATCGACTTCTGGGTCCCATGTTCAAATATATCCTTCAATGTGTCCAATGTTAAAATATTTTACTTTGTTCTGTGTTTCTAAGTTGAATTTGAATGTTCTTTTTTGTGATCCTTGAATCATTTCCTAGTTCCCTCTAGTGCCCAATTTTTAATTTTTACGTTTTTCTTTAAAGAATTTAAGACAAAAGCATCTTCCCACAGGAAGAAATCTGTATGGTTAATTTCAAAATCTTATTTTAACTTATCTGAATTCTGGGCCCATGTAAGTCTTGTATTTAAAACCTATTTCATGAAGGATTTATGGAAACAAAGCCAATACTGTCAATCTAAAGAGTCCTAATAGCTGAAAAGCAATTAACAAGCAATTTCAAAAAGTTATTTTAAAAATACAGTATACAAATGTAGCGTTCTTTCACAGGCACCAGTTGTGATTTGAGCAGAATGGCTATTCCCTCCGCTCTCAGAACTCCAAATCCACAGGGACCACTATCTTGCAGTATCTTTGCAAGCAGCAGCAATCTGGAATACTTTTGGGCGAACTCAGTCTTGATTCTGTCCTTCTGTTAATGCAGCCTAGAACTGTGCTGGCTTTTCTGGCAGCTGTAGCACACTGCTAGTTCATATTTAAGTAATTGTCCACTAGAGATCTCGGAATCCTAGTGGACAACCGTTTAAATATGAGCCAGCCGTGTGCAGCAGCTGCCAAAAAAGCCAACACAGTTCTAGGCTGCATTAACAGAGGGATAGGATCAAAATCATGTGAAGGTTAATACCACTTTATAAGGCCTTGCTCAGGCCATACTTGGAATACGGCATCCAGTTTTGGTCACCATGGTGTAAAAAAGATGTTGAGAGTCTAGAAAGAGTGCAGAGAAGAGCAACCAAGATGATTAGGGGACTGGAGGCAAAAACATGAATGGTTGCAGGAACTGGGCATAGCTAGTTTAATGACAAGAAGGACTAGGGGTGACATGATAGCAATTCTTCCAGTATTTGAGGGGCTGCCCCAAAGATGAGGGGGTCAAGCTATTCTTCAAAGCACCTGAAGGCAGGACAAGAAGCAATGGGTGGAAACTAATCAAGGAGAGAAGCAACTTAGAACTAAGGAGAAATTTCCTGGCAGTTAGATCAATTAACCAGTGGAACAACTTGCCTCCAGAAGTTGTGAATGCTCCAACACTGGACGTTTTTAAAAAAGATGTTGGATAACCAATTTGTCTGAAGTGGTATAGGGTTTCCTGCCTGAACAGGGGGTTAGACTAGAAGACCTCCAAGATCCCTTCCAATTCTGTCATTCTGTTCTATTCAAGTCTTCTCCTTGTCTGGAGAGGAATTATCGGAGAGCCAATCTCTTCATTCTGCCAGAGAAATCGGCTCCACACTTTCCATGGAGCTGTCTTCGACCCTCCATTTCTTCCCTGGAAGTCCCAAAGCAGAGCTTATCCACTGAGTTTCAAAAGAGCTTTCTCACTGTCTGCATCTTTCATGCCCCATTGCTGTTCTAAGATGCCATGAACTGCAAGAAGCCTGCCTTTTTATTGCTGAAGTCTTTCTGGATCTTTCTACCCTTGCCAAGTAGATCAGCCTCCTGGTCCATGTCTCCTGGTCCCGTCCCCACCAAGAATCAGGTGCAGGTACCTCCCTCTGCAACATAGCCGCAAAATAGGTCCTGGGTTTTATCTTGACCTTCTCACAGGGCTCAAAACATGGTAGCTGTGCATGCAGGAGATGGGCAGTTAAGAAGTTTGATAGATGATAGATTAGATTAGATTAGATTAGATTAGATAGATAGATAGATAGATAGATATAGATAGATAGATGAGTTCCAGGAAGATGAGATGACATCACACCAACTATTTGGCACCATAAATATATAAGACCTAGAAAATAAGACCTAGTGTGTTTTGGAGATATATAAGACAGTGTCTTATGGATAGATAGATAGATAGATAGATAGATAGATAGATAGATAGATGATAGATAGATAGATAGATAGATAGATAGATAGATAGATGATGATGGATGGATGGATAGGTAGATAATCTAGATAGAAAGATAGAAAGAAAGATAGATGGATGGATGGATGGATAGAGTCAAGTCTTCAATCACATGATTATGGCTGCCATCTTGACTTTTTTGACACCCAGCTCCATTGATATCACTGCCCTGTTGAGGAAGATGCTTCTATTTGATTGACTTCCTTGGCCTTTTCTGCCACCTGGCAGGCCCACATGGACCAGGCTGCCTTTTTGAGTGGGCCCAGCCATAGTTTGCGTGCCCAGAGAATTGACAGGCCCTGCTGCATTCTTCTCAGAGCAAGAGGAAGCACCCGTAAATCAGCCTCATAGCAGGCCCTGTGGCGCCATGGCCCCCTTGTCACTTTGCAGCCAGCCTCCTGCTTTATGGCAGAAATGTCCTTGAGGCCGGGAGGAGACGGAGGAAGCCTCGGCCCTCCCAGTCATCAGGCTGCTCAGCCATCTGAGAAAAAAGGGAGGTTTGGCCAAAGAGGGGGAGGAAGAGAGACCTGCAGAGCGAGAGTATCTAAAGTTATCCGGCTCTCCCCAAACCACCCGGAGGTACACAAATGGGAAGAGTGGTACAGAAATTTGATTGAAATGAAATACCATAAAATAAAATAAGCAATAGAATAAAATAAGCAATTAAAATAAAATAAAGAATAAAACAATATAATAACATAAAATAAACAATATCATGAAATAAAGAATATTAAATTAAATTTAACAAATAAATTAAAATAAATAATAAAATAAAATAAGGTAAATAATAAAATAAGTAATAAAATAAGGTGAGCAACCATCCTCCTTTAGGGAGGACAGTCCTCCTTTTGTAAGTTCTGTCCTCTCTCGAAAAGGGTCCTCCTACAGGTCCCCCTTTTGGATATTTGAAGACTAATCTGTAAATCTCCGTATTTGATCGATGCCGATCCGATCCGTTGATGTGTGATGTGACGTACTTGTGTTTGACATGACGATTCGTCAAGGCTCGGTACAGCGCGGCGAGACGCGATTATGAGACGCATGCGCTCCACACAGGAGAATTGTTTTGAGAGAGTGTGCTGCGCGCAAGAATGCGCCGCGCAAAGAGTGTGCCACGTGCAAGTGGCTTTGTTTTTTTTTTTCTTCAATTTATTTGTGGCCTCCTTTTCATTGTAAAAAAGTTGGTCACCTTAAATAAAATAAAATAAAATAAGCAATAAAATAAAATAAGCAATAAATTAAAATAAAGAATAAAATAAAGAAAATCATAAATAAAATAATAATAAAATAAAATAAAATAATAATAAAATAAGCAATAAAATAAAATAATAAAATAAAATAAGCAATAAAATAAAATAATAAAATAAAATAAAATAAAGTAAAGTAAATAATAAATAAATAATAAAATAAGCAATAAAATAAAATAAAGTAAATAATAAATAAATAATAGAATAAGCAATAAAATAACATAAAATAAGCAATAAAATAAAATAATAAAATAAATAATAAAATAAAATAAATAATAAAATAAAATAAATAATAAAAAAAAAATAAAAAATAAAATAAAATAAAATAAAATAAAATAAAATAAAATAAAATAAAATAAAATAAAATAAAATAAAATAAATAAAATACCAGGGCTCTCTGGGTTACAGCAACTGTCCTTCCTTCGAGCATCATGGGTGGAGATAGACTTTAAACCTTTCAGATAGCCCCAGTTTGAAGGAGGCTCGATTAATTCATGGGTGGGTTCCCCCACAATTTAGGATAAACCATGATTAGGATCTTCCCAAATCAACTGCTGAAAATCTCCTCAAAGCAGATTCCATGGAGAAACCTCTTCCTTCCTCCAACATTATTTTCATCCTTAGGACCCACATCGAAACCAGGAAGTGTGGCTGCCATCCTGACCTACAAACAGGCCAATTCTCAGCAAACAACCTGCCTTCTTTGCCTCATTCGAACAGACATCTGTGCCTACACAAACACACACACACACGATTTAACAGATTAACAGATTTATCTACTTTCAACCACAAAGTCGGGAGTCATCATCATCTTCTTTTAAGGACCCCATAATTCTTTGCGGGGTGAAGTCAGGGCAACTGAATGGAGTGGAGTGTTTACTGGCCAGATGCCCTTCCTGTTGACAATGCGGAGTTTTGTTCAGCAGATATATTCTCATTGTGCCCAGAGAGAGAAATATCTGCCTCTACCTAGAATTGAACTCACAGAACTCCTGATCGTGAGCCGAGCATTCCACCTCTCGGTCACCGCACCACTCCCTGTGCCCTGCCTTTAAATGAGGTGCCCAAACTGAACACAATACTCAGAATGAAGAAGGGATCTTTTATAAAGTCAATCTATTGTATACTATATTCTGATAAGAATCCTGTGTGGCCCTTTTTCTGCCTGCCAACTTCCTTTAAAGCCTGGCACCCAAAATTGGTCTGCAGCGCTGTTTTCTGCTCCATTTCTTATGCCACTAATGAATTTCTTCTCTTTCCCAGCTGAATGGCCCCCTGCCTCCCTCTCTGCTATAATCAGTCTGCATCCCCACAGCTAGTGTTTTCAGGGCATCGTCCATCATTTTTATGTCGGCTTCCACAGTGCCAGTCACTCATAAAATGTACAGCTCCGTTCTTTTATTGGTGTACACTGAAGCCAGCCGTGGGGCATAAGTGCCCTCCTGCCACAATTAAGCCTTGCTCCGGCTGCCTCAGACATGGGAAGTGTACCGTTCACAATCGGAAAAGAGCCTTGAGAATATCAACAGCAGCGTTTCAATGTATATGCCCCACTTCATGAAATGTGAGGCTCTCTGCCAAAGGTGAAAATGCAGACCAATGAAATCTAAACGGTCAGAGCTGCTCCTATCGAAGCTGCCGTTATCAGAAATCAGAGAACACAACCAACCCAGTGGTGGTATTCTACCGGTTTGGTCCAGTTCGGGGGAACTGGTAGTAAAAAATGCTACCGTTCGGCCGAACTAGTAATAAAAAAACAGCTACTGGTTCAGCCACACCGGTATTCTTCTTTTTTTCCCCTCCCAACTATCAGCTATTCTGACGATCAGCTGTGCCAGGATCCCCCTCACTGCTTCGCCCAGGAGGCCCAGGAGGCTTCCCTGAGGCCCAGGAGGCAAAAAAAATGGAGCATGGGGGTGGGTACTGTATAAAAAAAAGAAGCCATGCCCACCCAGTCACATGGCCATGCCCACCTAGCCACGCCCACAGAACCAGTAGTAAAAATATTTGCATCTCATCCCTATATTATCGGTGATGTTGAATAGCTTTACATCATCAGCGAAGAGAATGCAGTTGCTCTTAATATGATCACAGAGGTCATTTATGTAGAGTATGAAGAGAGTTGGTCCTAGAACACTGCCTTGGGAGACACCACTGTTGACAGGTACAGAATTTGATAAGACGCTCCCAATTTTGACCATTTGTTGTGTTTGACAGGAATGCTTCTATCCAGTTATGCAGGTGCCCAGAGATACCATAAGATTTTAGTTTTAATAGTAGTTTGTCATGTACCACTGAATCAAAGGCTTTACAGAAGTCTATGTAAATTGCATCTATTGCTTTGCCCTGACTGAGTTGTGTAGTTCATATGTTTTTGCAGTGTAAGAGTTGCAGATTACAGGATAGTTTTTTTCTGAAACCAAATTGTTTATTAGAGAGTAGGTTGTTTGTCTCTAAGTGGAGGATAATGGATTGGTTAATAATTGATTCCATGACTTTACAGGTGATGCAGCATAAAGAGATTGGTCTGTAATTTTCAACTAGGCTGAGGTCTCCCTTTTTGAAGATGGGGATGACCATGGCTAGTGACCATAGGTTTGGCAAGGAGCTGGTCCTGAAAGATTTTTCAAAGATTATGCTTAGAGGTTCGGCTATGGCAGTGGGTAGCTTTTTTAAGAAGTAGGCACATATTCCATCTGGTCCAATAGATAGAGATGGTTTTGGATTGTGTAGTGCTTTTTCAACATTGTCTTCTGTAAAATCGATATGTATTAGATCATTGTAGTTGTCTGTGGTTTGACTAGGAAATACTGGGCATGATCCATTGCTGTTTACAAATACTGAGCCAAAGAATGTGTTAAAGAGGTTGGCTTTAATGGTGTCATCATTGCATTAGGTCCTCTCGGGTGGGATGGACCTTGAGTCTTTTAGTTTGTTGTTTACAAAATTGTGTGGTGGAATTGGTGCGTAGAAGGTTTCCTCTTGTTTAATGTGATAATTGGTGCGTTCAGTCTTTATCTGGTGGCATAAATTTTTGTATCGGCTTTTGAAGTTGGCAACGTGACCAGATTTGTTTTTCCGCCAAAGTGATTTCTTTTTGGACTGAAGCTTCCTTATTGTTATGGATAATTTGTTTTTTCTGGTTTCGGGAGTTGTTATTGGTACGTATAGTTTGATGACTCTTTTGACTTCAAGTTAAAATAGGTTGTAATGGTCTTCAACAGTATTGCATCCAGTGAATAGAAATTGCCAATCAAGAGTGAGAGATCGTTGTCTATAAGATCATAGTTGCCTTTTTTGAAGTTATAATTAGGGATCTCATTGTTATGATGATTTCTGTGTGGACGTATGTTGAGACAAAAGTCAATCATTTCGTGGTCACTGTTGGAAAAGGGTTCTTTAATTTGTATTCCGTAAATTGAGTTCAAAGAGCCTTGGTGGTACAGGCTGTTAAATGCCTGCACTTAAGTTCCAGCTGCCTGCAATTAGTGCAGGCTCGAATCCCACCAGGCTCAAGGTTGACTCAGCCTTCCATCCTCTCAGGGTAGGTAAATTGAGGACCCAAGATTGTTGGGGGCAATAAGTTGACTTTGTAAAAATGCCGCTTAGTAATAAGCAGGCATATACAATGGAATGAAGGCTATTGCTGAGCACATTGGGTTGTATCCCAAAAATTGTAAGCTGCCCTGAGTCTTCGGAGAAGGGCGGCATATAAATGTAATTTTAAAAAAAACTATTGCAAAAGATGAGATCAAGCAGTTGTTAAGTCTAATATTGTTGGTTACTAGTTGTTCCAGTCCTAGTGTGGTAACGGCATTGTACAGGGTTGTATGAATGGGTTCCGATGTACATTCATTTAGTGTCCAATTTATAAGAGGTAAGTTGAGGTCACCAAGAAAAATGAGAGGGTGTGGGCAGGAGGCAGCCCATGTCAGTAGTGAAGTTAGCTTGTTTGCATGAATTATATCATAGTCAGGGGCTCGATAGCAAAGTAAGAAGCGGATTGACAGTTCACAGACGATGGTCTTGGGAAGAGCAAGCTCTTGTATGATTTGGATCTTTTTTTAGATTTAGAGATTTTTTGTAGAATATAGCAACTCCACCACCTCTACGGATTTCATAATCTGACCGAAAAAGTTGTAGTGGTAATGGAGTCTGGGAAAGATGCATTTAACCATGTCTCACAGACAAATATAATGTCAAATGTGGCTGAGTTTAGAAGGATGAGGAATTCATGCATTTTATTTGCGAGGGTTCTTGCATTCAGTAGTTTGCATTTAAGATATGAAGTAGTTGGTCTGGAGGAAGTAAGGGACGTGCATCCCTAACGTTGGATGTTTGGGTGATGGATATTGTGATGTGGCTTGTGACTCTTGCTTTTGATACAGTCAGCACGGTAATCAATGTATAGATTTGCATTACCTAATTCATGTAATCTTTTGAGCTCAGAACGTAGCTCCCGGGATCGTACACGTTGATTTAAGGTTAGAGCAGGGCGAGAACGAAGGTTGCTCTTTGCGAGTGAATTTATTGAGAAAATGAATTTGCATTTGCTTGTTTCGTTTTTGCAAACAACCCTGCAGAGGCATGGGATCATCAAGCCGTCTTTCTTTTTAAGCTCAAGACCGACACGGGAAATATCAAGTATTTCTTCAGGGGAGATGATTGATGCTTGATTTTCTCTGATGATGTTTCAAACGTTAGAGATGTCATCATTGTCATTGACCTCTAGACCAAATAAGATGGCATTTGGTCACTTCCGTTCACGCTCAATGGCTTCTTTGATGAGGATGGGGATATCAATATTTGTAGGATTTGTTGGTTTTTGTGGATTGGGTTTTGGTTGCAGTTGTTGAGTAGAGATATGGTTTGTAGATGTTTGATGTTCGTTTTTTAGTGCTGTCTCTTTTTTTCAAGGTTTGCCAATGTAGTTTGTATAGTGTCCAGGGATGCTACAATGGTGTCAAGGGATGTTATACGTGTTTCAATGGTATCGACTCTTTCAAGCAGGGTAATGTATTTTTCTAGTTTGGGTCTGCATGGTGGACAGAAATATGGAAAAGCATTGGCAGATGTTTTTAGGAATAGAGCCATTTGCTTGGGTAATCCTAAGCAATTATGGTGAGCGTAGTTGTTACAAAGAGAACATTTGATGTAATCTTCATTCTCCTTTAAAGATTATAAGGCAAGAGCAAGAGTCTCGTGGTTCTTTAGTAGGGGTTTCTTTCTTATTAGGTTGAGGTTTTACACTGGATTGTTTTCCTGGCATGGTGGGTTTGTTGAGATGGTTTGATGATTAGGTTGTTCAATCAAACAAGGTATTATGGTAATCAATTAAGTAATATCGTGCCACACAGTCTATTATACTAATCACACTAGTCAATTAATTTAACTAATAATGATCACCCTAATAATTAATTACACTAATCAATAAACACGCTAGTCAATTAATTGTCCTAATTAATTTGCACTAAACATACTAATCATACTAATATTTAAAATAGTTAACCAAACTAATCAATAACCACTAGTCTATGATAATCTATAATAATATATTACTCACTAATGATAAATAATTGTAAAAATTAATGAATCATTTAGTAACATCAGTTAATCAATTAAACAGAGTTATGTTGGGAAAAATTAGGGCAGGAAGAGAATAATGGGAGGAAGAGGAGAAGATTTGGTTTGGATGGTCCTGGGGGGGTATAGGAAGAGGGCATATATTAGGTTGGAAGTATAGATGAAAGTCTTTGGGCAGAAGGTTACTCTTCACTCGTTTCTTCAGATCTTCAGTTAGTGATTTTGGGGAACCAGATCTGTCTTCACACGGATCTTCTTGTCTTCGGGCATATATTAGGCTGAAAGTAAAGATGAAAAGTCTTTTGGCAGAAGGTTAATCTTCACTCGCTACTTCAGATCATCAGCTAGCAATCTTAGGGATTAGGTCTGCCTTCTCACGGATCGCCTTGTCTTTGGTCAGCGATCTTCGGAATTAGGCTACAGCGTGAATTAGCAGGGCTGCGCTCTGAGATCAGGACCTCCGATGTGGGATTTGACGATCGCCTTAAAAACTCTTCTTAAAAACCTCCAGTGATGGAGCACCCACAACGTCTGAAGGCAACCTGTTCCATTGCTTAATTGTCCTCACTGTTAGAAAAATCCTCCTTAATTACAGGTTGCTTCTGTCTTTGATTAATTTCCATCCATTGCGTGGTGGCCCATCATCTGCCAGCAGAGCTAGCTGCAGAGTCAGACGAGGAGGAGGAGGTTGAGGGAGGGCTGGGGCCAGCTTTGGAGCCTTTGGAAGGCTCTGATAGGGAACCAGCATCACAGACAGAGGCAGAGCCGGGCCCTTCTGTCCTCCCCCAGGAGGAGAGGCAGCTGTCTTCGGTGGCTGAGCTGAGTGAGGGGGAGAAACAGATGGGGCCCATCCCAGATGCGTAAGTGCAGAGAGGAGATGAGAGCAAAGGAAAGCAATAAGCCGGCTCTCAGGGAGAGGCAGATGCAGATGATAGTCAGCCCCTCCCTGGCTGGGAAATAAATAGCAGGGATTTGGGGTGGCCGGTTGTTTGTAGTATACAGCAAGCAATTTGGATTTCGTGGCTAAACCCAGGTTTGCTGGGGCTACTAACATTTGATTTTTTTGTTTATCCATGTGAATAAAAGACTTTGCTTGTGAAGGCTGGGTCGCAACACATTGTCTCTTGTCCTGCCCTCTGGTGCTTTGGAGAATAATCTTCTTTATGGCAGCTCCTCAAATACTGGAAGACTGCTATCATCTCCCCACTAGTCCATCTTTTCTCTAGACTGGCCAAACCCATTTCCTGCAACCGTCCTTCATATGTTTTAGTCTCCAGGCCTTTATATCAGATATCAGTTTATATAAGATTATATCGTTATATATTATATCATTTTTGCCAAAGTTGCACTCTGGAGCAGCTCCATCCCAGCAACATCCTCTCCCCAGGCAAAGCCTGAATTCTCCAGGGTTCTAATGGGTTAGGGGCATGTCTCGCGATCCACCTCACCCCTTCTCAGCTGAGTTCTTGCTATTCCCACAGCTTAATGAGCCTCGGTGGCACAGTGGTACTGCAGTACTGCAGTACTGCAGGCTACTTCTGCTGCCTGCCGACTACCTGCAATTTGGCAGTTCAAATCTCACCAGGCTCAATGTTGACTCAGCCTTCCATCCTTCTGAAATGGGTAAAATGAAAAGCCAGATTGTTGGGGGCAAAAGGCTGGCTCTGTAAACCGCTTGGAGAGGGCTGGAAAGCACCATGAAGCAGTATATAAGTCTAAAGGTTATTGCCCTTCCTTCCACCCTCTCTCCTTCTCTTCCTCCCTCCCTCCCTTCCTTCCTTGCCATGGTGGCTCAGTGATTAGAATGAAGTACTGCAGGCCAACTCTGCCCACTAAGTTCGATTCTCACTGGCTCAAGGTTGACTCAGCCTTCCATCCTTCCAAGGTGGGTAAAATGAGGACCCAGATTGCTGGGGGCAACAGGCTGACTCGGTAAACCGCTCAGAGAGGGCAGTAAAGTGCTGTGAAGCGGTATATAAGTCTGTCCTAAGTCCTACTAAATAGATTGTATTTAATTTGGGGTGGAATTCCTTCCGCTCAGATGTTCTTCATTCTCAAGGAAAGATACAGCCTGAGAAGATAGTGCTGGGGGGGGCAGTGGGGGCTTGGAGACAAAGAAATCAATATAGTGACTCCCTCCGAACCCCCCCCCGGCCCAGAGAGCCCCCTGGATGCATTGTTGGGAGAAGGTATATATTCATATCTGTTGGAAGGACAGAAAGAGACTTGTATAAAAAAAAATATATATTTTTCTGGCAAAATACCTAACAAAAATATTTCTGGCTTTAAGTCTATAGGCTGCTTTATCATTTTCTCTAACCATGTGTATATTTTCATCCAATTTTTTTTTCCTTTTTGCTTTTGAGCCACTCCACCACATATGGTAATACGAAGCCAGTATCTGGTTGCATTTCTAACATTTGGGAGATGCTGTTAAACATCTTTAAACTAATCTAATCTAAATATAATAAAGGGACTGTATAATTAATACTACATGTTTTGACGGCAGCAAGAATTGAATTTGCACAATATTGGAAAAATGAGGAAACTCCTTCAGATGAAAATATAATTTAAAAAATATTAGGCTGTGCAGAAAGGGATAGGTTAACATTCAAGATAAAGGATAAACAGGATACAGAATATTTTTTAACTTGGGATTTGTTTTACCAATGGCTAGATAATAAAAATAGAAATTAGAAGTTGGAAGGATATTATTATATACCAGTAAAGAATATTATATATTATTATAATATTATAATATAATAATATTATTAGATTTATAGAATATCCTAATGTTCCTTTTTATTTGTATCCATTTCATGTATTCATAATCATGTTTATACTTATACATGCAAAGCTGGCTGGGGAATTCTGGGAGTTGAAGTCCACCAGGCTTAAAGTTGCCAAGGTTGGAGACCCCTGATCTAATACATGCTTGACAAAATAAATCAATAAATCAATAAATTATTACTATTGTTATATATGTGTGTGTAAAATCACCCAGACAATATACTACCTATTAAAAACCTAGGTATGTTAAAGAAAAATGTATCAATAGACAGACAGACAGACATAGAATAACAGAGTTGGAAGGGATCTTGGAGGTCATATAGTCTAACCCCCTGCTTGAGCAGGAGGGTCTACTCCAAATATTAGCATCTACCTAGGATCGAACTTACAGCCTCCTGATTATGAGGCAAGAGCTCCACCTCTAGGCCACTGCATTGTTAGATAGATAGATAGATAGATAGATAGATAGATAGATAGATAGATAGATAATAGACAGATAGACAGACAGACAGACACGACAGACAGACAGACAGACAGATGATAGATAATAGATAGATAGATAGATAGATAGATAGATAGGTGATTGATAGATAGATAATAGATAGATAGATGATAGATAGATAGATAATAGATGAGAGAGAGAGAGAGAGAGAGAACAAAATATATGTCAACTCATAAAATATTTCTATGGTCTTTTTAGAGTTGCCAACAGAAAGGGAGGCGGGAAGGGGCTTGAAAGAGCAGTGCGGCAGCTTGCAAACTAAAACTGCATTCCACAAATGTTTTCAAAGATAGTAACTAGGTGACCGAAGTTTCTGCTGCACAGAATTCTAACTGGAAAGCCTGATTGATGACTCTTGGCTATGGATGTGTCCCATTGTAGAATATGAATTATGATACACCCAGGGGTGGGAGGAAACCAGGGTCAAGGATGACAGTGAATTATGTGCCTCAGAGTCGGCTCCACCCAGGCAGTGCCGGCATGTTAACTCCCAATAAATCCTTTTGAAGTTTTGGAAGTTTCGCTCAAGACTCGTGATTTAAATGGGGGTAAATGCCGGAGCCCTGACAATATATTTGGGTATAAAATATCTCAAAAAAAGCACTTGTAATGGAGTTTTCTTGTCCCCCTCCCCCTTCAGTGCTGGGAGCTCCCTCCTCTTCAGCCTAAACTACCACCAAGGACTGTGGTGGAGAAAGGAAGGACTCCCGGCAGCCTTCAGATCTAAATGGATGCTTACTAAAAATGCTGAATGCTAAGTTACCCCCTGCACGATCAGAATTTCCTGAAAGGAAACCCAGATGCCCAACGTTAATATGGCAACTCTCAAAAGAAAAATATACAGTGCTAAGGAAGAAAGAAAATGTGCTTCTCCAGAGGAGGTCAACCTTTTCTTCTTAGCTCTGTGAAACCTGCAAGGAGGCTGCCTTCTCCCCTCTTTCCTGATTCCCCACAAGCCGAGCCTGGTGAGCGAAGGGGTGAACGTTTTGGAAGAGTGCGGGCGCGTTTTTCTAAATGCTCCTCTCCCAGGAGGGCTGCCGTTTTGGAAGAGACCCTGTAATGAAAGCAGACGCCAAAGCAGGTGGGAATGCAGCAAGCGGGGAAGCAAAAGGAAAGGTCAATCAACACTCCCATCTGGAAATCTAGGGGCATAAAATATTTAAAACATGACTAATTATGTTCAGGTTATGTAGATAATTAGATATGCTGAAAGAAAAGGAAACTGCAAAATTGAAAGGTGAACCTTGCAGGCTTGGATCTAGCACCAAGTCCAGACCAGATTTCTTCCTTAAATGAACTACAGGTAGTCCTTGACTTACAACAGTTCACTTAGTGACCATTTGAAGTTACAACGGGACTGAAAAAAGGGACTATTTTTTACACTTATGACCGTTGCAGCATCCCCATGGACACTTGATTTACATTTGGATGTGTGATGACCCAAAGGGGTGTGGCACAAAGGCAACACAGTCAGATGATCAATAATAGTCCCTTTATGAGCTCCAACTTTGCCCCCAATGTCCAGGTTACCTTCTGGCTGGAGAAAACCTCTCCCAGGAACAGCCTTTGGCTGCAGAGAATCAAGTCCAAAACATGGTCAACATAAACTGTAACTATAAGCCCAAACAAGGCAAAATGAAGTAATTAGTCTGGCAAGGCAGGAGCAAGAATTCCAGATGTGCAGGCATGGCAAAACTCAAACTGTTGGGAAAATGCCAGGAACACAGATAAGCAAAGACAACACAGGATAAAGTTACGTTTGCTCCCAGCAGATGCCGCACTCAGCATGCATCTCTTTTAAACTCTCATTCCCAGGTGTGGCTAATGAAGGGAATCAGGGCCCTTTCCTCCCCCGTAAGCCACGCAATCCACATTGCTCCCTTTTCTGTTCCCCCCTGTGTGCCCTAGGATGAAGAGGGGGTGGGCCTGGGTCTTCGTCTGGACTCCCTCTCTCTTGTTCTACCTCTTTCCTGCTCTGCCCAGCCGGATTTTGCCCTTCCCCAGCCTTCTCCACAGCCAATGGAGCTACACTCCCGCTCCCTGTCAGCTGTTCATCTTCCTCCTTGGATTCAGACTCTGACAGGGGCATGACCGGTTGCTTGACAATTGACTCACATATATGACGGTTGCAGTATCCCAGGACAATGGGATCCACTTTTGCAACCTTCTGACCAGCTAGATCAATAGGCTAGCCAGATTAATTTAAAAAGCGTGTTACTAATTTAACAACTGCAGGGATCCACTTAACATTTACAGCAAAAAAAGTCATAAAACGGGGCAAAACTCAACAAATGTCTCACTTAGCAACGCAAATGTTGTGGTTGTAAGTTGGGCACTACCTGTAATGAATCCAGAAAAATTGGAGAAAAAGTCAGTTGTGAATTAGAGAAAAATTAGAGAAAAGTCAGTTGCGCCGGGCCCGACATATGGAGACATTGTCCCCAAAATATCAGCTCATTATCCAAAATGATCCAGGGGGCAGTAATTTTCCATCCAAGCAAGCTATCATCACAATAGCCACCTGTTAGAGGACTATTAATCAGCAGACAAAAACAGCATGGCACCACAAACGGTAAGATGAATTGAGGTCATTGTAGAGAATTTCTGCAGCTCAGGATTCAAGCAGGGAAGTCCTTGGTGCTCTCTGAACCAGGTTGTTGACTTGCAGACATAGGCAACATGCTTAGGGAGTATGGAGTTTGCTATGTATAGTAGCTTGTGAGAGTGTAGTTTTCTCCTTGGTGTTTCCTTGATCAGGCTATTGTTTTCCACTTGATAGTTTGTCTGGTGTTAATCCCTGTTTATCTGGGTATCGGCTGCTGGAGGAATCTGTTCGTTTTGTTTCCTTCATAGCGTTTTTTTTAATGATCTCTTTTGAATGGCTTAGCTGCTGATTGAAATCGAGTCTCTCTTTGCCCATCATGCAAAGTTGGCAGTAAGAGAAGCAACCATTCATCGTCCCCAGCAAGCTGGAAGCTTCCAGATGATTGCCATTTTTCGACGGATCCATTGCAATCTCACACCAGTTATCATCCAGTGATCTAGTGATCCACATCGTGTTCCTAGTTGCTCCACATCTAGTCTGAAATGCAGGGACGGTTCTCCTGAAGTTGTTTAAAACCCTCGGAAAGGTGGGGGAAGACCCCCGTTGCTACCCAATCCCCTTAAAAGCTGCTTATTGAATACATTCAGCTTGCAGAACCTGTTTTTCAGTGGTGGGATTCAATTTTTGCTAACAGTTCTGTGGGTGTGGCTTGGTGGGCGTGACAGGGGAAGGATTGGTGGTTTGCCGGCAGCAGGTGCAGATGGCTGAGGTCTCGGAGAGCGAGGACTCATGAGGGGCCTGCGTGTGATGCAGGGATGGGGCCAGGACCATCAGGGAGTGGGGTGCTGCCTTCGGAGATTCTGGAGGCTGGCAGCAGTGCTGAAGAGGTCCCCGAGGAGCCTGTACTAAGTATGCATGCACACAGGGCTGCTTGAAGGAACGAGCAGCTGCAGCAGCACGGGCGACTCAGGAGCAAGGCTTCAAGGTAATGGTCGCTCCCATAAGGGATAAAAGCCAGATGAGAAACCGGAGTTCTTTGCAGGAAGAAAAGAAGTTCTTGCACTTCAAGCTTTATGGAAGTTTGGACTATCTTGGTTTGTGTTTGAAGATGTTTTGTTTGGAATATTTCTTGGCAACTTAATCTAGTGCTTTAGGCAGCCTTGCACCACCTTGGCAAGGCTCGTTCTTATCAGAGACAATTAGTTTGAAACAGCCTTTTAACCAGGAAGGAACGGAATCATTAAAAGAATCATTAAAAGGTTTTGCTGTTACCTCCGTTTCATGTTTGTTTCCTTGGAACAAGATTTGGGTCAGAACAGAGGTAGTATTTGCCAGTTCTCTAAATTACTTAAAATTTCCACTACCGATTCTCCAGAACTGGTCAGAACCTGTGAACACCACTTCTCCTGTTTTTTTCCTTGAGTACCTGCATGTCCACCTGTAGGTCCATACATTAATTTAATGTATATGCAGATCGGTAAATTAGACAATCACAGATATCCACCCACCCGCCCCCACCCCCATCCCAAACAACTTCTCTTGTTTCATTGCAACCTTTTGCAGTGTGCTTGGTATAATTCTCCTTGATAATCATGCTTCCTAGGTTTTAAATCACAGCTATAACCGCCTTGTTAGACCCCTGAAACTGTGCATGAGGAATCTCTGTTGTAAATAATTGTGTCTGGGTATGAATACTAAGCAGGCTGGCTGAGAGTTCATGGAGAAGAGGTAATGGGAAAGCTGTTTGTTGCTCCTTGGCTAAAGCATGTGGGGCTTCAAGGATCAATTGGATGCCTCAAAGTCCTTTCAGAGAGAAGGAGGAGAAGGCAGGGAAGGGTAAAACCTGAAGGGCCTGCATTTAAAGAAGAGCAGTCAACGTTGGTGCTGCTGCAGAGATGCGGTTTTGCACATGCAAGGCATGCTTCAACACGCAGGCATTTGCGGGGGGGGTTGGAAAGGTGTCAGCCCCCTTTTCACATGTGTTGTCACTGTTTCTCTGAATGCCATATGCAAATCCAATCAAAAGTTATTTATTTAATCAATTAATAATTACTTATTTAATTAAACAATTAGCCAGGGGTGCAGCTTGCCTCCAGAGGTTGTGGGGGCTTCATCGCTGGAAGGTTTTAAGAAAAGACTGGACAGCCACTTGTCTGGAATGCTATAGGGCCGTGTTGGTGAACCTATGCCACGCGTGCTGGAAGCCAAATGGCACGCAGAGCCATTTCCCCGGCACGCGGCGGGTCGCCCAGAAGAGCTCCACTGTGCGTACGCGCACGCGTGACACCGCCCGACAGCTGATTGTCAGGTATCTGGCATGCATGCGCAGGACGCAGAGGAGGGGATGCACGGGAGATGCATGTGAATGAGCAGGGACACGTTGCGCATGAGGGGATCGCATGTGCATGCGCAGATGTGCTGCACGCAAGGGGAAATCGCATGCACATGCACAGATGCATGGCACACAAGGGGGGAACCGCACACACATGTGCAGATGCACAGCACTCAAGGGGCAATCATGTGCACATGCACAAAGACGTGCAGTACACGAGGGGGTAATTGCATGCACATGCGCAGGGGGCATGGGGGGGGCAGCACGCATTGCCTTCTGGGCACTGGCATGCGAGCGCACGCAAGTGAACGCACAATTATCGGCGTGGGAGCCAAAAAAGGTTAGCCATCACTGGTATAGCGTCTCTTGCTTGAGCATGGGGCTGGACTAGAGGACCTCCAAGGTCCCTTCCAGCTCTATTCTGAATTGATAGTCATTTGAACTTCCATCCACGTAGCACAGCATACAACTGATGAGCCCAAGCTGGCAGTGAAGATACTCGTGGGAGAAGACCTGGGTTGGTGAGGGGGGGAGGGGCTCCCTTGTGGCTGCCCCCAGCCTCCCTTCAGGCACAATGTCCAGGTCCCCATAAGGCCACACATCCGGTTTAGGAAGAGAGGAATCCCAGTAGCTGCTGAGGATGTGGGCTTTGCGCATTTCAGATTCAGTGCTCAGGGGGCAGGGAGTGAAATCTGAGATGTGGAGGCGGCACATATTCGGGCAGCTTACAAGTCTTGGAGCTCTTGCTGTCTTCCAGGTTTTTGACTGTCCAACCCATTAAATTCTTTGGAATGAATCTGGGTCCTCATTTTACCCCCCTCAGAAGGATGGAAGGCTGAGTCAACCTTGAGCCTGGTGAGATTTGATCTGCCTAATTGCAGGCAGCTGGCAGTCAGCAGAAGTAGCTTGCAGTACTGCATTCTGACCACTGCACCACCACAGCTCATATAAGAGGACTTTACTAACAGTACCTGCTATTAATACAATAGCTGGGTCTGCCCTTCTCTTGCAAACTGCTCGACAAATTCTGTTTCGTTGGAGAAACTGTTCAAAACATTGTATGCAGCATTTTTACTCAGCTGTTCTGGACCTTGAATTTCAAACACAGTGGAGGTTGATCTCCTGACCTGGTGAAGCATCTCCTCCACCTGATTTCTGCTGCTGCTGCAGAAACAGGCTAGAACAGTGTTTCAACTAATCAAGCACACCTTGCAGCTTGACAGATGAGGCCACAGGGGTCCCTTTGGTGCAGGGGCGGCTTCAAAAATTTTAGTGGGTGTGGCTATGGTGGGTGTGGCCTAGTAGACCTCCTGCTCCATGGTGGGAGGGGGCATGTTTTTGCCCTCTCTGGGTTCCTGAGGCTTTCCTCGAGTCTTCAGGAGGGTGAAAACGGCCTCCCCAGACTCCGGAGGCTCTTTGGAAGCCAGAAATGGGGCCATTTCCAGCCTTTCCAAACTTCCAGGAGGCCCATTTTTCACCCTCCCTGAGCCTCCACATGCACCCTGCGCTTACCTGCATCCAAAACGGGCCATGGGGATTCCTGGGAGGGGCAGGATGGGCGGGGCCAGCCAGGAGTGGGATTTGGGGGTTCTCCAAACTGCACAGAATCTTAGCTAGGGGGCTCTCCCAAATCCCTGTGAACCCCCAGCAGCCCAGCCCTGTATAAACGTTGTAGGTGTGATTCCACTCTCCTAACCACCCCACCCATGCCGAGACGTTCAAGCAGGGTTCTAATCTTTCGTAGAGCAATCAGCCTTTTGCTTCATTATAAACTGACCTCCAAATCAATCCATCTCTTGCCCCATATTCCAAAATATAAATACTTGGGCCACTGAGCCTGAAACAGCACCTCTGGGCTCAAGAAACTAAGCCCACATGAGCGGTGACCATTTGCCACCGTTCTTAAGTGTCTTGAACATCGCCGTTCCTTCTCAATAGCCTTTCAAGCAGCCCTCCATTAGGTTCAGAGATGTCCTGAAGGGAAGGACAGCATCCACTGGGCAGCACTGCCTATTCAGCGTTGCTGCTTGCAATTGTTAGCAAGAGAAGAAATGTTTTTGGCATCCCTTTCCAAAGCTGCTTGTCTTTCCTGGACTGCAGAGGCTGAACTCAGAGGAAATGTTTAGCTCCTTGATTTATTGCTTTTCACAAAAGCAGCTATAGCCCTTCTTCCAGGTTTTGGAGGCATGCTGTTTTTTATTATGTCTTATTTATTTGATAAAAAACCTGCCAGGCAGGATATTTGTGGGAGGTAGCCATAGGCATGCAACTGAACCCTTGCCCTGCTCAGAAATGAAATCCAAGAATAAGCCATGGTTTGTTACCAGAGGAAGGAACTAAAGTTCTCTCATTTTTACATCTTGACAGGAGCTATCACAGTGTGTTCACAACAAAACAATTAGACCCAGGTGATTGTTTTCATTTGGATAATTATCTTTAAAGGTTTCATTTGCAAACAAGTAATGAAAGCTCATCTCAGAAAATGGAGAGGATAGGATGGGATAGGATAGGGGTGGGGTGGGAGAGGGGAAGGGAAGGGAAGGGAAGGGAAGAGAGGAGAGGAGAGGAGAGGAGAGGAGAGGAGAGGAGAGGAGAGGAGAGGAGAATCCATTGCCCAAGGCCGGAGACCTTGTACCATCCTGGACAAATGATTGTTAGGACTGAAGCTCTGGTTAGTGTTTGGATGGGATGCAAAGAGGAAAGGCAAGAGCTGTAGATTAGACTAGGAAGTGGGGCAAACATCCCAGAATAAAGCAAATGGCACCCAGAAAAATCACACGGATGGGTCCATGAAATCACCAAGACTTGAACTCCACTCAAGAAAGTGGAGCAGGATTCAGCCGTTGGGATTCATGAAATCCTTGGATTCTCTGGTAACAGGGAAGGAAAATCAGCTCCACTTGACTGAATTTTATAACTGCCATCCAGCTAGCCCTCACCTTACAGACCAATTATTTTATGACCCTTCAGTTACACTTTGGAACAGGTGTTTTATGGCCCGTAAAGCACTTTTGGCCATCATAAAATGTCCCCCCACACACACACACACACACACACACACACAGAGAGAGAGAGAGAGAGAGAGAGTAATGTGACCGGATTTTAGGCACTTGGCAACTGGCTCACCTTGTCAAGCAGCTGTCACGGCAATCTGTAATGTTTTTTTTTTCATTTTCTTGCAAAACAAAAAATAAGGCCTATTCAGAAGAACGGGTTCATTTAAACATTTGCTTAATGACCACGGTGGTGGCTGCTACAAAAATGTCAAAAAATCAGCTCCAGTCACATGGGGTAACAGATTAACAGAGTTGGAAGGGACTTCTAGGTCATCTAGTCCAACCCTCTGCCCAAGCAGGAGACCCTACACCATTTCTGAGAAATGACAGTCCAGTCTCTTCTTGAAAGCCTCCAGGGATGAAGCTCCCACAACTTCCGAAGGCAACTCCTGTTCCATGGCTTGATTGTCCTCACTGTCAGAAAGTTTCTCCTTATTTCCAGGTTGAATCTCTCCTTGTTCAGTTTTCATCCATTGTTCCTTGTCTGGCCTTCAGCGGCTTTGCAGAATAGCCCCCTACTCTCTGTGGCCACCCCTCAAATATTGAAGCACTGCTATCATGTGTCCTTCTCTTCACTAGACTAGCCATGTCCAGTTCCTGCAACTGTTCATTGCATGTTTTAACCTCCAGGCCTTTGATCATCTTAGATTAACAGAGTTGGACCTTGTAGGTCATCTAGTCCAATCTCCCAGCCAAGCAGGAGACCCTAACATCGTTTCTGACCAAGGGCAGTCCTGTCTCTTCTTGAAAGCCTCCAGTGATGAAGATCTCACAACTTCTGAAGGCAAGCTGTTCTGTTTTGATCACCATGCAGCCTGGGCTTGTCTGAATTCCCATGCGCCATTCATCCTGTGGGGCAGCCTAGCATGAGAGCTCAGTTCTCAGCAATGACCTCGAATAAACCCAGGTCAACGGAAAATGCAGAGCAAGCAGGAGAAGAGAAAGAAAGGAGTTGTGAGAATGCAGGCAGCGCCATTTAAGTTGCCCACAGTTTGAAAAACACTGGCCAGAGGCAACCGAAAGAGTTAGGACTGGGGTCTGCCAGCCTCAGTCAGATGTAAATTTGGCAATATCAGAATATGTGGGCTTTGCAGTCAAATCCTCCAGGGCTTAACAAGGAAAAGGTTAGGGCAGAGGTCTCCAAACTTGGCAATTTTAAGACTTGTGGACTTCAACTCCCAGAATTCTTGCTGGCTGGAGAACTCTGGGAGTTGAAGTCCACAAGTCTTTAAAGTTACCGAGGTTGGAGACCTCTGTGCTAAAGTATAGTCAGGCTATTAGGCCTCCACCTAAACTGAGCAGAATTGCTTTCCAAGCCCAATTCCCACAGAGCCTCTTTAGCAAGATTTATGGAGAAGAAGCGAGATGCGGTTACCAGAATTCCAGCCACAGGAGGCGTTCTCGGCCACGGCCAGTAATATTTTATTTTGCTGTGAGATGACCAAATGGCAGGTCTTTTTTGCTGGTAATGGGACTATTTCTCTGCTCTTACTGTATCTACGGAGAGTCACCCTGCAATCTGTTTTCTGCCACTTGTTCCTTGCTGGGTGAGGGAGGGAGTGCGCTGCACTGGATTTTTAATGGGTTGTTGTGAGGAGCATTCTGAACGTCCAGCAATTAGGCTCACTTGGAGCAGGACCCAGGCTGGAGGGAGGGAGGGGGTCCTGCCAATATGACAGAAGCTCAGTCTTGTCTGGTATCTTATTTTCCAAAGCACCAGAAGGCAAGACGAGAAACAAGGGATGGAAACTAATCAAGGAAGAGAAGCAGCCTGGGATTAAGGAGGAACTTCATAACAGCAAGGACAATTAACCTGGGGAACAGAAGTTGCCTTCAGAAGTTGTGGGAGCTCCATCACTGGAAGGTCTTTAAGAAGAGACTGGACAGCCCCCTATTGTTCTGACCAAGGCTTCCAAGACTGTAATTAAGCACACGCTTAGTCCAAACAACTCTTGTTTTATTTCAACGCTAGGAATTATGTTCATTCCCAGCCGATAATGAGTCCCAAACAGTCCCTCGAGATAAGCACCCACCTTTCTTTCCTTTCAAGTGCTGCGAACAACTGAAGTGCCAAATTAACTGTAAAAAAAACCAACTGGAGTACAAAGTCAACACAGAGCTTCAAGGTTTAATCCGAACAGATTGAACGACTTTGCTTCCTGAAAAGGTTTCGTCATCTTGGCCTGACTTTTATCCCTTCTGGGAGGGGCAATCACCTCCCAGCCTTACTCCTGAGTCTCCCCTTTTGTCTCAGCTGTTCTTGCCTTCTGGCAGGTCTGCACACATGCGCACTGGGAACAAGGTCGCCTTGTTCCTCTGCCTCGCTGCTGCCAGACTCAGAAGGCTCCGGAGTCAGCACCCCACTCCCAGATGGCCCTGGCCTCATCCCTGCATTGGACGCAGGACTCTCGTCTGAGTCCTCTCCAGGACTGGTCCCTGTTCTTCCCCACTGTCTGATTCTGCTGCCGTCTGCACAGGCTTCTGGCAAACCACAATACCTGTCTGAAATGGTATAGGGTCTCTTGCTTGAGCAGAAGGTTGGACTAGAAGACCTCCAAGGTCCCTTCTAGCTCTATTCTGATTGATCTGGAATGAGTTTCATCAGTGGTGGGATTCCAAAAATTTTACTACTGGTTCTGTGGGCGTGGCTTAGTGGGCGTGGCAAGGGAAGGATGTACTGCAAAATCCCCATTCCCTCCCCACCCCACTAACCTGCTTTCCAGCCCTGTTCTTCTATGCAGTACAACCAAAGGAGACCCAGCCAATCAGCTGGACTCGGGACACAGAGAAGAGATGGGGTTGGCGGGGCCAGTCAGAGGCGAATTTGCCAGTTCTCCAAACGACTCAAAATTTCCACTACCGGTTCTCTAGAACCGGTCAGAACCTGCTGGATACCACCTCTGGCCCGAATCCCATTAATGAACCTTGTGGGGTTCAGGAAATGGAACTTCTCTGTCGTGGGACCATCTGGAAACTATTCCCTCTGATCTGGATTAAGCTCTATCTCCAGATGACGGAGCTCATCTTTTAAGAAATGGTCGGTATTTTTTTCTGGCCTTCCTCTTTTGATGAAACAATTCTGCTTTCTTTGCGTCTCCATTCCTGTGTTTTGTAAGCTGCCCGGAGTAGTAGCAGATGGAGGCCATCTCACCAACAAATAAAGAAAGGGGGCTTTTCAGCTGGACATCAACATCCTCATCCCCTGAATCTTTATCAGTCTGGTAACCAATAGCCTGCTTGGTAAATAACGGAAAGTGAATATAAATGGGAAATTAGGGGTTTCTTTCGAGAGAGCTGGAAGTTACTCACTTCTGAGAAAGCCCTCTTGTGACCAGTGGGCTGACCAAGCCGTTCTGAAAATGGGAAGAGGTTGCTTGGCTCCCTGGAGCATCTTTCTCTCCCAAATTTTTAAGTACAGGTAGTCCTCAGCAGTACGACCACAATTGAGCCTGGCAATTAAGATTATATGTTGTGACAGTCATAAAGCAAGTTGCCACATGAGCAATCATGATCTCCAGCTCTATTCTATTCTGTTCTCTTCTGTTCTGTTCTGTTCTATTCTATTCTACTCTACTCTACTCTACTCTACTCTACTCTACTCTACTCATTCTATTCTTCTGTTCTGTTCTGTTCTGTTTTTGATTCTATTCTGTTCTGTTTTGCTCTGTTCTCTTGTTCTGTTCTATTCTCTATCCCTATTCTATTCTACTGTGTTCTTCTTTTCTGTTGTTCTGTTCTCTTCTGTTCTATTCTCTATGCCTAATCTCTTCTGTTCTGTTCTACTCCTGTTCTGTTCTGTTGTTCTGTTCTATTCTGTTCTGTTCTATTCTCTATCCCTATTCTATTCTGTTCTGTTCTACTCCTGTTCTGTTCTGTTGTCCTGTTCTATTCTGTTCTGTTCTATTCTCCATCCCTCTTCTATTCTATTCTTTTCTACTCCAGTTCTGTTGTTGTTCTGTTCTATCCCTATTCCATTCTGTTCTTTGTTCTGTTCTGTTGTTCTGTTCTATTATCTGATTTTTAAAAACCTTTTTTTGCTGCAGTTGGTCATCAAATGCCACGATCATTGGGTGGCCCCGCTGTTTGCTACGAGTTGGGTTTTTCTGGCATTGGAGGTAATACCCTGGCAAAACCCTAGTAAATCCCATTCACAAGACTGCAGGAGGCTGCAAATGGCTGCAGGTGGGCTAGTTGTGAATGCCCAAACTGCTGTCACATGACCTTGGGGGGGTGGAGGAATGTCTGAACTTCAAAACTGGGTCAAGTAGCAAGTGACTGGATTAACTGCAAAGTAACCCACCTCATATCATGGTACTTATTGCCAGAAAACCATCCATCCACTCCGCCCCCTTCCTTCCTTCCTTCCTTTCTCCTTCCTTCCTTCTTTTCCTTCCTTTCCCCCCCACTCTTTTCTCCTTCCTCCCTGCCTTCTTTCCTCCCACTTTTTCCTTCCTTCCTTCCTTCCTTCCTTCCTTCCTTCCTTCCTTCCTTCCTTCCTTCCTTCCTTCTTAACAGCAAGGCACCAGACAGAAACCCACCCAGCAGTATACAGATTAAAATCAAGCATTGATGTGACAGCAATACTTTGTCTCAGGCTGGAAAGAGCCAAAAATAAACCTTTATTTTTATTTTTTTATTTTTCATTTTCTCCTTTGCAATGTTCTCATTCCGAGTTGAAATGTCCTTGGCTTGGGCTTTCTGAAGGAATCCCCGGTGGCCTTGGAAAGTGCAGCTTGCAATTGCCTGGTGGCTGGTGAAAAGAAAGGGTGAGGCAGAGGTGGCTGCACGATGGCATCCAGGAAGGGATTCCACCTGCTGGTTTGCAAACTCCCCAAGAGGAAAAAATGGCTCAACTCGACCAAGGGAAGGAGCCACAAGAGGATATTTACCTTCTGAAAGCAGCTGCAATGGGCAACAACAGTTGTGCCTCAGTGACCTCTTAGGCAGTCACCTTGGCAGTTTGATGTGTGGGCTTCAACTCCCAGAATTCCCCAGTCAGCATATGCTAGCTAGGGAATTCTGGGAGTTGAAGTCCACATCCCGGCTGGGGAATTCTAGGAATTGAAGGCCACCTGCTAGCTAGGGAATTCTGGGAATTGAAGTCCACCTGCTAGCTAGGGACTCCTGGGAATTGAAGTCCACATCCTGGCTGGGGAATTCTGGGAATTGAAGGCCACCCGCTAGCTAGGGAATTCTGGGAATTGAAGTCCACCTGCTAGCTAGGGAATTCTGGGAATTGAAGTCCACCTGCTAGCTAGGGAATTCTGGGAATTGAAGTCCACATCCTGGCTGGGGAATTATGGGAATTGAAGGCCACCCGCTAGCTAGGGAATTCTGGGAATTGAAGTCCACATCCCAGCTGGGGAATTCTAGGAATTGAAGTCCACATCCCAGCTGGGGAATTTCAGGAATTGAAGTCCACCTGCTAACTAGGGAATTCTGGGAGTTGAAGTCCACATCCCAGCTGGGGAATTTTAGGAATTGAAGTCCACCTGCTAGCTAGGGAATTCTTGGAGTTGAAGTCCACATCTGGCTGGGGAATTCTGGGAATTGAAGTCCACCTGCTAGCTAGGGAATTCTGGGAATTGAAGTCCACATCCTGGCTGGGGAATTCTGGGAGTTGAAGTCCACACATCATCAAGGTGCCAAGGTTGAGATACCTTGTGTTAGGACTACAGCAACTGATGCCCAGCATCAGAGGGTATCTGCGGGGTGGAGCTGCTATCCAAAAACTCCAGAAAGAGGCTACATTCCAAGTCTGGCCCTTTCTTTTTGCAACGGGGCTGAGCTTCAATTGTGCAACTGCCATCGCCTTCTTGACTCTTCCATCCTCCACACCATAGCTGCTCCACCCCCACCCAGCCTCCCCCTCCCAGCACCGCCTCCTGCCAGCCTACCTGCCCCAATTGTTGGATAGCACTTAAAGTTGAAAGCAGAGGTGGGGGCTGAGCCAACATCAAAGGCCTTCTTAAAAATAACCCGGCTCAGAACGGCAGCCTGGGGTTTCATTAGGAAGGGGGAAAGCGAGGCGGGGGGAAGTGATGGAGAACATCTGGGAGGGGGACGCCAGCCCCTCGGGCCTTTGCTTTGCCCTGAAAGCAGGAAATGCAGCTTATGTGGAGCTATGAATCTCCTCCCTGCCTTTGCCTTGATCACCTACATCCCTCCTCTGTCCCAGCAGCCGCAGCAGGGTTAGGGTCTCCCTCTGTAGCCTGCCTTGAAAACAATCACAGGTGGGAGAAAATGGTGTGCAAATTTCCTATTTGTACCCCTGTGACGACGCTCAACACCCAGCATCTCTCATTTCACACACACAGAGACACACACACACAGGCACACACAGGCACACACCAATTCCTCTGCTGGGCAGGATTAATCAGGATGGAATGAAGAATTAAAAATGCAATCCTGCGGGTTGCCAGGGAAAGTTTTTACATTCTAGGAGGGGTGCTTTTCTATGCCAAAATAGCTTTCCAGTTTGGGGGGGGGGACAGACTCTAGCAAAGAGCTTTTGGGGTTTGAACATGGGGTGAAAGAGGGAAAGAGCCTGGGTGGGGGGCTCCTCAGTTCTCTTTCTCTAAAGGAGAGCTCATGGAAAGGGAGGGAGGGAGGGAGGAAGGAAGGAAGGAAGGAAAAGGAAGGAAGGGTTAGGAAGAGGTAGGAAGGAAGAGCTAGAAGGAAGGAAGGAAGGAAGGAAGGGTTAGGAAGGAAGGGCTAGGAAGGAAGGAAGGAAGGAAGGAAGGAAGGAGGGAGGGAGGGAGGGAGGGAGGGAGACCTAAAATGGAAAGGTTGGTTAATTCTTTGGTGGAGAGAGAAAGCATTCAAAAAGACTGCAACAGGCTTGAGAAGGGGGTCAAAGGAAGGAGGTGGAAAGTAACAGGAAGATACAAAATTGAGGGGAGAGGATAGCTAATACCCCCCAAGAGAGGCGCAAGGTTTTAAAACTCTTAGTAGACGTGAAGCCTGGGCCCTATCGAGCAAAAGGACATCCATTTCCATCTCTTCCCAGCATTAGCCACCTTAGCAGATAGAAAGGCAGGGTAAAAATAAATCAAAGGATTTGTGAATAAGGAGAGCTGAATATTCTTTCTAATAGAGTCTGCAAGCGATGAAGGGCATACAACCTACTTTTCCGGAGAGATAACGGCTGCCAATAAATGGTTTCCCGCAAACAGTAACAATGCAATAGACTATATTATAGAGGGACTAAATTTATTACTATTAAGGGAGGAGGCAAATCATTTTCTTTCCAAGACTTAATTAATTCTGCTCATTTCAGGCGAGGAGAGGGAAGGGAAGGAGGAAAGAAAGAGATACATAAATATGCCACCCTGTTTTACTGATCAGTGCAGCTCGGGAGGCTTAATTGCCTTTTGAATGAATATAATAATTACTCCTCTTACAATGCCTTATACAAATGAGATTGTTGTCGTTTCCTTAAACATACTGACTGTATCTGCAAACTCTTTAGGCAAAATTAATTGCTGGGTAACTTTGACCTGCAGGAAAGGTGGGTCACAGATTTCAAGGTGTAGCTGGAACCCCCAAGAGCAAAGCCCCACTATTGGCTCAACTGTTCACAGATACGCATCAAGGGAGGGAGGCAGTCCAGGCCATGTGTTTTCAGGAGACCCTCTGGAAAGGCAGGAGATCTGCAGGTGACCATCCCCTGGCTGGCTGGGGAATTCTGGGAATCGAAGTCCTCCAGGCTTAAAGTTGCCAAGGTTGAAGACCCCTTGCTGTGGGAGATCCATAAACATTGTACTTCATCTTAGCCAAAATGCTGGTCTGTGGCAATAATGATCTGCTTTGAATTAGACATTGCAATGAAGAATGGAATGGAATGGAATGGAATGGAATGGAATGGAATGGAATAGAATAGAATAGAATAGAATAGAATAGAATAGAATAAGGAATGGAATGGAATAGAACAGGGATGAAGTAGAGTAGAATAGAATAGAAATAGAAAAGGAATAAAGTAGAGTAGAGTAGGAATAGAATAGGAACAGAAATAGGAATAGAGTAGAATAGAATAGAATAAGAGCAGAATAGAATAGAGTAGAGTAGAGTAGAGTAGAGTAGAATAGAATAGAATAGAATAGAATAGAATAGAATAGAATAGAATAGAATAGAATAGAATGAGCTGGAAGAGACCTTGGAGGTCTTCTAGTCCAGCCCCCTGTTCAAGCAGGAAAACTTATACTATTTCAGATAAGTGACTGTCCAGTCTCTTCTTAAAAACCTTCAGTGATGGAGCACCCATGATTTCTGGTGGCAAGTTTTTCCACTGGTTAATTATCCTCACTGTTAGGAAGTTTCTCCTTAACTCCAGGTGGCTTCTCTCCTTGATTAGTTTCCATCCATTGTTTCTTGTCCTGCCCTCAGGTGCTTTGGAGAATAATTTGACCCCCTCTTCTTTATGGGAGCCCCTCAAATTCTGAAATACTGCTATCATGTCTCCCCCTAATTCTCCTTTTCTCTAGACTAGCCAAACCCAAATCCTGCAGCCGTTCTTCGTATGTTTTAGTCTCCAGGCCTTTGATCACCTTCGTTGCTCTTCCCTGCACTTTTTCCAAAGCCTCAACATCTTTTTTTGTAGTAGGCTGCAGTATTCCTGATGTGGCCTTACTAGGGTTTTATAAAACAGCACTAATACGTCACGTGATCTTGATTCTCTGCCTCTGTTTATACAACCCAGGATTGTATTGGCTTGATACGGTTCTGTATGCAGCACTGCAAGTCTATGCATGTAGATTTATAGTTGCATTATCGCCACCACATTCTAGTGACTACTTGCAGCCCAAATCTAGAACTGGGCTGGCGAGACCATCCCATGGCAAAGGCCTCCAATAGACCGTGGGGAGCACACAGCAAAGAGCCTTGGTAGCTCAGGCTGTTAAATGCCTGCTCTTAAGATCCAGATGCCTACAATTATTGTAGGCTCGAATCCCACCAGGCTCAAGGTTGACTCAGCCTTCCATCCTCTCCGGGTAGGTAAATTGAGGACCCAAGATTGTTGGGGGCAATTAGCTGACCTTGTAAAAATGCCGCTTAGTAATAAGTAGGCATATACAATGGAAGGAAGGCTATTGCTGAGCGCATTGGGTTGTGCTCCAAAAATTGTAAGCCCTGAGTCTCTGAGAAGGGCGCATATAAATGTAATTAAAAAAAGCCAAGAGTGGAACAGAGGAAGGCGGGTTAGCAGGTGAAGCGAAGCCCAAGGGGACCTCCGCAGATTCAATTTAGTCTGGGACAAACAGAGAGCAAGTTCAAAGGAGCAGGGAGAAAGCAATTGCCTTTAATGGAGCATGCACAGAATTCCTCCAGCGATGGAGAAAGCAGAGCTATAAACACCCAGAGGGCAAATTACGGCATAGGGCTCCTTGGCAAGCTGAGGGAGGAGGGAGGGAGGGAGGGAGGGAGGGAGATGAGAGAGAGAGAGAGAAATCCACAACAGAATGAACAAAGGGGAGGTTTCAAGACGATTAGAAAACAAGGCAGAGATTTGCATGAAAGCAAAAAATAAGAGAATTTTTTATAGGAATCCATGCGGGTTTTTTGCTTACAAATCTGCTCAGAATCACTTCAAATCACAAGTTGGGCAGAAAATAGAACAGAACAGAACAAAATAGGATAGGATAAAATTAATAGGATAGGAAAGAGAATAGAGAGAGAACAGAACAGAACAGAACAGAATAGAATCTGGAAAGGAGCTTGCAGGCAGGGGTGGGATTCTACCTGGTCTATAAAACC